>OY757012.1:20946901-21308692 GCA_963580285.1 Lucinisca nassula
TTTCTACTTTTCCTATTTTGTTTCATTATTTGATGGACAAATACTTGTGAAATTGCACACCTGGACACAGTTTTTGTTTTGTTTCAGCTCTGCGCGGAAGCACCATGCAGCCTAATCTTTTTATCCAAACCCCGATGGGCGGGAGCGAACCTGGCCCCAGTTACTCAAACCTAACGATGTCGTAAGTTAACGTATCGTTAAAACTTTCAACATTCAATGTAGAAAATATGCTAATATTTTTGCGGAAAAAAATGTGAGCAGATTCGCAAAAGCTGCTCACGCACATTTTGTCATCAAAAATACCAGATTATTTGATATTGTATTTGCCTGAACAGTGCCCCTGCCCATCGGCGCTCGGAGAAATAGATTGGGCGGCATGATGCTTCCACGTAGAGTTGAAAGCGACCGCATACGAGTACACGTACTGGTAAAACCATTTAGAAGGTCTAAGCCTGCCCAGGCAAAGTGATGCGACCGGACCGACCATGCATATACACCATATTGGTTACATTGGACGGCAGGGATTGAGATGTCATTTTATCTCAATGTCGGGTAAAAGTCCCAAAAATTGGAAGCAGCGTCTCCAAAATGACCTAAATAGTATGACCGGGGACGTTAAACCTCAAATCAAACAAAGTGTGCCTGAACAGATGGGCCCCGTCAAGCGAATTTGGTACTTATCGCCTATGCGAGCAGTGAAGGTTCAGGCGAGCCTGCGCGTCCGCGCAGTCTCGCCAGACCCTTCGCTGCTCGTTCATACAAGCAGTGAATCAAGAGGAACCTTCAGACAGAAAGCCATATCCCTGGCCCCTCTGAATGGCTGGGTAGCGCAGTTAAAATTTGTCATGACGGAATGCTCGAAGACACAAATTCGCTTGGCGGGGCTCATATATCATTTTGACCACTACAAAAGAAGCTTTTTCGGACGACAGTATTCTGCGCAGATAAACAAGTTCATCTGATTCTTTGCTGAACGAACGCACATATCGAGAGAAACAATATCACTTCTACAGCATCCCCCCACCCCCGCCCATCGGGGTTTGCAGAAACAGATTGGGCTGCATGGTGCTTCCACGCAGAGCTGAATTCGACCGCACATTAGTACTGGAAACCCGCTCAGAAGGCCTTCGCCTGTCCAGGAAAAGTGATGTGGGTCGGGCCGTCCTGGCATATATACAATGTACCTTATTATTGGTTTGTTTACGCGGTTGGGCTTGAGATACCATTTCGTCTCAATGTTGGATTAAAGTCCCGCATAATGGAAGCAACGTTTCTAAAATGGTCTTAACAATGAACCTCAGTTAAAACAAAAAAAAAATCACTAGAAGCTGTCTTTGCCTTATCACAGCACAGGAGCTTTTTTTTTTTTTTTTTTTGGTTTCTGTATCGCATAGAACGCTAAGCTCCTGTGACCTGATTGAACTATATAAAATGTCCCAGTGGACCTTTCATAGGCTTGTTTTCAATTGTCTGTGTCACCAGCATTCATCATTATGACAGTATTTTGATGTTGTTGTTCTTCTTCTTGTTGGAAAAATATGGTTTCTAACAATGATTTAACAATATTCCACTGAGCCGCTTATATATGCTTTTTCGCCTTTGTGATTCAGACATGTTAATACGAAATGCCCAAACTACGGTGCAACTATACGCCGTAGTGTTCATGAAAATGTGTAATTCTGCCAACTTCACTCCGATTTCCATGGTGACAAGAGATGTATGTTTGTTTTAGCTTTTTGAAACCTCTCGCACACAGCTAAATTGTAGAATAATGCCATAGCTTCTAAAAAGCTAACCTCGATTATCCGCATAAACAGGACAAGTATCTCTATAACCGCGAGGGAAAGAGACTGTCAATAATGGAAGTGGATCTTTGTCAATACAGAATCTTACCATTAGTCTCGCCCACGCATCCTGCCCCGGTGAGCTTATCTCATTTCGCCCATCTGTATATCATTAATGAGCCGCAACGATCAAAACCGAGCCCTACTGCGTGTTCGCACAGTTTGAACACCGTGTTTCCTTGCCACTTTTATTCACGTAGCGCTTTTGCAAGTGCTGGTGGGTCAGAACCAAGTGAAGACACAGATCAGACGCTTTCGCGCAGCCTGATCTGAGTATTCGCTTGGCACGCATGGTCTTTGCCATATCTTTCCTGATTTATCTCATATGCTGATTTATTATTGGAGAAATACGCTTGTCCTGTCAGTTCAACCGCTGGGAATTTTCCTGGAAATAGTCCAGTATATGACTTTCTCCTTGCGTGAGGGTCAATGGCAAATAAGAGTAAAAAAAAACTCCATATCTTAGAAGACACCAAAATGACAAGGTGATCGAGGTTCAATGGGTAGCGATGAGGGTGGGGGGGTGGGGGGGGGGGGTTGCGGAAGCACTACAGCTACCATTGAAAACGGCGCCTTTCATTCACTTAAAAGCTTCAGCCTGAATTTTTACGCCCATTTTCATTTTTATTTTGAGCTTGAAGCGCAATGTTTAATTTAATGTCGTGTGTCATGTTATGTTCCAGTTAGCTGATTTTCAGTACGGTATCTGTCGTAAATAAAGAGACTACGGTTTTTATATATCATTATGGATATTCCCCCCTGGAAACAAATATGGAATATTTAGAACAGGAAGTCATTATCCAGTAAGCATTCTACATAAATCTACAGCGGGCCGTTAGCGGCCCGTCAGGGTAGCTGACGGGCCGCTAACGGCCCGCTGTAGATTTATGTAGAATGCTAGCAGGGTATATCCATTCAAATATTTCGGATTCTTTAACAGAATTTAACACACAGTGACTGAACTTCTCATAGCCTAGCCACTAGGCGTTAAAATGAATAATATGGAATCTTTTGCACAAAAATGAACTGTGTATAAAAGTTTAGCTAGTCTAGTCTCTCTGGCTCAATTTTAATCCTAAGATTTGAGACTCTACCAAACTGACTTGCCATTACTAAGAAGGTGATAAATTTGTAAACCAATAAAACATACCAAAAATGATCAGACTTTTATTATCAGACTAGTAGCTCGTCTAAAGTTCTCCTAAACAACTAAATACTGGCGAAAAGCGAAACATCGACTCCTCACATTTACAAGTTCGTGTAATGAGATTTCATATAAACCCACTTTATATGGAGAAAGTTGGGGTTTATAGGTTTCTTCCCAGTAAGCATTCTACATAAATCTACAGCGGGCCGTTAGCGGCCCGTCAGGGTAGCTTACGGGCCGCTAACGGCCCGCTGTAGATTTATGTAGAATGCTAGCAGGGTTATTTCTGCTCAAAAACACAGATTGTGGGTACATGTTACAATCGCCTCATTGAGGCGTTTCTTACGAGCACCCACAACCTATATTTGGATTAAAAATATGAAAAATATATAATATTTTCATCTGAATAAATGCTAGTTCTAAAGATAAGAACACACAAGAGTCATTCACCTTATTTGCATTATCTGCTGGTTCCTAGTCTGAAGGTTATCAATGTTGGTTGGTTGGTTGATTTGAGGTTTAACGTCCCCGTCAACACTGTAAAGGTCATTTTGGAAACGTTGCTTCCAATTTTGTGGGACTTTTACCCCACATTGAGATGAAATGACATCTCAAGCCCTGTCGCCCAATGAAACCAATAGGGTTTATTAGCATGGACGGTCCGCCTCGCACCACGGTTCCTGGACAGGCTTAGATCCTCAATGCGGTTTACCAGTACTAGTGTGGGGGCTGGATTCAGCTCTGCGTGGAAGCATCATGCAGCCCATATATTTCTTCAAGCCCCTATGGGCGGGGGCTGTATCAATGTTGGAAAAACAGGTAACCAGACCCCCCCTGACCTTTGAAGGTCAGCCCCCTGACCTTTGAAGGTCAGGGGGGTCTGGTTACCTGTTTTTCCATTATTGACAATGTGCAAGCTGGGAGCAAGCAAATAATGCAAATATGGTGAATAAGCTCCTTGGAACACGCAAGAGCTCATCACACACAAGCTCCTTGGAACACGTTATTATTTAAGCGAACGGGCGTGTTATCATAATGGGGATTATCCCTTCTCTTGCTGAATATTCAAATTAGCCATACCCATTTCAGACCTCGAACCAATCAGATTACTTGGTGTAATTTATACCTACAAATTTATTAAATGAATGCCAAACAGTGTAGATCCTGATCAGAAGGCTTCTTATCTAGATCTACACTGTTTACAAAGATAGGGTTGTCTTGAACAGCAGGACAAGGGTTAAGTGTGCTCATAAGCCCATTACGATAACACGCATGTATGAATACATTGTAAACTTAACCACCGAAAAATCGAAAATTTTAGCATGAAAAATTATGATATTTTTCTTATTTCTACCCAAAATATAGAATGTGGGTACTCGTTAGAACCGCCTCGATGAGGCGGTTCTAACGGGTACCCACAATCTATATTTTAGAGCAGAAAAAATACCCCTGCAAACCCCAGTTTTACTATATAAAAATGGGGTTCAAAGGGGGGGGGGTTATAAATTATATAGACGTGTTTTCGTGATGCTGCGTACCAACTTAGCGCAGAAGTGAAGAAGTTTTGGATCAACGGGCACACAGTTAACGGCACAACAATTGACTCTAATCAGACTACACGACTGCGCAGTCTGGTCGAAGACTGCTCTGCACATTCCTGACTATATATTAATTTTCGCGTGCCACGTCCAAAATAGCCCCTAACGATGAACTTCTAAAGTTGATTTTGTTTTTGCTGTTGTTTTTGTTTTGTGATGTTGTTGTTGTTATTGTCGCCGTCGTCGTCGTCGTCGTTGTTGTTGTTGTTGTTGAGTGATGTAGTTCTTGCTATTGTTGTTTTGTTGTTGATGTAAGTTAAGCTTGGTAACTAAACCGAGGTTTTCAGGTCGATTGTTTGTCAATCGACTCAGTTACAAACTACTGAAGCCCATCACGATAACAAGGCCGTGAAACGACGACCCCTCTAAACCCCACTTTACATAGAAAAAAGTGGGGTTTACGGAGGTGTACATTATCCGCCTTATTTTTGCTCAAATAGATAGATTGTGGGTACTCGTTAGAACCGCCTCATTGAGGCGGTTCTAACGAGCACCCATAATCTACGTTCAAAGTAGAAATAAGAGACATGCTCTCATTTTTACCAAAAATTTGTTATCTGTGACACCATGTTGGACGCCGTTATTTCACACGGACATGCTTTCCTAATGCTTCCGCCTGCTAGTATCCAGGTGGCTATCACTGACCAAGTACAAAATCGACATACTGGTCATTTATAGCAGCGGCAGTCTTCCTGGGGCGTCACAGCCCTGTGTAAAAAGAAGCACCTGGAAAGGCTGGTGTACTGGGGCATAAGCAAACAGTAATACTGGCATTTAAGGGTTAAACAAACCAGTGTGAGTCTCAGGTCAGGACTAACTTTCCAGCATGGACTCAGAGCTCCCTGCAGGCACAAAACGTTGACTCAACGTTGAACTAACGTTGAAACAACGTTTTCAACGTTGTTTCAACGTTAGTTCAACGTTGATTGCCTGTTGGGAGGCTGCTGCCAGTTCTTTTTTTTTTTTTTTTTTTTTTTTTTTCCAGTTTGTGGTGTTACAAAGCTCATCATCAATTCAGATGGTAATTACTGAAAAGTGTTTCTTGAGGCCTAAAACTAAAGGAATCGACCATGAATTAGCGTCAATAATTTACTTCTTCAATTACAATTATCCTTCCTTGTTTGCCGCAAGTAATGGGTGGAAAATAAATTATTCATTCTTTGGAAGCCATTTCCTAAATTTACTATCAAAACTCCTTTTTAGGTTTGATCGATCCAAAGTTACTGAGCATAAAATCACTTCAGTGCTGATGTTCACCTGTTTATCACTGACTTGTCGGAATTACGAATATTTATTAAAGAAAATAGCCGCTGAAAGGTCAGAGTGTTGCGTAAGAGGGTTATCCAAAGAATCTGGAATTATGGGTTGCGCTCGACAAACAGTGTAGACCCAGATTAGACGCCACAGAATGCAAGGACTGAAATTTAAGGGTTAAGTGAAGCAGTTTAAATAGAGGATCTTACATGAGTGTTCATGTATTAATATTTACATTTCCAGTGTAAAGTCTAATGTAAACCTATAGAAAACAATTGCGTTCATACTTCCATGAACGCATCGAATCACATGATTTTCAGTGACGTTAAGTGACGTCATTCTAAACCATTGTTCTCTACGGGCGTTGATGACGTCAACGCTGCTCCGCTCATTGTAAAAACACAGCGTGTAAATGTTTTTCAGCTTTAAAAATTTGCCATACGAGCATTTTTTTTCGCCCATTGATGAGGGGCAAATAATGTAAATATAAAAAATAAACTTAATTTTTCTGCTTTTCATGAAAGTATGAACGACAGTGGGTCGCTAGCAAAGTTTACATGAACCCCTTCGGGGTTCATATACTTTGCACGCGACCCACTGCGTTCATACTTCCATGAACTGCAGAAAAATAAAATTCATTTCTTAATTGAATTTATTAAACGAGTTGAGGAAAAGGGATAAAATGCGAGGCTATGACGAGCATTTTATCCCTTTTCCTCAACGAGTTTAATAAATGCAATAATACATGAGCACGAATGCAAGATTCTATTTATCATATGACATCTAAAACGCGTTTTATTCACAATTGTTTACAAAAATATGTATATTCCGCCAACAGTAAACGCGACGTCGTTAAGGACGCCGTACATGTAACGTTACGGGACGTATCTAGCTAATTTGCATATTTAATCCACTAGTGGATTATCGAAAATATTACATGGCGTTATTACACTCTCAGACGCGACGTCATATGATAAATCTCATTTCAGGACTATTGTCCCAGCCTACGCTAAGAGACAATCTTATCGCCTTTATTCCACTACAGTCTACTTTAGCTCCCCAAGAGCATTTACTTTTCTTGAAGAGTAGACCCCTTTTTTTAGAAAGGACTCTTTTATAGCAAAGCAAACAATAAGTCGGGCTTCCGTAGCCTATGACTCTTAATCATTATGTCTCTCACCGCTTTGGGTTCGAGCCTGGCTCTGGTCACATGTGAGACGACAAGTTCTGCAACGGTTGGTCAGGTGGCTTATCTCCGGGTTCTCCGGTTTTCGCCCACCTCTGGTTAACGATCGGCTCGATATGAGTGAAATAATCTTGAAAGGGCCGTAAATACTAGAACAAAAACAACAAAAAATATAAGTAACTGAGGTTGTATCTGTTGTACTAGTTTTATCCCATATATGACAATGGAATCTTCCATCTTATCAGTTAGGAGTGGCCCATTTCCAACTATAGGGATGTCAGGTTTGTTTTACGTGTTTCAAAATTTACAGAAAGGAATGTATCAACTGTAAGCAAACAGTTTAGACCCAGATCAGACGCCGCATTCTACGGCGTCTGATCTGGGTCTACACTGTTTGCCGAAATGCCTGAAATGGACCGCGAGGCATGTATGGGTTAAAAATATGATAAGAATTAATCACAGTTTGTCCAGCTGACATGTTAATACGATTGTCATGATTAAAATCGACATGATATCTGATTTATTTTAATATGATATCGGGTTTATTTGTCAAAAGCTACAGGAATGTAATAAGATAAATATGAGAGAATTAAAATGACTGTGCAGCAATTGCATTACAGAGAGCCTGTGGAATACGTCAAATCCTCGTAAGAATATTTCCAGGGAAACTTAAAAGAGTTGACAAACTCAACAGAATAAGAGACACCTCGTGACATAGTCAATTCTTTGATATCTCACAAACAGATGTTTTTTTTTCTGATGAAAATTTGTATCTTCTCCAATCATACATTGTAGGTGCTCGTTAGAACCGCCTCACTGAGGCGGTTCTAACGAGTACCCACAATCTATGATTTGGAGAAGAAATAACAAAATTAACGTATACTCCTGTAAATATGTTCTATAGAAGGGTTACCTTTGGAAGCAAAGCAACCACCACAGAACCGGAAAATATGAAGTGTACATGTTTTCTGGGCCAGACTAGCTAGTTTCGGCCAACCAGGCCTCATCAGTGACCCTCAAATATTTTCAAAATTCCACAATGGAATCAATGATCCCAAAGGACAAGAAAATATAAACTACACTATGATGTAGGGCATGGAGACTTTTTACGAAAGCCCAGTTTTCTTTATAGAAAATGTTTTCACGGAGTTTTTTACCTAATGTGATACTCAACACATATATGCATGCATCTTGCTTATGTTACTGGCTTGATTGGTGAGAGGTCTTACGATAGAAAGCTCGTAGCAAAGGTATGAAGCATAGGTGAAGAAAAACGCCTATGATGGGATTCGAATGGGAGTCAATTGGGTAAAAGTGCAATAATGTTTTTAGCACAGAACCAAAGAGTCGACTCCCTGATGTTGGTTTTAAACATACAAACTATGTATAGTCTACCAGGATAAATAATTGAGGTCAGGAGGAGCTGCGGGCCGTCACAGTGGTGCCAGGTGTGTACATACTGACAGCCATTTCGACAGGTGGGGATGGGGAACTGTCAATGCGTTATAAACGTGGACTGTTTGGAGTCCGTAAACACTATCCCATTGTACTCTGAAAATCAGTCAGCTTCGTTAAGCCATCACGTAAATAATAGAAGTAGAAGGCACTCCCTCCCATGGACAGATACACGGGTATGAAATAACAAACCCTAATGAAAACATCACAGCCTTCCCACAAAATGGCAAAATAAGTCCGTAAAATGAACATCTGTGAACGTCACTTAATATGGGGAAAATTAGGGTTTGCAGATATATACATTACTTTCCTTATTTCTGCTGCAAGACATTTGCGGTAGGTACTCGTTAGACCCGCCTAAATGATACGGTTCTCACAAGCACACATACCCTAACCCATTTAGTACCAGAGACCCCAAAACGGACACCCTGGCAAACAGTGCAGGCCCAGATCCGACGCCGCAGAATGCGGCGTCTGAACAGGGCCTCCACTGGTTGCTAAAAGCCTGTTCAGTCATTTTCCAAATAAATTTTGAAGAAAACACAACCTGACACCCCTAAATTTTGAAATGAACTCCTGCTATATGTAAAGTGGAAGATTCCGTTTGGTACAAAAATGGTTAACCTACGTTTGGACTAGAAATAAGAAAAATACCGTTGAGTTTCATGTGAAAACAAAAGATGTGTTTGTGAAACACGAGCATGTCCCAGGTCATTTTGTCTTTAAAGTAGGCCACAGGTTTGAGTGGGAAGCTTTGATGGATCTATCTCAAGTTGTTCAAACGTTATGACCAATGTAAAAGTCCAATCAAACGCAAACAAAAACAATATACCCCTGCTATCTTGCCATAGCTATCACTACCGTAGTATACGAGGACTGTTCAAATATGAATGCAAGTAGAACGTTTTCTCATGCACTAATGCAAAAATCACCTGGAAATAAATATCACAGCGTAGAAAAACATTTTACCTATACATTGATACCAAACCTGTTAAAATCCTTCCACTTAAGCCATGTATATCGTTCGATAAACACTGTCTACTCTTGTATACTAATACAAAACATGTTTGGAAGAAGTTCAGAGTACGCCGATGAAATACGGTCCTATATTAAGAATCGTTGTATTCTTGGTATACGGTGCAAAGACATTTTTGATGAAATATGTTCGGTTTATGGGCATAATGAAATGTCTTTTCCGACAGTTTTTCGTTGGTGTAAGATATTCAGCTGTGGGCTAGGCTAAACAGAAGATGCACCACATGATCGTCGGCCGAAAAGAGCAACATCTGCCAAGATGGTTGCTAAAGTGAAAGAAATAGTTGCTACCGATGCCCGATACACCACTCGGCAAATAGCTAGTATGGTTGGCATCTCATTAGGAGCAGCTCATACAATTCTGAAACGGGATTTGAAAATGAGAAAGATCTGTGCTAGATGGATTCCCCATCTGTTGACAGATGAGCAGAAAAAGACACGCGTTCAGTGCGCCAAGAAGTTGCTTAAAAAGTTTCCAAATTACAATGCACGGTCTTTCGCTAATGTCGTCACAGGTAACGAGACATGGGTTCACTTTTTTGAGCCAAAACGAAAGATTCAGAACAAAATATGGGCAACAAAGTATTGCAAAAGACCATGCATTGCAAAGCGGACCATGAGCGTCAAGAAGGTAATGTATGCAATATTCTTTTCAAATCAGGGCCCGGCTATTCAGGTTGCTGTGCCTAAAGGCAAATCTGTAAATGCGAAGTTTTACAAGAATAAAGTTCTTCGAAAATTGAAGAAATATTTCAAAGAACGAAGACTCGCAACTGGATTGGCCTATGTCAGATTGCTACATGACAATGCGTCATCGCACAAGGCGTTCATTGTGCAAGACTATCTGAAGCAGGAAAAGGTTGTTAAACTCCCTCACATACCCCCCCCCCCCCCCCGTATTCCCCTGACCTTGCCCCGTGTGACTTTTTTTTTGTTCCCGCGGCTGAAAAAATACCTTTCTGATCGAAAATTTGTACAGCGCAAACACCTCGGTTCTGCAATATTCCAGTGCCTTCATAGTATACCTCGAAAAGTCTACCAAAATGCATTCAATGATTGGATCAGAAGACTGAAAGTTTGTATATCTGTTAAAGGGGAATACTTTGAGGGGACAAAATAATTTTTTCATCGAAATCTATCACTGAATCATTTTTATGTGCTTAGTTGCATTCATATTTGAACAGTCCTCGTACTAATGGGTAAATGCAGTCACTTCTTGACTGGAGAAAACTAGACCAGAGTAAAGTACACACACGCCTGTACATCAGTATAATACATATAATATCAAATAAATATATGCTTATACAGAGTGTACTGCAGTGCCAGATAGCCTTATATACACTATATGAGCACATTTTTTTTTTTTTTTTTTGGGGGGGGGGGATGCCTCTATAGCGCTGTTGGAAAAGACGTCGGCCACTGCAGTGCTAGGCGCCGCATTGATTGGCAGTAAACGCAAATATTAATTAAAATATAATAATACAGGATCATGTATAATTAGCTTAATTAAACGATGTGAGGAAAAGGGATTAAATGCGAGGCATTGCCGGAGGCTTCTGTATAAAATTTTAGCACTTTTAACAGTTTCTAGCTCGCCTTACGAGTGTAAGGTTGAGCCATTCACCATCACACCCCGGCGCCCTCGGCGGCGTAGGCGTCCGCATTTTGAAAACTCTTCTCTGTTACATGTATATTTTACAAAATTAATCTTAAATCAACTTAAGAACAGGAAAATTGATATTTTACTCTGTTTTTTTTTTTCTGACTCCGTTTTCTATTTTTTTTTTTTTTTTGCTTAAATTGGACTTTTTGGAAGTTTATAATCTGATCTGTAGTACCTCCCTCGACCACAATTTATCAGTCACCCCTATATTAACTGCATTGTAACACCTTGATCTGATAAAGATGTGCTATCTCAGGACAAGTGAACTCTATAAGGTCAACATGACATTGCACTTCTATGAACTGGACTACTGGAAAAATGACAAAACTGTAAACTGTAACAGTGTACAATGGGATTAACTGATACATAGAATACCAGATTAGTGTCAATTATCAGGCTTGGCTTCGAGAACACATGCAGAATCGCGAGGCAGGTTTCGCGATTCTACAAGCGTTCTCGAAGCCTTGTCTGATAAAACGGATATCAAATGACGCTAATCTCTCTCTCTCTCTCTCTCTCTCTCTCTCTCTCTCTCTCTCTCTCTCTCTCTCTCTCTCTCGTCATTGAAACACATCACCTTTTTTACCGACTTGCAACGTATTAGAATCTATTAAAAAATATGGAAGCATAAATATCATTTTTAAAATGCATAGCCTTAAAACATGATTTTTGTTCATTTGTACATAAAGGTACTTTTTGGTTTTCTTACAAATGCTGCAGTCTGTTTAGCTCCTGTTTCGTGGGCAAAATCAGCAGAATTGATTGATTTTTTTTTTTTTTTCAAAACAAAAAGACTTAAAACAATGTTTCAAGTTCAGTGGTTCTGTGTGTGTGTGTGTGGGGGGGGGGGGGGGGTATTTATCTGGTTCTCTTTTAAATGCTGCAGTCTGTTTCACTGTTTTGCAAAAGAAAATGTCATTTTGGACAAAAGCTGCAAGATTGAATTTTTATTTTCAATAAATTGTACATTACAGTCATCAATCTTAAGTCTCATATGCGAGCTCTATATTGTCATTTGACATCTCTTGCTGCTAGAGGTACTCATTCTTACCTTTTAAATGGTGACGATCGGCCTTACTGTGTAGGCTGTGATCAGCCCATCACTGTTTAACATATCTAAATTGACTTTGTTTGTTTTTCACCGTCACATAACTTATACTGCAAAGCTGGCAGTCCACAACAAATCTTTCAAGATGCACCTGTTATCTTATTCTCAAAATAAATTGGATGTAATTTTTCAGATTTTTATACATTATCATTTTATCATTCTAACATTATTTTTTTACTTTTAACAGCCACATAATTCTTAAAACCTTTTGATCATTAACCCTTATCTTGTTGAATATTCATTTAAGCCACACCCATCTCTGTCTATCAACCAATCAAATTACTTGATGTAATTTATTGCTACAAATTCATTAACTAAATGCCAAACGGTGTAGATCCTGATCAGATGGCTTCTTCAGAAGCCATCTGATCTGGATCTACACTGTTTGCAAAGATAGGGATTGTCGTGAACAGCAAGATAAGGGTTAAGCGTTTGACGCGTATGACTCACAAAGAGGGTTGACGCGTCGTTAAACACAAACTCACCATTATCATCATCTGACAACTCAAGTTAATGACTTTTTGAGCCATCATGTATGATAAAAGTAATATATTCATATTGTGAAATAATCACAGTCGATGCTCCAATTCGTATGCCTTTTATATCAGTGTTACTAATGTTATAAGAATTGCCAGTATTTCTGCACAAAGTCTAAACAGATATGGCGACAAAGGAGCACCTTGTCTACGACTCAAAAGTCAATCAAGAAAAGCATAACAGAAGCGAAGGCAAATGATCAGGAATCGATACAATTAACCCACAGCTCCGATCAGAGACATCAAAGGGAAAGAAAAACAAAGATGACTAGAACCTAATGGAAACACTATGAGCGGAAGCCAAAAGGACAGTCATTTTCCCACAAAATGGCCCATTGGCTATCCAAAACAACAAAAATAGCATAAGCGATACACACACTCAAAGACACACCATAACAAAAATAAACCGCGACAGAAGAACCACCTTGGAAGCATTCCTGGTATTTCGAGCTTTTCAATCTGTATAATTTGTGACATCATAGAGTAAACGCATGATTTCTCCAATGAACTTTCCAGAAATGAATCCTTATCAGTGTTTGGCAAAGTAGAAGTAAAACAAAGATCAGGAATCGATACAATTAACTTACGCCACCCATCAAAGACACCAAAGGGAAAGAAACACAAACATGAAGCGACCAGACCATAATGGAAACCTAAACAAAGGAAGGCCATAAGGGCAGTTACTTTCCCACAAAATGGCCAAATGGCCATCCAAAATAAAAAGACACAAGTGATACACACAGTAAGTAACAAACAGCAACATAAATAAACCGCCACAGAAGAACCGCCTTGGAACGGTCAGTGGAAAGAATTCCACTGGGGGGGAAGGGGGGGGGGCTTAAATCGATTTTACATGGCCATAATCCTCGCCCTTACCGGTGTCGCGGTATACACTAATTTTGTTTAGTCCGCATGACGGCTTCCTACCTCATCAGTGTAACATCTCCGAGAACATACAAATTAAAAAAAAATACAGAGATGAAACAAGGTTGAGGACTCGACAGCATGCAACAACAGAATTGCTGGAGCATAAGAAAACCAACAGTTAGACTCCGAGGGGCCAGACCAAAGACGGAGCACCAGGCGCCAACCAACATTAAGAATACTAAAATAAAATAAAATTACATTTATGCTTTCACGCTGGAACCGTCATATAATCTTAGGCCCGACCCACCGGTGTGCAATCAAAGAGGGAAGCAAAGTTGCCAACCGATATTGGGTTAACCACCATGCATGCAGTCTGTTTTATAACATTTATGTTGTACCCAATCTTTATATATCGACGAACGATTTTACGAAATTGGGTACTTAAGTCATTACAGGCATGTATTTTTCTAAATTTATATACTAAGTCACCATAGAATTCAGGTTCCGATAGGCCTTGTTGCAGAAGTGTTTTAAATCCAACATTGAATTTTGAAACAAAATCAGAATGACGTCTATAAAACTTAGAAAAGGCTTTACGTAGTTTATAAGAATGTTTTAGACGTCCGGCTTTACAAGCAGATGATAATTTATAGGAAGTAACTGGCCTCTGAATTTTTAAAACAAATCTTTATTTCCCGTCTGAATACACGTAATAACTATACGTTTAAAGGTTTCTGAATGTTCACCATTTATAAAACTAGCATTAATTGCTCTTATCATAAAAACTCTCAAATCTGCCCAGACGAATTAAGAAAAAAAATAATCACAAGAAAAGCCACCAAAACCCGGACTCTTGTTTTAAGAAAGCATTTTTTTAACATTTCAATAATTCTATATACGTTTGCAAGTTATGCCTTTATCAGAACACCATCCTTCATGCAATGACATAGTTCCATTTATAAGTTCAGATTGTTCTTTCAAAAAGGGTGCAAATATCATTATTTAATTTGTTAATACCTTTGCTAACAAAAGTTACCAAATTACTTAATATCTGTTTCACCGTCATCTCCTTATTTAGCCCTGAATCTGATAACTTTCCTCTACATTTGTTTTTGACTAAGTGCAAATAGCTCTGTTTTCTTTTTATTCTTGTTTTTCATGTTTGTCTTTTTCCTCTTAAAGCTTAAATTCTCACCGTCGTCTCCCCATTTAGCTCAGGTCTGACTACTTCCTTCTTCATCGTTTTTCTAAGTTCAAACATTACGCAAACATGCCTATACAAATACATTGCCACTTTTATCGCTGTAAAAATGAAAATTTTAAGAAGAAAAATTGTGATATTTTTCTTATTTCTCCTCAAAATATAGATTGTGGGCACTCGTTAGAACCGCCTCATCGAGGCGGTTCTAACGAGTACCCACAATCTATATCTTAGAGCAGAAATAAGAAAAATAAGGTATACCCCCGGAAACCCCAGTTTTACTACATAAAAGTGGGGTTCAAGGGGGTCAAAATTATATAGGCGTGTTTTCGTGATGTACCTCTTTTTTCTTATTATCCGTTAATTCTTCATTACTCATATTTTGTTTTTCATGTTTCTTCTAAAAGCTTATATATTTTAATTTCATTAAATCTTCTTAAAATATGTATTTGAAATTATTTAACCAAATGTCATAAAAAAGTGATCAGAATCAGAATTGTTACTGGTGACACGTCCAATGACATTCATACACCAGGACCTGTGATATGGGAAGTAAGTCCCTAGCTCTAACCGAAGAGGTAAATCATCTATTATTAATATTACATTTCGAATAACATACAACTGATATCTGAAAAATTTTGCTAACGTTTCAATTGTTCCAGAAAGAACTTTTTTATTATTTCTCTCTTCAAGCAGCGAATTATTAAATTTCCATTGCGATATGCCTTTTTAGATTTATTAAATTTCAAAGGTCTCAAAGAATAATCGGTTTTGCAACCTGTTTGCTTATTAGATACTTGAATGCCTACAAAAAGAGATTCCGAAATTAAATCGACATTTTATCATTTTTTTTCTCCAAGTATATTGTTTTTTTTTATATATATAAATTTCTCTCCAGACGTAGTTCATATTTTATATTGTTTCATCTTGCATATTATTTGCGCCTATTCTTGTAAGGTCTTATGCTTGCAAGGAAGTCTAATGATAAACATAGGGACGTTTATGACTAAAATTATGCAAGATTGTGACCCAGGGACAGCCACAAAGATGACAGCCCATTGGCCACTAAGAGTGCCAGTCTGTGAAAACACGAATAAGTGCCTTTAGACTGCTTCTTTGCTTTTTTACTCATAAGTATGGACGATTTCGATGCGAACAAAGCACAGCCTGAACCTCTGGCCTAATCACGTGACCAAATCCGTATAACAAATTCGCTTGCAAATCCCACATTATTTCGCAGCAGTCGACATTTTGAAACTCTTTTCTATTTTCTTTCCCAGAAAACAGGACTTGATCTCCCATGCAAATTGTCGCCTATGGAGACAATTTGCTTGCAGTGTCAAATCCTGTTTTCCGGGGGAAAATATGAAAAACATTAACAATTTGCCGTCTGCTGATTTCGCCTTGAGAGTGGTAACTGTTAAGTACAGAGATTTCACCGATACAAAATTATTCGGATACCACTTAATTTGGAAATGGATCTGTCAAAAGCTATTCAGTTAAGTACTCTATGCATCAAGCATAGGTTGACTGTTTTTTTTGTTTTTTTTTTGTTTGTTTTTTTTTAAGGAAAATCTTTTTTGGTTACATTTTCTTTAAATGCCCGTTTTGATAAAAGTATACCAGCGTTGCCTAACATTGTTTTCGGATAAAATGTGTTCTGCAATTCTTATACAAAAGGCCCCCGCCTATCGGGGCTAGAAAAACAAATGGACTGCATGATGCTTCCATGCAGAGCTGAAACCGACCGCGCACGAGTACTGGTAAACCGCTTACAGAATCTATAAAGAAGAAGTGGGGGCAATGATCAGGAATCGATACAATTAACACACAGCTCCCATCACCAAAGGGAAAGAAACACAAAGGGAAAGAAACACAGACACCAAAGAGAAAGAAACACAAACATGAAACAACAGTTTCCCACAAAATGGCCAATAGGCTATCCAAAATAAAATAATATAAGCGAAACAAACACCCAAAGACAAACCATAACAAAAATATACCGCGACAGCAGAACCACCTTGGAACGGTCAGCGGAAACGAATTCCACTGTGTGTGTGTGGTGGGGGGGGGGGGGGCTTAAATCGATTTTACGTTGCCACAATCCTCGCCCTCACTTCCGTCGCGATTGAGACAAATACTTTGTTCAGTCCGCATAAAAGCCTCTTAAATCATCAGTGCAACATCTCCGTGAACACAAAATTCAAACAACCACAGAGATGAAACAACGGTAAGGACCCGACAGCAAGAAAGCCTGCCCAGGCAAAGTGGTGCGAGTCGCCCCGTACATGCTTATAAACCGTACTGGTTTCATTGGGCGACAGGGCTTGAGATATTTTTTCATCTCAATGTCGGGCAAAAGTCCCACAAACTTGGAAGCGACTTCTCCAAAATGGCCTATACAGTGTTGACGGGGACGTTAAAATTCAAATCAAACAAGCAAACAAACTTCTTATTCAAAATCATACAACAAGCTAGTGGGTTTATTCTATTGTGGAATTTTGAAAATAAATGAGGGTTACTGATAAGGCCTAATTGGTCGAAACTAGCTAGTCTGGCCCAGAAAACATGTACACTCCATATTTCCAGTTCTGTAGTGTATTCGCTTTCTAGAACATATGTATTATTGGGACATTTATATTCCGTCTAATGAACTTGTTTTAATTCATCACGAAATGTGTCGTATTTTTGTTCGGTTTCTTATTTCAATTCACGGTTGCTTTTAACGGTATTAGATAATGTCCTTACGAAAACACGCCTATGCTAATATGTTGTAAATTTTACCGCCTAAAAAATGAAAAATTTCCGATAAAAATTGTGCTATTTTTCTTATTTTTGCTCAAAATATAGATTGTGGGTACGCGTTAGAACCGCCTCGATGAGGCGGTTCTAACGAGTACCCACAATCTATATTTTTGAGCAGAAATAAGAAAAATATGGTTTACCCCTGCAAACCCCAGTTTTACTATATAAAAGTGGGGTACAAATGGGTCAAAATTATAAAGGCGTGTTTTCGTGATGTTACCTCTATCTTCTACCTTCGTATACTTGGCCACTGATTACCTCAGGTAGGAGCCAGTTAGGATTATTATTTGCTCCCTTGCTCCACTCTTAAAGGCATTTATTCTCGTTTATTGAGGACCATCATTGCATTACATAATATTATCCAGCCCTCAGTGCTGACTAAAGAGAAGTCCTCCGTCTTCAACAGGTAAGGGGCCTTCTTGGGAAAAATCAATAATTGACTAACTGTTAACTACAGTGTACCTTATTGATTTTTGCTCTTTAGTACCTCAGTCCGGGGATTCTACAAGAGCTACAAATCACCCTATTAAAGTCCACCTTTGATCTGCTATAGACAGTATTACACAGGGGGCAATAAAACAATTATGAACACACCGTGTGTCCTACTGTCTAAGAATAAATGCCTTTATTCTCGTTTATTGAGGACCATCATTGCATTACATAATATTATATAGCCCTCAGTGCTGACTGAAAAGCAGTGCTCTGTCTCCCAACAGGTAAGGGGCCTCTTGGGGAAAAAATCAATAGTTTACTAATTATTGACTAGGGTGTACCTTATTGATTTCCGCTCAGTGCCTCAGTCAGGGATTCAACAAGAGCTACTTATCACCATATTAGGGGCTGCCTTTGATCTGCTACAGAGAGTATATCACAGGGGCAATAAAACAATTATGAGCACACGGTTTGTCCTACCTAATAAGAATAAATGCCTTTAAATGAAAGTTTGCAAGGTATTTGTTGATTCCTTCGAAATCGGATCACCGGAAAACAAACAGGTAGTTCGGGAAAAAGGAAAACAAACAAGAAGTCATTTGAAAAATGGCGAAAATTATGCCAGGCGTATTTTCTTCCCTTAATTACATAGAAGAATATCCTCACATGTACTTTGTTCCGAACCATTAAGACTTCATGACAAAAACAAATAAAACTGAAGTCATTGAAAGGTTTCAAAAAGGGTACTTTGCGATATGACAGAAATAAAGCGGTTTGTAGAGCATTGGCTGTCACTAGGCCAAAGGCGAAAATGTGTCTTATGTCAAGTGCTCACAGCATAGACTCAGATCAGCCTGTGTATCCGCGCAGTCTAGTTAGAGCCTTTGTTGTGCAGTAGAGGGATGCCTTTTGCACAAAGTTTCTTTTTCATACAGCCAGGAAAGGCATTTTCTGATGACGTGTATTCATGGGTTGATTTAATAGGAATGGATACATGTACATTTGGCATATTTTTTTTTTTTTTTACATTTTCTAAAAGGGAGACAACTTTTCGATTTTTTTGCTCGCGTTCGTATAAGCTCATCCCTCCGAAATAGGGGCCTACTCTTAAAGGAAAGCATTCGCTCCTGACATTACACCACGAAAACACGCCTTTATAATTTTGATCCCCTTGAACCCCACTTGTGTATAGTAAAACTGGGGTTTACTGGGGCAAACCTTATTTTTCTTATTTCTGCTCTGAAATATAGATTGTGGGTGGTACTCGTTAGAATCGCCTCGATGATGCGGTTCTTACGAGTACTCAAAATCTATATTTCGAACAGAAATAAAAAAAAATATTACAGTTTTTCATCTTTAAATGCTCGTATTTTAGCGGTACATTGACAATGTATTTTCGTAATGACGATAGAAGATCCGAGTGAAATACATGTAGTACAATATTTCATATCTCAAAAACGGTTATTTTCTAATGAAAATTTGGGATAATTTTCTTATTATTACTCCAAACATATGTTGTTTTGATCGTTAGAACCGCCTCAGTAGTACACACAACGTATGTCTAGGAACAGAAATTAGAAAAATAATGTATACCACTGTAAACCCCGATTTTCTCTATATATAGTGGGGTGTGGAGGGCTGTTTCTTACACGGACTTTAAGGTGATGGGGAGCAATTTTTTTCGTTTGACAGTAAGGAAACACAATTATTTTTTGAAGGAGTTGCCTCCCCGGATCGTGTCTCCCATTCCCCCTTAACTCATGCCAGAATTCGCATGTCCGAAAACACATTCTCCCTCGTCCAGGCTTATGATAAGTTCAGGCACTGATGAGTTAGGAGGTTTTCATGCGGACTGAGCAAATTATTTGTCTTAATCGCGACGGAAGTAAGGGCGAGGATTGTGGTCACGTGGAATCGATTCAAGGCCCCCACCCACAACCCACCCCACCTCCGACCCCAAGTGGATATCGTTTCCGCTGGCCGTTCCAATGCGGTTCTTCTGTCGCGGTTCTGTCGCGGTTTACTTTTGTTTTGCTTTGTCTTTGCGTTTTTGTGTCGCTTATATTGTTTTGTTTTGGATAGCCTGTTGGCCATTTTGTGGGAAAGTAACTGTCCTATTGGCTTTCCGCTATTGATGTTTCCATTAGGGTCTGTTGTTTCATGTTTGTGTTGCTTTCCCTTTGATGCCTTTAATAGGAGCTGTGGGTTAATTGTATCGATTCCTGATCATTGCCTCCACTTCTATTGTTTATTACACGGACTTTAACGTGGTGGGACGCAAATTTTTTCCTTTGAAGTATGGAAACACAATTGGTTTCTGAAAGAGTTGCCTCTCATTGGCGTGTCTCACATTCCCCTTTTAAGTCATACTCGAGTTCGCATGTCCGAAAACGCATTCTCCCTCGTCCAGGCTTACATTTGTGTTTTTCCAGGATTTCATTAACAGTCACGATCGTATCAAATGTATTAATCAAAGCATATAGGCGTTCTCCTTCACATAAAAATGATTCTTTTTTCAACCTATTCAGGTATATTAATTAATAATATTTCTCCACAATGATTATCACACACACAGAAGCAGATTATGGGCATAACAAAGGCTGCAGAGTTTATATTGCGGTCAGAAAACCCGTGATGTGTCGAGTTAAGCGAAAAATTGCCATCCGACATTTGCATCAACCATTTCGAAAACACGCCTATACAAATACATTGCAAACTTTACCGCCGAAAAACCCTAAATTTTAAGATGAAAGATTCTGATATTTTTCTTATTTCTGCTCAAAATATAGATTGTTGGCACTCGTTAGAACCGCCTCATCGAGAATTAAATCAGACTTGCTATTTACAACAAAGCTGGAATCAGTAAGTGGTCAAAATATTAGCTGTTTTAGCAAGTATAATATTTAATTTAGTTTTCCTTTGTTGAAAAAATGCGAGTGACAATTGCATAGAATGTGCAAAACCTACTCTCATCTTCAGCAGAAATTTAAGTATATATCTCCAACTAACGGACCAACGTTTTAACGAAACGTTAAATAACGACAACCGGAAGCTTTCAATACATGGACACTGCCGTTGTTTTAGTGGTTGGATGAGGCAAAAGTGTCTTGTATATTGCATTACTTGGGCGTTCAACTGATATTGTCTTACAGTTCGGCAAGGTCTGCAGTCCTTGCAGCAGGTGAGATAAGATGGGGTTGGGTGGGTGTATTGTTTTTTCTTCTGTTTTTACAAATTTGTTCATTTTCCTGTTTCTACCCTGTCTCTCTCACTATCTCTTTTATCTATTTTCTCCATTGACGCAAAATGATCCACAAGGGCTGATGCGTCGTCAAACGCTAACCAATGAATCTTCCGTGTTTTCGTTTACTTTGTTCGTACAATTTGCACTTCACTTTAAAGCGTTAGATAAACGTAATCCGTCTAATCTTAGACGGAAATCCGTCACAATATTTTGGACACAAAGTCAGCAAAATGCAAGTATAACTCTATATCCGACTTTTCATCCACATTCTCATCACTGTTCGCTAAAACAGAAGACTAATTTGATACTTTGGTTGTATATTCTCTTATACTGATAGATAATCATTAAAGGAAGTCTCGCAGGACACATCTGACCAGACAGAATACTAAACAAGGAAACCATGGAGGAAAGTCTTCCAGTGAGGGGTGCGTCTATGGACACCTGTTTTCTGAAGGAATGTTATTGCAGGATGGGGCAAGGGCGGGTGGCCATAAAAGTACGGTGCTATAATTGACACATTCTACAATACCCTATGGTGCGTACATTGCCCTCATGGGCTCTGCTTTGCGAAATGAAACCTATAAATTACGGGCGCCTGTAAAATTAATCGTTAAATGCTCTGGTGATGTAAAATACTTTCTCTTGCCTGCCTACCTTTCTTTCTTTTTCCGCCGTTATACTTTCATCAATATCATTCTTTTTTTATTTCGCATATGCGACAGAAATATTTAAATTTTATTCAAGTGTGAAATTTGTAATTACAGTTCCATCACATTGTCGGGAAGAAAATGTCGCTCAAATATGACGTGCACGACGCAAAAGAAATCCGTAACGTATGAAGATATTCAAACCAGCATTTGTGGCCACTTTTTCTTGTCTCCGTGTAGTCCTGGGTATTTTGTCTGCAAACACCGAATGCACAGGCGATGCACATGCGCAGTCTGATCTTGGCCATAGATATTCGGATCCGCGCTAAAACATTTTCATTACGACAAGGCACAGAAATAAATTGATCGAATTATCCTCGTTCAATACACTTGTCTATTCCTCAAGAGAGGCGTTCTAGAAATCAAATTTCATATTCTTATTACCCGGATGATGAACATTTGAACTAGCATCAAGCGCACAATGTTTTAGAGATTCTCTAAAGTTGCCATTTTGCATACATTTGCCTGAAAGCAAATTAGTCAAGAAAACTTCGATTCGATGTCACCAATATATGCCATATTATAGCATGAGATGCCACTCTAACTTCATCACCTCGAGGTCATAATGAAGCAAAAGTTGTTCTTTATGCTACTGCCCTTGCAATTATGAATATTAACTAAGCGAGTATATGTGTGCGTGTTTGTGTGGGCGCGCGCGCGTGTGCGTCTGTGGTTTATTGATTGATCAAAATTGATTGATGGATCAAAATTGATTGATTGTTTGATTGATTGATCGATTGATTGTGAAGTATATTTAGGTCATATCGGGCTGATCAGATTACCAAATCAAATTTTTTCTTGGTAGGCTGCATAAGCATCAGTACAGAATACATTCTTTCGCAAGAAACTGACCACCGACCTTCTTGATTCAGCTGAGGAGAGAATGACTGAAGAACAATTTCCTGATCAATCTCCACGAAATAATGTTGCCAGCCCAGCTGATATCGAACCCGCGATCTCCTATCACCAGTCATAAGAAGGTATAAAACAACCCATCACCTTAACAAATCCGTGTAATAAACACCCATTCACCCCACTTTATATAGTAAAACCGGGATTTACAGGAATGGGGACACAATATATTTCTTAATTCTGCTCAAAAACATAGAGTGTGGGTACTCGTTGGAACTGCCTTAACGAGGCGGTTCTAACGAGCTACAATCTATGTTTTGAGCAGAAATATGAAAACTATCAAAAAATTTTTATCTGTAAATTTCATTTTCATTTCTTTTTTTTAATATATGTGAATAAGCGTTTTTTCGTAACATTCAGTGGAGACAACTCTTTCAGTAAATAAATAATTCTCAACAGAGATCTACTGTTACAGGATAGCATGTACTCTTTTAAGAATAGGTCCTGTTTAATCTTACAGGATAGTATTTACTCCTTAATAGATCATGTAATATGAAAACTATCAGATTTTTTTATCTGTATATTTCATTTTTTCATTTTTTTTTTATTTGCTAAAATGTTCAATATATTTGAATAGGCGTTTTTTCGTAATGTTCACCGAAGACAATTCTTTTAGTAAATAAATTCTCAATAGAGATCTACTTTTACAGGGTAGCATGTACTCCTTTACGAATAGGTCCTGTTTAATCTTACAGGACAGTATTTACTCCTTAATAGATCTTTGTAAACTATCACAGGATAGTATTTACTCCTCAGCAGATCCTATCAACTATTACAGGATAGTATTTACTCCATAATGGATCCTGTCAAATATTACAGGATACTATTTACTCCTTAATAGATCCTGTTTACTCTTACAGGATAGTATTTACTCCGTTAAGAACAGATCCTCTTTTCAGATCGCATGAAGTTACAGGATAGCAAACAGGACCCAGTCGTTCAAAGCAATGCTCGTTAGTGGTCAAATTATTAACTGTTCTAGCAAGTACAATATCTAAAACTGTGGTAGTTTTGCTGAAACAAATGTGAGCAGCTTTTGTATTTGTATTTTTTCAAGACAAAAATATTTTCATATTTGCCATATTCATTGACCAAACTTTTAACGAAATGACACATAGAGTCCACTACCGAATAGCTTTTCAGCGCCGTGTGGTAGCGGTAGAAAGTACAGAAGAATCGTTGCCACACGGCGCTCAACATAGCAGCGATGAAGTTAAATAAAGATATAAGGGATACCTTAAAAACACAGAACGCATCACAGAAAGAAACATTGGGTGTCTATAAGAGCCAGGTCATTCGTGCATTCGGTTGGCCATAGTATTTTATTCGAGCTGTGATAAAAAACACGACAATTTCCTTGGGAAACAGATAACTGATTGCATGCGAATCACTCTAGTGAAGAGTGATGATCAGGAATTTTAACCCTTACTCATGTTTAGCAAGAACTATACAGGCAGAAAAAATACAGATGAAAAGGAATACAATCGCCATGTTCTTCTGAATTTATCTTAGAACGCAAATCATGTCGGGCTATCAAAGAATGTTCGGACAAAGTCAGGCCAATATCAATACGACGTGCAAACCGTCGTATCGATATTGGCCTGACGTAGGCCTAATTTTTGATGTAGACTAGGATCGCTCATTGTGAAAGCGGTACACGCAGCAATGTCATTTTGGCAGTATCCAGTGTACATGAAAAAAAAACGCCGACTATATTTAAAGAACAAAACGATATTTAAATGAATACGTGACGGCTTCTCTTTAAGGTAAACATATGTGCTGAAATTTCGAGTTAGTTTAAAAAATACAATCTTCATGCCATTGCATATCGATTCTAAATGATTAAACGCCTGTATCTTAGGCAAACAAATCCGATGTCGTGCAGTAATAAAAACCAGTAAACATATTGGTATTAATCGCCATAATAAGGCCATAGTGTCAGATGAACAAACTATGATAATGTTGCTCTTGGCAAAAACGCTACTCAGCCTGTATACACTTTCATAATACAACCTTCCATGTATTCACGAAGAAACATGTGGTAAATGTGCATCCGTACAGTGTACGGCGAAAACACTGATCAGACCTTGCGGATTTGCAGGCTGATCTGAGTCTTCACTGGGAGCACATGCCTGAAAACATATTTTTCTTGGCCCGACCCATTTTGACAAACAACAGATAGAATTTCTTATTGGCATAAGGTCTTAACATGTTGCGTGTGACAGTATCGAAGTCTGCCATATGTTAAATCATTGTGAATGGTGTCCTTTTGGTTTAAAATGTGTACCGGCGCATTCGACTTCAAAAAAGTTGTATTTTTATCATTTCAAAAGTAATTAAACTATCTTTTCTATCGTCTTGATGTTAC
The DNA here is from genome assembly GCA_963580285.1 of Lucinisca nassula. Taxonomy (NCBI): domain Eukaryota; kingdom Metazoa; phylum Mollusca; class Bivalvia; order Lucinida; family Lucinidae; genus Lucinisca; species Lucinisca nassula. The sequence continues at coordinate 20,972,264 of OY757012.1, forward strand.
AAATTGCGTTTATCTAGGGGTTTATAGACTACAATGAATTTCTAGAAATGCGAATTTCACTGTCTGGCGTGTCTACTTGACGAGATTTTAATCATACGAGATGTGTCCCAAGGCGAAAGCACTGACAACAACAGAATGTCGAGTAAATAAGACATTGCATTATCAGCAGGCGAAAGGTTGATGAATTCTTTATCTTCCCTACCTAACTGTCTAAATTCCGTCAAAGTAGTGAACAAGAGCTTGGCATCGCGCCGTATAGATTCAAGCGTTTTGCCATGACGATAACACACCAGTGGGACATATAGTGCATTTTTTCACATCTCCAAAATGGCTACTTTTCTGTTTAAAATCTGCGAAATTTATCTTATTCATGCTGCAAACATAGGTTGTTGGTGCTTGTTTGAACCGTCTCATTGAGGCGGTTCTATCGAGCACCCAAAACCTATGTCTTGGGACAGAAATAAGAAAAATAATGTATATCCCCGTAAACCCCTGTGGGGTTTAGTGGGTGTTCATTTCACGGACTTGTTCACGTGATGGCTTGAGAGTACTGTTGGGTCGGTTGTGTCTGAGTGTAGGTCGAGCAAAATAGTGCTGGACAGAGAATTAAACTGTTTCGTTTAACCCTTATTGTTTTAAGCAAAAAAGTGTAGACCCTGATCGGACGCCGCGTTCTGTGGCGTTTGATTTTGGTGTACCTGTTTGCAGAGCCCAACCCATGGTTCAAGTCAAGATTCAATAGATAGCTTAACTTAAGGGGAATGGGAAGACCTAGCACATTTTCAGCAATTTTTTAAAGGGAGACAACTTTCGGGACTTCCTGTTCACTTACACACCGAAAAAGAGGTTTATGTGGGAAAGTAACTGTCCTTATGGCCTTCCTTTGTTTAGGTTTCCATTGTGGTCTGGTCGCTTGGTGTTTGTATTTCTTTCCCTTTGGTGTCTTTTATGGGTGGAGTTAGTTAATTGTATCAATTCCTGATCTTTGTTTTACTTCTACTTTACTCATGGTTAGAATTTGCTTCTAAGAAGCAAATTCTTTCCTTTAAGAGTTGACCCCTATCGACATGGGAGACAAAAATACCTTTGCAGGAGATGCCTCCCCTGAAGGTGTAACCTCGATAAGAATAGCACGGCTATTTTCATCCAATAGATGAGAAGCCGTACCTGGTTTTCCCGACAAGTCAGTGATAGTCTAGTGGACTTCAACAGTGATAAACCGTCGACCCAAAATTGAAAACGACTTTTAGAACAGTTTTCTGGGCTTCCAAGCAAATTGGGATCCTCTGAAAACGGGGTCTGTTCTTTCAAAAAGAATGCCAGCTGAGAAGTTCAGCATCACGAAAAAAACACATATATAAGTTTGACCCGATTTAATCCTAAGTTTCATATTATCAAAGCTGGGGTTTACGGGGGTATACAATATTTTCCTTATTTCTGCTCAAAAAACATCGTTAGAACCGCCTCGCTATGTTTTGAGCAAGCAGAACAAATCAGATTTTTTTTTCTTATCTTTTGGTGGTAAAATTGTCATTATATTTGAAAGGCGTGTTTTCGTAATGAAATCTTGAGGTCAACAGATTTTTCTAAAATGAGGCTGTAGCTGGTCGATGTTTGGTCCTTTTTTTCTTTTTTCTTTTTTTCTTTTTTGTTTTCGTTATTTGGCAAGTAACTTCTATGCTGAGCGTTTAGGCGAAATAACAATTTTTCGTCACTTTCATGTGTCTGACAAAATTTGCAATCCCAAAACTTTATAGGTCGCAAGGTCTCAAACTTCACCTATCGTAAAACTGTTAGAATACTGTGACATTATTGTACTGAAGAAACAAATAAGAAAAGAAAGAATGGTTGTTTTGCAATTAAATACAGATGACGGCTGTTTTGAGATTTCATTGACTGCGAGTCAAATTATGTTTATGAAATTTTCTTTTTTCTCTGCAAATTTAATTAAATGTCCAGACATACAAACTCTTATCAGGATGAATAACAAAAAGGCAATATCTCGAGATATAAAACTTTGTTGGAATTTCCGATTTACTCTCGTCTCCTCACGAACAAGATTACCGAATTGGCCACGATTGGGCATTGTGACATCATTACGATAACTCACCCGTGCGACATAGTGCATTTTTTCACATCTCCAAAATGGCTACTAATCTGATGAAAATTCTTAATATTTTTCTTATAAATGCCCCAAACATAGGTCGTGGGTGCTCGTTAGAACCGCCTCAATGAGGCGGTTCTAACGAGTACCCACAACCTATGTCTTCGAACAGAAATAAGAAAAATAATGTTTACCCCAGTAAACCCCAGTTGTCTCTGTATAAAGTGGGGTTTAGGGGGGTCTTCATTTCACGGACTTGTTCACGTGATGTGCAGACAGTGTAGAATTCGCTACGACTTAGCATACGGACATGTAGAGATTGTAGGACACGACAAGATTGAGCGGGTAGATATGTAGACGGTGCCAAATTCGTCAAGACTGAGCATGTGGACATATAGATGGTGTCGAAGTCAACCAAATTGAGCACGTGGACTTGTAGACAGTCTCCAGTTCGACAAGATTGTTAGTGTGGACGTGTAGACAGTCTCGAATTCGACAGGATTGAGCATGTTGACACGTAGACACTGTCGAAGTCGACAAGAGAGAGCATGTGGAGATGTAGGCGGTGTCAGATTCGACAATCTTGATCGTTTGGACATGTGGAAAGTGTCGAATTCGACAAGATTTAACATGTGGGTATGTAGAGTCGATGTCAACAAGACTGAGCGTGTGAACATGTAGACAGTGTCGAATATGACATGACTGGGCATGTGGACCTAAAGAAGGTGTCGAAATCGACCAGATTGAACATGTAGACATTATCGAATTCGACAAGACTGATCCTATGGGCATGCAGACGGTGTTGAATATGACAAGATTGAGCATGTTGACACGTAGACACTGTCGAAGTCGACAAGAGAGAGCATGTGGAGATGTAGGCGGTGTCAAATTCGACAATCTTGATCGTTTGGACATGTGGAAAGTGTCGAATTCGACAAGATTTAACATGTGGGTATGTAGAGTCGATGTCAACAAGACTGAGCGTGTGAACATGTAGACAGTGTCGAATATGACATGACTGGGCATGTGGACCTAAAGAAGGTGTCGAAATCGACCAGATTGAACATGTAGACATTATCGAATTCGACAAGACTGATCCTATGGGCATGCAGACGGTGTTGAATATGACAAGATTGATCTTTTGGACATGGAGAAAGTGTTGAATTCGAACAAAAATATTGTGAGGAGATGTAGACAGTGTCGAATTTGACAAGACTGATCTTGTGGAAATGTAGATAGTGTTATATTCGACAAGACCGGCCTTGTGAACATGTAGATAGTGTTAAATTCGACAAGACTGATTTTGTGGATATGTAGACCGTGTCGAATTCGACAGTAATCATCTTGTGGACATGTACACAGTGCTAAATTCGACAAGAATGATCTTGTGGACATGTAGACAGTGTCATTTCAACACGATTGATTCTGTAGGCATGGAGACAGTGTCGAATTTGACAGGATTTATCATATTGAGATATAGACAGTGTCGAATTCAACAAGACTGGTCGCGTGCAGATGTAGACTAACGAAGTCGACAATGATCGTTTGGACATGTAGACAGTGTCGGATTCGATAAACTGATTGTGTGATGTAGACAGTGTCGAATTCGACAAAACCCGATTGTGTTGAGAGGTAGACAGTGTCGAATTCGACAAAACCGATTGTGCTGAGAGGTAGACAGTGTTGGCGAAATCGACAAATCTGATTGTGTTGAGAGGTAGAGAGTGTCGAATTCGACAAAACTGATTGTGTTGAGAGTAGACAGTGTCGAATTCGACAATACCGATTGTGATGAGATGTAGACAGTGTCGAATTCGACAAAACCGATTGTGTTGAGAGGTAGACAGTGTCCAATTCGACAAGAATGATTGTGTTGGGAGGTAGACGGTGTCGAATTCGACAAAACTGATTGTGTGGAGAGGTAGACAGTGTCGAATTCGACAAAACTGATTGTGTTGAGAGGTAGATAGTGTCGACTTCGACAAGGTTAACCTTGTGGACATGTAGAAGATGTAGAACTTTACAAAGAGTGAACGCGTAAACACTTGAATTTAGACTGGATGCGTAGAATTCAAAAGGGAATTAGGGAAAGTGATAGTTAATTTGGCTAGCAAAGCTTCGAATGAAATTGTCTTAGATCGTCACACTACTCGGAATACATAAAACTGAATTGCGTTGAGATTTCCTAACTAGATCTGAAACAAAAATACATACGAATCAAATGACGGTGATGAAAGAGGTTTTCTAATATGCTTTTCAATGAAATATAGATATTTCTCAGTGAAATCGAAAACGATTTTGTCACTGTTTCAAATAGTGACTGATATCAATTTTATTTTTCACTGCTTGGAACTACTTTTTTCCTTTTTACTTTTTTAATGAACTGTATAAGAATTGACTCTAAGCCCTTTCACACGTCACGAGGACGTTAATGGCGTCATTTTCGACCCTGGCGTCACGTTTTTTGTCGCGCGACGTTAGATATGTCTGCATCTTCTTTGGGAAACTAATATCTCAATTATTTCAGTAACCATTCATCAAAATACCACCCCAGGCTAGTTCTCAACTTTCAGTTTACACCCAATGTTATACCCAGTAAATACGTCCGACACCACTAAACTGACACGAAACGACCAGGCACAAAGTTAGTTTTCTCTGAGAGTGAGTAAGTACTGATTTTTGTGTTCATTCGATGAAATAAAATTCGATCTTTCACTGAAAAAAATCAAATATCCTCTATTTGCTGACATTGTGCATCAAAAGCACCTTCAACCAGAGTTAGAGAAGAATTCGAAGAGCGGGGCAGAAAACACTATCAGGCATCGGTTCCAATTTCCCAGCATACACCCGTACCTATGGCAACGTCAAATCAACGTCGACACAACGTCATCGACGTAGATGTGACGTTTCATAAGCGGCATGACGTTGCAATAACGTTGGTGTGATATCGCGATTATGCCAAATGCCTGCCGAGGCCATGTCAATCAAAAGCATAGCCCCCGCCCATACGGGCTTGAAAAATATATGGGCTGCATGATGCTTCCGCGCAGAGCTGAATCCGGCCAGCACACTAGTACTGGTAAACCGCTTAGAGGATCTAAGCCTGTCCAGGAATCGCGGTGCGAGGCGGACCGTCCATGCTAATAAACCCTTTTGGTTTCAATAGGCGACAGGGCTTGAGATGTCATTTCATCTCAATGTCGGGTAAAAGTCCCACAAAATTGGAAGCAACGTCTCCAAAATGACCTTTACAGTGTCGACGGGGACGTTAAACCTCAAATCAAACAAACAAACAAACAATCAAAAGCAAAACCATGTTCGACAACTGATTGTTGATAGTTTGCACCAACGGCCAGATGAATTAAAGCCAATTCTTAGCTAATTTCATTTCAAACTTGATTTCCAGCCGTTTTGTTTAAAGTGCACGCTTTTGTCTGCATCTAATTTTCCAACTTTTTTCCCGTCAAACTTGTTTGCAAGACAAACAGAATTCAGCTTCCTTCGGATATTAAATTAGATTTATTTGCATCGCTTCAAAAGGCAGGGCCATTCTTAAGACGTTTTTAACCATCTAAATTATTCATTGACGTAATAAAGGACAGAAAATTGCGAAAAATCAATCTTCTGTGAAATTAAATATAACACTTCTTCCTATTTCTTCTCCTCGAGCGGACTAAGGACAAGTTTCCGCCAGATCTCTAATACTTGCTTTCTAAACTGATAGTTCAATAAATTCCCTCTCGTTCTTATTAACCCTGTAGAGTGGTACAGATACCTATGCAAACAGTGTAGATGCAGATGAGACGGCTCATAATACCCGTCTTGGCTGGATCTTCACCGCTTTTCATCAAGCTAACAATTTTTTGCCAAATAATAAATTTGCAAGAATGGACGCCCCCCCCCCCCACACACACACACAAGAAAACCTACCGAAGATACGATTAGATTGTGGTGACCTTGACCTCATTTCCAAGGGCACAGGCCCCCCAAAATTGTAATTTTGGGCCATACATGATTTGTCTGCACCCTTCCACAAGAACGAATCGTTGAAAATTATTCAAACTTAGTACAATATATTATTATAATCTGCAAAAGATTCGGTTATATTTGGGTAACCTTGGCCTTATTTTCAATTTTGGCTTGTCTGATCCCTATCGCATGAACAAATTTATGTATTCTGGCCAAACTTGGTACAGTATACAGTATTATAATATGATGTCGCATCTGAGAGTGTAATAACGCCGTGTAATATTTTCGATAATCCACTGGTGGATTAAATATGCAAATTAGCTAGATACGTCCCGCAACGTTACATGTATGACGTCCTTAACGACGTCGCGTTTACTAATGGCGGAATATTGATATTTTTGTAAACAATCGTGAATAAAATGCGTTTAAAATGTCATATGATAAATAGAATCTTGCATTCGTGCTCATGTATTATTGAATTTATTAAACTCGTTGAGGAAAAGGGATAAAATGCTCGGCAAAGCCTCGCATTTTATCCCTTTTTCTCAACTCGTTAAATAAATTCAATAATACATGAACACTCATGTAAGATCCTCTATTTATTGCAGCCTACCAAAGATTTGATTAGATGTTAATGATCTTAACCCTTATCTTGCTGAATATTCATTTAAGCCACACCCATTTCTGTCTATCAACCAATCAAATTACTTGATGTAATTGATTGCCACAAATTCACAAAATGAATACCAAACAGTGTAGATCCTGATCAGATGGCTTCTTCAGAAGCCATCTGATTTGGATCTACATTGTTTCCAAAGAAAGGGGTTGTCGTCATTGTTTGCAAAGATAGGGGTTGTCGTGAACAGCAAGTGTGGGGTTAAGGGAACAGACCCTTAACAACTGTCAATGTTGGCTTGTGTGCATCCTCTCTCATGAATAAAATGAAGAAATTGAACAAAAGAGAAAATGTTTGCATTATCACAAAGAAGTCACGTGGAAAATATGAAGGCTCTATTTGAAACCGTACAAAAGTTACGACCAATATTTATTTTTCTTTAATGGCGGTCACAGGTCAAGGTCAAAGTCACAGTTCATTTTATATGAGTGGGAAGCCCTTAACACAAGGAACCTACATGCCAGACATGAAGGCTCTCTTATGACCAATGTTAAAGTTTTCAAACCAACCAACCAACAAACAAAGACAAGACAAAAACAGACAGGGCAAAGACAATATAACCCCATTATCGCTATTGGGGATAAATCAAAGCACTGAGAATACTGGTGGGTCGATTGTCTCTGGGTGTAGATAGAGATAAATGGACCTGAACGGGGATTAAGACTGTTTCGTTTAACCCTTAACTTCCTATACTGTAAGCAAGCAGTGTAGACCCTGATCAGACGCCGCGTTCTGCGGCGTCTGATCTGGGTCTACACTTTTTGCCAAGACCAACCCATGATTCCAGCCCAGATTTTACGAATAACCTTTTTACGCAGGCACGCTGACCTCAATACGATAAAATTCTATAAATAATCTGCGTGGATTTCCTACAAATCAGTGATAGTCACGTGGACTCCAGCACTAATAGAGGTTTTGTCCTTTATAAGTTTGGGTCGATTGATAAACAATCGACCCAAAAATGCTCTTCATTGAGCTATGGATTTGTTTTATTTTGTTTTTTGATTGCTATTAATTTTATAATAAATCTAGCATTTTTATAGGAAGTACAGTTAAATTCCGCTATTAAGACCACCTAAAATTAAGACCAATTCTCCTTTCAAAAAGCATTTATTTAAACACTGTTTATAGAGGGTAACGCAATTAGCTGATTCGGCATATTCAATAAGAGGTTTCAAATATTCTTGCTGCGTGTTTTCTGCACTCAGTGGCTTCCAGAAAGACGCCACCTTTTGAACCGTTCAAAAAAGTCCCAAAGGTGGTCTTATTACAGGAATGATACTGTGCACATCACGTGAACAAGTCGGTGAAATGAAGACCCCCCCCCCCCCTACACCCCACGTTATATACAGAAAACTGGGGTTTAAGGGGGTATACATTATTTTACTTATTTCTTCTCCAAAACATAGGTTATGGGTACTCGTTAGAACCGCCTCAATGAGGCGGTTCTAACGAGCACCCACAACCTATGTTTGCAATATTTGTAAGAAAAATATCACAGATTTTTATCAGAGAAGTAGTTATTTTGGAGATGTGAAAAAATGCATAATGTCACACGGATGTGTTATCGTAATGTTTTGAAGAGACTAAAATGGATAATAACACGTTCTACGTCATCGGTTTTCCGTAGAACTGGGAGAATAATTATTATGATCACGAACTTTCCTCATTAATTTAGAATATTTTCCTTTCAGATGATAAAACTGTTGAATTCTGAATTCTGTTTGTGGATGAGCTAGTGGTATATGATTTGCACATTGTGGTTGCACAAAAGCTAAATAAAAAATATCAAAGACATAAACGGGCTTCAGGTAAAATAAACAGCAAATATTAAATGGTTCTTTTTTGTGTCTCATCACGAAAACACGCCTATATAATTCTGACCCCCTACAACCCCACTTTAATACAGTAAAACTGGGGTTTACAGGGGTGAATCTTATCTTTCTTATATCTTTATTTCTGCTCTAAAAGTATAGATTGTGGGTACTCGTTAGAACCCCGATGAGGCGGTTCTAACGTGTACCCTCAATCTATATTTTGAGCAGAAATAAGAAAAATATCACAATTTGTATCGGAAAATTTTCATTTTTTTTTTTCGGCGGTAAAATTTACAATATATTAGTATAGGCGTGTTTTCGTAATATTTTACTATATTCGAGTGAAATTTCTCACAGATTAGGAGACTGATATATTGTCTCATGACCTGGTCGAAAAGTAGACATGTCAGGCGTCACAAATTGCGCTTTAACCCTTGTTCTGCTGAATATTCATATATGCCACACCCACTACCGATTATCAACCAATCAGATTGCTTGATACAAATTATTGCAACACATTCACAATCTGAATGGCAAACAATGTAGATCCTGATCAGATGGCTTCGTCAGAAGCCATCTGATCTGGATCAACATTGTTTCAAAGATAAGGCATATCCGGGATTAGCAGGACAAGGGTTAAGCTAATGAAAGAACATCTATTTATCGATTATATATAAATAATATTATCTATCGATTGCAACTGAAAAATATCTAAGTTTTTGACACCATGCCATTCCAATCATATTTGTTTGATGTTTTTAACATTTTCACGCGCATGCTTGTTGAGCTGTTATATTTAATGATCAGATGACACACGCCTTTTAAATAAAAACAACAAATATTCGTGAAGCCAATCAAATGAACGAGCCTTTAAGCGAAATGCAGTTTTTTTTTCTAAAGAAGACGATATTTTGATGTTGTTGGTGTTTTTTTTTTTTTCATATTCCAGAAAAAAAATCAGAGTTACTTAGCAGTTGATATTAAAACTCTTCCAGTAGCTGAATCGTATGAAATTAAAGTCTCATTTTCTCTGACAATAAAAGGAAAAAAGAAAGAAAAAGAAATCTGCTTTATATGCCAGCACTGCATGACCCAATAGAACGCGGGAAATTGAGACTCTGACGCTTTTTTATGGTGGATAAGCAAATATAGCTACGTTTGATATGAAGAGATTTCTTTGATATTAGTTCGTTAAAAAAAAACGATCTTAACAATTTGTTCTTACATCACGACCGCCCCCGCCCATAGGGGCTTGAAGAAATATATGGGCTGCATGATGCTTCCACGCAGAGCTGAATCCGTCCCGCACACTAGTACTGGTAAACAGCTTGGAGGATCTAAGCCTGTCCAGGAACCGCGGTGCGAGGTGGACCGTCCTTGCTTATAAACCCTATTGGTTTCATTGGGCGACAGGGCTTGAGATGTCATTTCATCTCAATGCCGGGTAAAAGTCCCACAAAATTGGAAGCAACGTCTCCAAAATGACCTTTACAGTGTTGACGGGGACGTTAAACCTCAAATCAAACAAACAAACAAACTTACATCACGAAAATACACCGATATAATTTTGACCCAGTTAAACCCCACTTTTATATGCATATTTTCCGATCGAAAACATAGATTGTTGGTTCTCGTTGGAATCGCCTCGTCGAGGCGGTTCTAACGTGTACCTACAATCTGTGTTCACAGCAGAAATAAGAAAAATAATATAATTTTTAGTCTGAAATTTTTCACTTTTTTGGTGGTAAAATTGTTAATATATTTGAAACGGCGTGTTTTCGTGATGAGCTGTTGAAGGAACAGACATTGCATGGTTGCAAAATCGATGCAAAATCGATAAGAAAGTATTAAAGATGCATGGAAATACCGGAATGCAAAAGTATTTCCTGAAACGTCAAAATGACAGACTATTTCCCCTTATACCGCAGACCGTTGCATATTAAATGCTCTGTTACAACGCATAATGTAGTAATGTAGTAATTTCTTCATTTTGATTTTTTTTACTACATTATGCGTTGGCATAGTCGACGCGAAGTGAAGTAAAAAAATTATTTCATTTCGCGTTGATATGCACCATATCGACGCATAATGAAGTAATGATGGTAGAACATAGCTGTCTTCGAAAAGACTTAGGAAGCAATACAAATAAATGTTAACTCACAGACAGACAGACAGACAGACAGACACACTGCGCCCCCGCCCATAGGGGCTTGAAGAAATATATGGGCTGCACGATGCTTCCACGCAGAGTTGATACCGACCGCACATTAGTACTGGTAATCTGCTTGGAAGGTCTAAGCTTGCCCAGGAAAACTGCTGCGAGTCGGCCCGTCCATGTATATAAACCCTATTGGTTTTATTGGGCGGCATCTCAATGTCGGGTAAAAGTCCCATGAAATTGGAAGCAACGTCTCCAAAATGACCTAAATAGTGTTGACGGGGACGTTAAACCTCAAATCAAACAAATCAAACAAAAGACAGACAGGCAGACAGACAGACAGACAGACAGACAGAATGGACAAAAACTATATACCCCCTTGCATACTTCGTATGCCGGGGGTATAAATAGATGGGCTGCACGATGCTTCCACGCAGAGCTGATACCGCCCGTACATGAGTCCTCGTAATCTGCTTAGAAGGTCTAAGCCTGTCCAGGAAAACTGCTGCGAGTCGGCCCATCCATGCATATAAACCCTATTGCTTTTAATTGGACGGCAGCGATTGAGATGTCATTTCATCTCAATATCGGGTAAAAGTCCCATAAAATTTGAAGCAATGTCTCCAAAATGACCTAAATAGTCTTGACGGGAACGTTAAACCTCAAATCAAACAAACAAACTGTTGACGCATAATGAAGTAAAATTAAGTATGCCACCCATCGCCGCAAAATGAAATAATTCTTTCATTTTGCTCAAACCTCTTAGTATCGACGCATAATGAAGTAAAAACGACATTTTATTTCATTTCGCGTCGACTATGCCAACGCATAATGTAGTAAAAATTTCAAAATGAAGAAATTACTACATTACTACATTATGCGTTGTAACATACCTCGAAAACAATAAAACTAGCTATACTACCGAAACATCTTAGATGCACAAGTCTCCAATATTTCTTATGAAACTTATTGAATGACGCTTTTCATAATTGGATTTTTAGTCCTATGCCGTAAGAAAGCTCCGCCCCCGCCCATCGGGGCTTGAAGAAATAGATGGGCTGCATGATGCTTCCACGCAGAGCTGAAACCGAGCCGCACACGAGTACTGGTAAACCGCTTAGAAGACCTAAGCCTGCCCAGGTATGCGGTGCGAGTCGGACCGTCCATGTTTATAAACCCTTGGTTTCATTGGGCGGCAGGGCTTGAGATCTCATTTCATCTCAATGTCGGTAAAAGTCCCGCCAAATTGGAAGTAATGTCTCCAAAATGACCTTTAGAGTGTTCACGGGGAAGCTAAACCTCAAATCAAACAAAAACAAAACCGTAAGAAAGCATATTACTACGCTAGTATAGCATTTATATAGCCTAACAGTTTGCCATTACAAATCATACCTATACAAAAAAAACTTCAAATTTGAAAGCCGAAAAAAACCCGAAACTTTCAAGATGAAAAATTGTGATATTTTCGTATTTCCTGCTGAAAATATAGATTGTGAGTACACGTTAGAACCGCATCGTCGTGGCGGTTCTAACGAGTACTTACACTCTATATCCTAGAGCAGAAATAAGAAAAAATATGGTTTACTCCTCTAAACTCGTTTTATAATTCAAAAGTGGGGTTCAACGGGGTAGGAATTACAGTAAAATTCCGCTATTAAGACCACCTAAAATTAAGACTAAATTTGCTTTAGAAGCTTATTTAGTAGGTTGCAGTTATTATTTCTTTGTCTTTTCTGCATACACTGTCATTTGGTCAGAGACCACCTTTTGGACTGTTCAAAAGTGGTCTTAAAGATCTGATCTGTCTCTACACTGTTTGCAGAGGTAGGGGTTGTCGTCAACAGCAGAATAAATTCACAAACTAAATGACAAACAGTATAGATCCTGATAAGATCTGATATGGCTCTACACTGTTTGCAAAGGCAGGGGTTGTCGTGAGGAGCAGAAAAAGGGTTAGGATAAGGAAGCATGAGATATAATTATATCCAATTCGCTTCTACAGTTGTGGTAGCAAATGTCGAAAACAGATTTTCCCATGCCATGCCCAATATGCTCTAGTACAGACTGATGACTAGACCAATGGCTTAAGCCATTGGTCTAGTCACCAGTCTTTACTAGGGTATATTGGGACCATTACATAAAACACAATGTCGCATATAGGTTTCCGTACTTAAGAGACTGTGAAATACGTACCCTTAGAAAATAATTCGTTGTAATGCATAACGTACTTAAGAGACTGAAATACGTACCCTTGACACTCGTTTCTTAGAAAATAATTCGTTGTAATGCATTACGTACTTAAGAGACTGTGAAATACGTACCCTTGACACTCGTTTCTTAGAAAATAATTCGTTGTAATTCATTACGTACTTAAGAGACTGTGAAATACGTACCCTTGACACTCGTTTCTTAGAAAATAATTCGTTGTAATTCATTACGTACTTAAGAGACTGTGAAATACGTACCCTTGACACTCGTTTCTTAGAAAATAATTCGTTGTAATTCATTACGTACTTAAGAGACTGTGAAATACGTACATTGTACCCTTGACACTCGTTTCTTTGAAATAATTCGTTGTAATGCATTACGTACTTAAGAGACTGTGAAATACTTACCCTTGACACTCGTTTCTTAGAAATAATTCGTTGTAATGCATTACGTACTTAACAGACTGTTAAATACCTACCCTTGACACTCGTTTCTTTGAAATAATTCGTTGTAATGCATTACGTACTTAAGAGACTGTGAAATACTTACCCTTGACACTCGTTTGTTACAAAATAATTCGTTGTAATGCATTACGTACTTAAGAGACTGTGAAATACGTACCCTTGACACTCGTTTCTTAGAAATAATTCGTTGTAATGCATTACGTACTTAAGAGACTGTGAAATACGTACCCTTGACACTCGTTTCTTACAAAATAATTCGTTGTAATGCATTACGTACTTAAGAGACTGTGAAATACGTACCATTGACAATCGTTTCTTAGAAATATTTCGTTGGAATGCATTACGTACTTAAGAGTCTGTGAAATAGTACCCTTGACACTCGTTTCTTACAAAATAATTCGTCGTAATGCATTACGTACTTAAGAGACTGTGAAATGCGTACCTTTGACACTCGTTTCTTACAAAAATTTCGTTGTAATGCATTACGTACTTAAGAGACTGTGAAATACGTACCCTTGACACTCATTTCTTAGAAATAATTCGTTGGAATGCATAACGTACTTAAGAGACTGTGAAATACGTACCCTTGACACTCGTTTCTTTCAAAATAATTCGTTGTAATTCATTACGTACTTAAGAGACTGCGAAATACGTACCCTTGACACTCGTTTCTTAGAAATAATTCGTTGTAATGCATTACGTACTTAAGAGACTGTGAAATACGTACCCTTGACACTCGTTTCTTACAAAATAATTCGTTGTAATGCATTACGTACTTAAGAGACTGTGAAATACCTACCCTTGACACATGTTCTTAGAAATAATTCGTTGGAATGCATTACGTACTTAAGAGACTATGAAATACGTACCCTTGACACTCGTTTCTTACAATATAATTCGTTGTAATGCATTACGTACTTAAGAGACTGTGAAATCATTCCCTTGGCACTCGTTTCTTGGAAAATAATTCGTTGTAATGCATTACGTACTTAAGAGACTGTGAAATCAATCCCTTGACACTCGTTTCTTAGAAAATAATTCGTTGTAATGCATTACGCATTACAACGTGCATTACGCATTACAACGAATTTTTTTCTATGAAACGAGTGTCAAGAGTACGTATGTCACAGTCTCTTATGTACGGAAGCCTATATTAACAAGAACTTTCTGCCGTCTTTTGAAAAATTATACTTCGCGGAAAGACGAAATAATGCTTTAGAGACGAAAGATGACAGTGGAAAAGAACACAAGTTTTTGGGACAGCGCATCATGTAAATTAAAAGTAGAGGCAATGATCAGGAATCGATACAATCAACCCATAGCTCCCATCAGAGAAATCAGAAGGGAAAGAAACACAAACATGCAACAGCAGACCTAATGGAAACACCAACAAAATGGCCAATAAGCTATCCAAAATAAAATAACACAAGCGACACAAACACCTAAAGACAAACCATAACAAAATTAAATGGTCAGCAGAAACGAATTCCGCTGGGGGGGGGGGGGGGGGGGGCTTAAATCGATTTTACGTGGCCACAATCCTCGCCCTTATTTCAATCGCGATTTAGACAAATAATTTGTTCAGTCCGCATGAAGGCCTCCTAACTCATCAGTGCAGTATCTCCGTGAACACAAATAATCAAACAACCACAGAGATTAAAAAACGGTGAGGACTCGACAGCAAGAAACCACTGAAATGCTGGAGGAGCAAAAGAAAACCAACAGTTTGACTCCGATGGGCCCGACCAGAGATAGAGCATCAGGCATCAGCCAACATTACCTTGAATTAGATCTCTTATTCTCAATAAGCCTTTACACTGTAACCGTCATAGAATCTGAGGCCTGACCCACCGACGTGCAATTAAAGAGGGAAGCAAAGTTTTCAACCGTGATTGGGTTAACTACCATGCATGCAGTCTGTCGTATAACATTTATGTTGTATCCAATCTTTTTATATCGTAGAATGATTTTACGAAATTGGGTGCTGAAGTCATTGTGGTTATAAATTTTTCTGAATATGTATACTTAGTCACCATAAAATTCGGGTTCCGATAGACCTTGTTCCAGAAGAGATTTAAGTCCAATGTAGAATTTTGAAATTAAATCAGAATGACGTCTATAAAATTTTGAAAACGCTTTGCGTAGTTTATGGTACCGATAACCCTGATTAAGAAGTTTAGCCGTTAACAATTTATTACGAGTATTGAAGTCAGTTACATGACTACACACTCTGGCAAATCGAATTAATTGCGAAATAAAAAAAAACGTATAATAAATCACATGTAAACCCCACTTTATAGAGGATTTTACATGGGTGTTCATGTATTACTGAATTTATTTAACGAGTTTAATAAATTCAATAATGCATGAACACGAATGCAAGAATGTATTTATCATATGACACTTAAAACGCATTTTATTCACGATTGTTTAACAAAAATGTCAACATTCCACCATTAGTAAACGCGACGTCGCACATGTAACGTTACGTGAGGTACCTAGCTAATTTTCATATTTAATCCACTAGTGGATTATCGAATTTATTACGTGGCGTTATTACACTCTCAGACGCGACGTCATATGATAAATATTGAGTAATAATGGGTCTATCACTGTACACATTCTATCCTAATTCATGTTCGCATAGTTTGTGGGTACTCGTTAGAGCCGCTTCAACTGTCTATAGTTGAAGCAAGGATTGTGAAAATATTACAGGGTTTTAACTTTTTGAGACATCACAGAAAATTAGTGTATCATACGGCATTGTTTTGTATTTAGTCTCGTCAGGTGTGTCTCGCGAGTGTAAAACCAAAGCAGGCGATTCACAAGAAATGGCAAGCCTTTCTTTCCTAGGCTTTGCAAAATGTTAAAAAAACAAAACAAAACAGAATGCCGTCTGCTCGAATGTTCACTTGACTAGCAGACGGTATGTGAAATGGCTCCTTGTTGTCTTTGAAAAATGTTCAAAGAAACGCTGGTGTGTCAAAGGACACTGACCATTACAAAACACGCCTATTCAATTACATTGCAACCTTTTTCGCTGAAAAAAAAATGAATATATTAAAATGAAAAATTGTGATATTTTTCTTATTTCTGCTCTAAAATATGATGAGGCGGTTCTAACAAGTGCCCATAATCTATATTTTAGAGAAATACGAAAAATAAGGTTTACCCCTGTAAAGACCAGTTTTACTGTATAAAAGTAGGGTTCAAGGGGGTCAAAATTATGTAGGCGTGTTTTCGTGATGAAGAGGCTGGCAAAAGTTTCGTTGAATCAGCTCAGTTTTGAAAAATGCGCGTTTTTTTATTATTTATTTTATTGCGCTCTGTTTATTAACTTATAATAGCCTGATGAATTAATTTATAAACGACATCCATTACTGATTATCAACCAATCAAATTGATTCATTGGATTTATTGACACGTCAACCCTTGTGAGTCATTTTGTCGTCTCTCAGAGAAAGGAAGAAAAAGGTAGAAGAGATAGTAATGGAAATGAAAGTGCATGCACAAGAGAGAAAGAGAAAAAATAAACGGAAAGGTAGAAACAGAAGAAATTACAGCATTCCCCTTTTACCCATACCTGCTGCAAAGACAGTAGTACTTGTCTAATTGGACACCCCAGTGACGCAGTCGCCTCTCCCTAATCAAAGTACTTTATATAGCATTCATTCAAATTTGCAAACTGAATGACAGTATATGGCCATTTGACATAACGAAAACACGTCTATATAATTTTGACCCCCTTGAACCCCACTTTTATATAGTAAACCTGGGGTTTCCGGGGGTACACCTTATTTTTCTCATTTCTGCTCTAAAGTATAGATTGTGGGTACTCGTTAGAACCGCCTCGATGAGGCGGTTCTAACGAGTGCCCACAATCTATATTTGGAGCAGAAATAAGAAAAATATCACAAATTTTTTTCAATGAGGCGGTTCCAACGAGCACCCAAAACCTATGTTTGGAGCAGAAATAAGGAAAATATCACAAATTTTCATCAGAAAAAAATACCTTTTTTGAGGTTTGAAAATTGCACTATATCACACGGATATGTTATCGTAATGATATCAATTTCAACCTTTCGCTCTTCCTTGACTCAAAGGTAATTTAGTAGAAAAGTGTCTAAAAGTGTCTATTTCGAGACGTCGCTCGCTACCACCCCTGTCCTTTAATGGTAGGAAGTGATTAGCTACAATTATTAACGACATAGCGAACAAGTTCTAGCAAATTGCCAAAGCTGGACGTCCATTACCGGAAGATTACAAGGCACGATCGATTAATCACCCATATACGTCAGCATATGAACGGTGCAGAGAGTGAACTCTTTTTCAAAGGCAGTCATTAATGAAGAAATCTTAGCTATCTAGAGACAGTTATTCGTACGGTGAATTTTGTTAGCTTATACGTAAAATGCTCTGAAAATTGGATGACTGGAATGACAATCAGGGAACGGCATCACTTTTAATTAAAGTAGATTCTTAACGTTTTACTGGAATACATGTTTATCGAGAAAAGAAAAAAAGTCATCACGAAAACACGCCTATATAATTTCGACCCCCTCTAACCCCACTTTTATATAGTAAAAAATGGGGTTTACACGGGTAAACCTTATTTTTCTTATTTCTGCTCCAAAATATAGGTTGTTGGTACCCGTTAGAACCGCCTCGATGAGGCGGTTCTAACGAGTACCCACAATCTATATTTTGAGCAGAAATAAGAAAAATATCACAATTTTTCATCTTATTTTATTTTCGCTGATAAAGGTTGCAATGTGTTTGTATAGGCGTGTTTTCGTAATGGTTGCGTGACAGGCTAGTTCGGACCACCTGCCTTCAAAAAGAAACAAAAGAAAATCTAAACAGTCCATGAGTTTGACCCCAAGGTGGGACCAGTATCGCTTTAAAAATTTCTATATGAAGACCACGTTTGAGACTTAGAAGTGATGGCTGAGAGTATTTCCAATCAAAGCACTGGAAGCGCTGGTGGATCGATTGTCTCCGAGTTTAGGCTGACATGAGACTTCATTACGATAACACACCCGTACGACATAGTGCATTTTTCACATCTCCAAAATGGCTACTTTTCTGATGAAAATCTGTCATATTTTTCTTATAAATGCTCATAACATAGGTTGTGTGTGCTCGTTAGAACCGCCTCATTGAGGCGGTTCTAACGAGTACCCACAATCTATGTACTGGAGCAGAAATAAGAAAAATAATGAAGACCCCCGTAAACCCGAGTTTTCTCTATATAAAGTGGGGTTTAGGGGGGTCTTCATTTCACAGACTTGTTCACGTGATGTAGACTGTTTCGTTTAATTCTTGAATTCCTGTATTAAGGAAACAGTGTATACCCTGACAAGACGCTGCCTTGTCTACACTGTTTGCCAATGTCCCAGTCAACAAGCCCAGTCCAGGTTTTTCAGGTACACAACACTCTGACATCACAGGGAGAAACACTGAGCTATAAATAACCGTCACCCGGAGCAATAGTCACGTGGACAACAGCAGGCCGGAAGCTTCTGTAGTTAGTACATTTAGGTCGATTTATAAACAGTCGATCCAAAAACTACGGTGTAAACCATTATATAGCCAAATTTTAATGTCTTGTCGGAACATGTAACTACGGCTGATTCAAACCCATTTTAGTCCTTATTGATACTTGTCTACAACTGCAATGGAGTTTCAGATTTTTCTGTCTTTTTTTTTTTTTTTTTTTCATGAAAAAAATGTATGCTGTGTGCACTCATTAGAATCGCCTCGATGGGGTGATTCTAATGAGTACACACAAGACCGCCTCGATGGGGTGATTCTAATAAGTACACACAAGACAACATACCTATATACCGAGAAGATCGAAAATTAGCTTCATCAGACCTCTTTATCTGGCACTGTGGGTGTCCAAACGGTAACCCTCAGTGGCTCAACTGACCCTGACTAGAAACGTCATTCATAGTCCCAAAGGAATTTGAAGTTCGCATGCAGTATGACGCGGGCGCCAACGCGCACGCATCGCAGGCGTATACTCGGACACCGGGTGAAAACAACTATAGATTCCTGTGCATTCCATCATGTGAACAAGTCCGTGAAATAAACACCCCTCTAAACCCCACTTTATATAGAGAAAACTGGAGTTTAAGGGGGTAAACATTATTTTTCTTATTTATGATCCAAGACATAGGTTGTGGGTACTCGTTAGAACCGCCTCAATGAGGCGGTTCTAACGAGAACCTACAACCTATGTTTGCAGTTTTTATAAGAAAAATATCACAAATTTTCACTAGAAAAGAAGCCATTTTGGAGATGTGAAAAAATGCACTATGTCACACGGATGTGTTTTCGTAATGCGAACAAAAGAAGAAGAAAGAAAAACATTTTGTGGTGCAAATGGTTACGAAAATAGAAAACGTGTTTTCTTCGAAAACTGGAGATTGAAGATTACTCCAAAAGTACATATAGTTACTCCTCAGTTTTCATGGTTGTAAGATTAAAGATAATTCAAGTGTATGAAGTTGGCTTGGAGTCTGGAGTATGGAGTTTGGAATTCGATTTATTCCGTAGTAGTAAAGTATAGTAAAATATCAGCGAATGTTAGGCAAAATCGATATTCCAAGCCGCGAATCCCAAGCCAAGTTCACACACTCAGATAATTCCCGGAATCGGTTGAGCCGATGCCAGTTTCGCGCAACCACATTGCACACCGATCGATGCTTTTGCAGACATCAATTTGCTAAAAGCTTTTTATGACGTTCATATCAATATTTTTAAACGTTTAAAGATGCAAAATATACACAATCAGCCGCCTCCATAATTTAAACCCATGTATGCCAAGAGAATCTTCACTTAACCCTTTTAGTACCAAATGGAATCTTCCACCGTATATATAGCAGGAGTTCATTTCAAAATTTAGGGGTGTCAGGTTGTGTTTTCTTCAAAATTGATTTGGAAAATGACTGAACTTTAAGCAAACAGTGGAGGCCCTGATCCGAGGCCGCGTTCTGTGGCGTCTGATCTGGGCCTGCACTATTTGCCAGGGTACGCGTTTAGGGGTTTCTGGTACTGAATGGGTTAATAGATTTCCAATAATTATTATATCAGCTTGTCAGGGTTGTTTCCTCTGTGATCAGTTCTACAGGATATGCATGTACTTTAAACAAACGGATTAGACCCAGATCAGACGCCGCACACAACGGCGTCTGATCAGGGTCTACACTGTTTGCCAGCATCCTCAAAAGGGGCAGCTAGGCGCATATGGGTTAATGCTCCGAGGTTTAACGCCTACGTCCTAAATCCAATCTTAGATTAGAAAGAACTATGACAGGAGATACTGGCTTTTGTCGTGATCGATCAGGTATTTTCAATCTGTATTTTTTTTTTTCATTTTAGTAGGTGCTCGTTAGAAACTGTGGGTGTCCAAACGGCAACCCACAGCGTATGCTTGCAATAGAAATGTGCCGTGTTGTTAAAAAAAAGTCAAGATATAACCACCGGCCACAGTTGCGTATGTCATTGTTGGTTGGTTTGTTGGTTGGATAGTTGATTGGTTGGTATTTTGTAGCTGAAACCCAAAAACTGGTAACTGGCAAACATTACATGCCCAGATCAGACGCCACAGAACGCTGCGTCCGATCATGGCCTACACTGTTTGCCATTAGTTCAGCCATTTTCCAAATAAAGTTTGAATAAAACACAACCTGACAGCCCTGTTTTGAAACGGACTCCTGCTATATATGGGCCCCGTCAAGCGATTTTGGTACTTATCGCCTATGCGAGCAGCGAAGGTTCAGGCGAGCCTGCGCATCCGCGCAGTCTCGCCAGAACCTTCGCTGTTCGCTCATACAAGCAGTGAATCATGAGGAACCTTCAGACAGAAAGCCATATCCCTGGCCCCTCTGAATGGCTGGGTATGCGCAGTTAAAATTTGTCATGACGGAATGCTCAAAGACACAAATTCGCTTGGCGGGGCTCATATAAGGAGGAAGATTCCATTTTGTACAAAAAGGGGTTAAGGTTATTTCGAGCCGGTTAACTTACCTAGACAGGCTTATACATTAACCTTGTCCTGCTGAATATTTAATTATGTCACACCCACTACTGATTATCAGCCAATCAGATTACTTGATGCACATTATTGCAACAAATTCATAAACTGGATGGCAAACAATGAAGATCCTGATCAGATGGCTTCTTCAGAAGCCATCTGATCTGGATCTGCATTGTTTCAAAGATAAGGCATATCCGGGCTCAGCAGGACAAGGGTTAAGCCCGCAATTATTTCGCCAGAAACTAACTAACAGCCACCTTTACTTCTTGAATCGACAGATCGAAGAAACTATCGCCAGTCCAGACTAGACTAGTTTCGACCCAGCGACCGCAGTTTCTATCAGTTTGACAGTATAAATGGATTATTGCTGTCGAGAAGAGGGACAGCGAAAACTGATAAGCCTTTGCGACTGCACAGGCTGATCTTCGTCTTCTCTGGATGCACACATTATGAAACTTTTTTTCGACGGCGCTGAAATATTTTTGAATACTCTTTTCTTTAGTTCAGTTTAGATTTTTTGTTTGGTTTTGACATACCCATCACGTGAACAAGTCCGGGAAATAAAGACCCCCCTAAACCCCACTTTATATAGAGAAAACTGGGGTAAACATTATTTTCCTTATTTCTGCTCCAAGACATAGGTTGTGGGTACTCGCTAGAACCGCCTCAATGAGGCGGTTCTAACGAGCACCCAAAACCCATATTTGGAGCATAAATAAGAGAATTATTACAAATTTTCATCCGAAAAATTACCTTTTTTAAGGTTTGAAAAAATGCTCTATATCACACGGATGTGTAATTGTAATGTATATGCCTAGCGTCCACAAATGGAGACACGGGCAGATCGCCGCACATCGCGGGGTTTGATATGAGCCCCGCCAAGCGAATTTGGGTCTTCGAGCATTCCGTAATGACAAATTTTAACTGCGCATGCCCAGCCATTCAGAGAGGCCAGGGATATGGCTTTCTGTCTGAAGGTTCCTCTTCATTCACTGCTTGTATGAGCGAGCAGCGAAGGTTCTGGCGAGACTGCGCGGATGCGCAGGCTCGCCTGAACCTTTGCTGCTCGCTTAGGCGATAAGTACCAAAATCGCTTGACGGGGCCCATATGTGCTTTCGCTGTCTGCTCATTTTTGCAAAACTTACAATAAATAAAATTGACCAGACACTCATTAAACTGGAAATTAACCTTTCCAAAGATATTAGATCGAAGATTCTATACGTTTCACATGGGCTAATTAAGGTATTGTCTGCGGTTCTGAGTAAACTTGTCTCATTAGAATCAAAGAACATAGAAAATCACTATAAACACTCCATTTAAATAATATAATAGTGCGTCGATCAATGTCGATATGATCTGAACTAAGACGAGACAAATACATCCATGATTTCAAACGAGAATAACCATACTGTAATATTATGCAGAATACCACGTGAACACGTTTTTGAAATTCGACAGCGTCGAATTCAACAAGATTGATCGCATTATCTTCTTGTTCGACAAAATCTGTCGAATTTTTGAAATCTGACGCAGTGAATGGGAGTCGAACCAGTGAGTGGGAATGTAAAGCAGGGAATGGAAATCTGAAGTAGTGATTGGGAATCTTAGCACTGAATGAGAATCCATTGCGATAACACAAATGTGTGTCATTATGCATTTTTACATCTCCAAAAAGGTAAATTTTCTGATGCTAATTTGTGGTGTTGTTCTAATTTTTACTCAAAACATAGATTGTGGGTGCTCGTTAGAACCGCCTCATTGAGGCGGTTCTAACGAGTACACACAACCTATGTCTATGAGCAGAAATAAAGAAAATGATGTAAACCCCCCTTAACCCGAGAATTCTCTATATAAAGTGGGGTGCAAGGGGATGTTCATTTCACGGACTTTTAGCGCAATGCTTAGCACTGAATGGGAATCGCAGCACTAATGGGAATAAAAACACTGAATGAGATTTTTTCGAACGGAATGGGAATCATAGCACTGAGTGGGAAAACTAGCACTGAATGAATGAATGAATGAACAAGCACAGTACTGGATGGAAATCATACAAGTAATTGAAAATCATATGACATAATAATGAATGAAAATCCTTTATATAAGTGAAGGGCATTCATAGTTCTGTATGGCTTTGCATGAAAATCGAAACACGGAATGGAAGTCATAGCACGTAATTTGAATAATAAAACTGAATGAGACTAAAACGCGCTAAATGGGATTAATAGCACTGAATGGAAATCATAGCAATAAATGGGATTGATAAAACTAAATGGGACTCATAGCACTGAAAAGGAATCGTAGCAATGAATTGAAATCATAGCACTTAACGGAAGTCATAGAATTAAAAGGGAATTATAATACTGAATGCGAATCAAAGCACCAGATGGGAATCATAGCACTAAATGGAAAATCTTAAGCACTGAATGGGAATCTGAAGCACTGAAGGGAAATCTTAAAGAATTGAATGAGAATTCGAAACAGTGAATGGAAATCTAAGGAAAAGAGCGGGAAATGGAAGAAGTAAAATGTGATTTTGAGGTAGTGAGTGTGTACATGAAGCCGCAAATGGGATCTGGAAGCACTGGATGGGAATCTAAAGCAGTGAATGGGAATCTAAAGCACTGAATGGGAATCTAAAGCAGTGAATGGGAATCTAAAGCACTGAATGGGAATCTAAAGCACTGAATGGGAATCTGAATTGGTGAAGGCAAATGAGAAGCAGAGATTGGAAAACTGAGGCACTGAATAGGTATCGGAAACAGTGAGCATGGTGAATGAGTATTCGAAGTAGTGTATGAGAATCCGAAACAGTGAATTTGAATTTGAAGCACTGATTGGGAATCTGTAGCAGTGATTTGGAATTTGAAGCAGTTCGTATGACATGTCTTAACATTATTCCCCAAAACCGTGTCGTCTTAACATATGAAGGGAAATTATCAACATTCAACGGGAGGAGCGTCGTTAACGTCTAAACTTCGCCATAGTCCAATGACATTTGAGAGAAACCTGGTTTATTTTAAGGGGAATGATTACACCTTCAGGGGAGGTAACTACTGCAAAAGTATATTTGTCTACCATGTCAATTGGGGTCAACTCTTAAAGGACAGAATTTCCTTTAAGAGTAGGCCCTTCTTTTAGTGGGGCAGGGCTTATAGAATAGCGAACAGGAAGTTCTTGAAAGGTATCTTGAAGAGGTATGTTGTGTTTACTCATTAGACTGTCCTCATTGGTATATGTTTTGGTATATTTTTATGTAATGGTCGTTCACATGTTATGAAAAAGTCCTCTCTCGCGCGACACGCTGCACCTTTGATCTTTCCGATAACTAGTAATTAGACCAATGCTATCAAATATGGTGACAGTAGACTGAAAATTTAATTAAGCTGCAAAATAATCTCCAATTTCACATCTTTAATGATTATTTACTGAGAACTTGATAGGTGCAGGATAATTAATAGGCAAACATAAAACAACGGGCGGGCAATCTTGCAGACTGCTTTTAAGCCAAATCAGTCGTCACAGACTCGAGTGTGCCATCGGGCATAAACGCACATTGAAGAAAAAATCCAGCATGTGCTTCCAACTTTTGGTTTGTTTGGGCGGCAGGGCTTGTGATATCATTTCATCTCAATGTCGGGTAATAGTCCCATAAATATGGAAGCAACGTCTAAAATGACTTAATAGTGTTGACCTGATTTAAACAAAATGACTTTCTTTTCTTCGTGAAGAAGGTTTGGATCAACCAACATCTACAAAACGCACACCGAAGACTCTGATCAGCCTGCGCAGCATGCGCAGGCTGATTAGAGTCTTCGCTGTTCGCCCCAGTGACCGCAGATATATTTGGCTTGATTAATGCTTGTGTTTGCGATTAACGACATGTCAACCCTTGTGGGCGATTTTATGTTGTCTCCCAGAGAAAGAGAGAAAAAGAGACAGAAGAGGAAATGAAAATGAAGGACAGCGGAGAAAGGGATAAAAGAGGCAAGAGAGGAGATGAATGTAAGAGACAAGGGAGAAAGAGATAGAAGAGACAGTAGAGGAGATGAAATTGAGAAACAAGGGAGAAAAGAGAAAGAAGAGACAATAGAGGAGACGAAAGTGAAGGACAAGGGATAAAGAGATAGAAGAGACAGTAGACGAGTTGAAAGTGAGGGACAAGGGAGAAAGAGCTAAAAGAGACAATAGAGGAGATGAAAGTGAGGGACAAGGGAGAAAGAGATAAAGGAGACAATAGAGGAGATGAAAGTGAAGGACAAGGGAGAAAGAGATAAAAGAGGCAACAGAGGAGATGAAAGTGAGGGACAAGGGAGAAAGAGATAGAAGAGATAGTAGAGGAGATGAACGTGAGGGACAAGGGAGAAAGAGATAAAAGAGGCAATAGAGGAGATGAAAGTGAGGGACAAGGGAGAAAGAGATAAAAGAGGCAATAGAGGAGATGAAAGTGAAGGACAAGGGAGAAAGACATAAAAGAGGTAATAGAGGAGATGAAAGTGAGGGACAAGGGAGAAAGAGATAAAAGAGGCAATAGAGGAGATGAAAGTGAAGGACAAGCGAGAAAGACATAAAAGAGGTAATAGAGGAGATGAAAGTGAGGGACAAGGGAGAAAGAGATAAAGGAGACAATAGAGGAGATGAAAGTGAGGGACAAGGGAGAAAGAGATAAAGGAGACAATAGAGGAGATGAAAGTGAAGGACAAGGGAGAAAGAGATAAAAGAGGCAATAGAGGAGATGAAAGTGAGGGACAAGGGAGAAAGAGATAGAAGAGATAGTAGAAGAGATGAACGTGAGGGACAAGGGAGAAAGAGATAAAAGAGGCAATAGAGGAGATGAAAGTGAGGGACAAGGGAGAAAGAGATAAAAGAGGCAATAGAGGAGATGAAAGTGAAGGACAAGGGAGAAAGAGATAAAGGAGACAATAGAGGAGATGAACGTGAGGGACAAGGGAGAAAGAGATAAAAGAGACAATAGAGGAGATGAAAGTGAGGGACAAGGGAAAAAGAGATAAAAGAGGCAATAGAGGAGATGAAAGTGAGGGACAAGGGAAAAAGAGATAAAAGAGACAATAGAGGAGATGAAAGTGAGGGACAAGGGAGAAAGAGATAAAAGAGGCAAAAGAGGAGATGAAAGTGAGGGACAAGGGAGAAACAGATAAAAGAGGCAATAGAGGAGATGAAAGTGAGGGACAAGGGAGAAAGAGATAAAAGAGGCAATAGAGGAGATTAAAGTGAGGGACAAGGGAGAAAGAGATAAAAGAGACAGTAGAAGAGATGAACGTGAGGGACAAGGGAGAAAGAGATAAAAGAGGCAATAGAGGAGATGAAAGTGAGGGACAAGGGAGAAAGAGATAAAAGAGGCAATAGAGGAGATGAAAGTGAGGGACAAGGGAGAAAGAGATAAAAGAGGCAATAGAGGAGATGAAAGTGAAAGACAAGGGAGAAAGACATAAAAGAGGTAATAGAGGAAATGAAAGTGAGGGACAAGGGAGAAAGAGATAAAGGAGACAATAGAGGAGATGAACGTGTGGGCAGGGGAAATGGAAGATAAGAATGAAGGTGTAGAAACTGAATAAATAACAACCCCCGTCCCTCTACCATTACCGGCTGCAATGACAGATGTAAGCTAATATCAGTTGGACGCCCCAGTGACGCAAGATTCACGTTACCCTACACACAGTTACAATGGCGTCGTCATACCTCAAAATGACGTAATTAATCAAACTGCCGGGGTTCTGAAAGATATCTGTCAGGAGTGACTAAAACTGAACGACAGTCGGCGGAAATATTTTCACTTGAAAAAAATAAAAATATGCAAACGCCGCTTTTTGAGTTGTTTTAGGCCGTCTGGACTGAAAGTAGCTTGGCTTCACAATACGTCACTCTGAGATCCTCAATGATGATGTTGAGGCGATCTAATGAGTTCACACAACATACTTTTTTTTTAAATATATCACGATAACAAGTCCGTGAAAGGAAGACCCCTCTAAACCCCACTTTATATAGAAAAAAGTCGGGTTTACTGGGGTATTCATTATCTGCCTTATGTTTGCTAAAAACATAGATTGTTGGTACTCGTTAAAACCGCCTCATTGAGGTGGTTCTAACGAGCACCAACAATCTATGTTGAAAGCAGAAATAAGAAAGATGTTATCATTTTTACCCAAAATATTTAATTTCTGACACCATGTTGGACGCCATTATTTCATACGAATGAAATTCTAAAAAAAAAATCCATATATCATCCTGAAAATATAGATACAGTAGAACTTCGATCGCTCGAAAACATTGATGGCTCGTTTACTATGGCTGAGTCGAACCCTTTCTTTAGCCCCTAGGGACATTCTCTACATAAGAAATAGCGGGGAATGATTTAGGAGATTTGAGTCTTTTATTTTGTTAATATATGCTGTGTGTACTCATTAGAATCGCCTCGATGAGGCGATTCTATTGAGTACTCACAGCATACATTTGCATTATATAACACCGGAAAATGTCCAAAAGAATCTTATCATTCCTCCTAACAGTAACCATCAGTGGCTCGAACTACCCCTGTCTCGAACATATTTTCGAGGTTCCAAAGGTGTTCGAGCCATTGAAGTTCTAGAGCTTCGGGGATTATTTGTAAGGGATTCCAGAACTAGTTCAAATGAGCCATGGTAAACGAACTATCCGTGTTCGAGGTATCCAAGTTCTAAACTAGTATCCAAATCTGAAAGGCAGTTTGGTACATTACAAAAACACGCCTATACCAATACATTGTAACCTTTATCGCCTAAAAAAATGAAAATTTTAAGATGAAAAATTGTTAATTTTTTCTTATTTCTGCTCAAAATATAGAGTGTGGCTACTCGTTAGAACCGCCTCATTGAGGCGGTTCTAACGAGTACCCACACTCTATATTTTGGGGCAGAAATAAGAAAAATAAGGTTTACCTCTGTAAACCCCAGTTTCACTATCTAAAAGTGGGGTTCGACGGGGTCAAAATTATATAGGCGTGTTTTCGTGATGGAAATTTTTCAACGCCAAAAAAGATAACAAAACTGCAACACAGTATATTCATCATAACGCAGTCACCGCTTTGACCTGCTTTGTGGCTCGCCCGGACTCAGTCTAGAAAACGATGTTGTCATAGCCCTAGCGTCCGTACGGGCCTCCGTGGAATCGTAGATAAGAGCGCTATCTCTCAATCATAAGGTTCGCCGTGGGTTCGAGCTTGGCTCAGACGCGAAGTTCTACAAGGTAATCCGACTTACCATGTTTGGTCGTTTGGTCAAGGCAGCCATGAAAATTTGGCAAATTTCAAAATTAGACAAATGAATCAAAATTATAGCTAATCCTTAGAGCTTGACATTTCGTGTTACACGCACATGTAATGCCAAAACTTAATCTCTGAAAAGGTATGAAATATTTGTAGATGACATGTCTTAGTAGAGATTAGTATTTTTACGGCTTTCAATACAGAAAAAACTACTTTAAAACAGATTGCATTGTTATTTTTGTCCATAATTGCAAACACCATATTCATGCATTTGGCTATTTTTGTATTTTTATTGCTATGGAAACGCGCATGACAAAATGTTCAATGTATTACGATAGCGCATTGTTGTCCTAAAATGACGTACAATAAAATTCCTATATTAAGACCACCTTTGGGACTGTTCAAAAGTGGTCTTAAAGACCACTTTTGAACAGCCCCAAAGGTGGTCCCTGACCAGAGGACACTGTGGGCAGCAAACACAAAGAAAAAGAAAGAGTAAGTACACCCTTAAAAATAAGCTTAATAGCGGAATTTTACTATATCTGTTACATCTCTAGAACTCGCATTTGTTAAATGAAAAGTTTTTTTTCTTATTCCCAATTCAAACATAGAGTGTGCGATGACCAGAAATCGATACAATTAACCTACAGCTCCCATCAGAGACACCAAAGGGCAAGAAACACAAACATGAAATAACTAGATCCTAATGGAAACATCAATAGCGGAAAAGGACAGTTATTGTCCCACAAAATGGTCAAATGGCTATCCAAAACAAAAATATATAAGCATAAATATATAAATATATATAAATATATACACATTCAAAGACAAACTATAACAAAGATAATTCGCAACAGAAAACCCGCCTTGGAAACGGTCAGTGTAAGCCCACTTTTATCTATCTAACATTACGAAAACACGCCTATACAAATACATTGCTACCTTTATCGCCAAGAAAAACGAAAATTTTATTATGAAAAATTGTGATATTTTTCTTATTTCTGCTCCAAATATAGAGTGTGGGTACTCGTTAGAACCGCCTCATCGAGACTGTTCTAACGAGTATCCACAATCTATATTTTAGAGCAGAAATATGAAAAATAAGGTTTACCCCTGTTAACACCAGTTTTATTATATAAAAGTTGGGTTCAAGGGGGTCAAAATTATAAAGGTGTGTTTTCATGATGGGTGGGGTTCAGAGGGGCGTTCATTGCACGGATTTGTTAACCTGATGCAAGTTGATTCCTGTTTTCTGGCTAGAGAATATTATAATAAGCGGTGTATGGAAATGTTGAAAGTTTATCCAAGAGAGCAATACATTGCGATAACACGCCAGTGTGCTTAAATGACGCCACATAAGAATCTCCTGAACTGATACGTTTCATGTATACTTACTTCAAATGCTCGCTCGCTCACTCACTCACTCACTCACCTTACTCACTCACTCACTCACTCACTCACTCACTCACTCACTCACTCACTCACTCTCTCTCACACTCACTCACTCACTCACTCACTCACTCACACACACGCGTTTTGGAAGGAAAAAGTTGCGATAAGATATCACAAATCGCACAGGCGTTTTGAAAGACATTAACAAAGTTTCTGATTCTGATTTTTGAAATTGATAATTGTATCAAGTTTCTATGTCAACGCAATTTTATTTCCGGTACTGGATCCAGCTACAGCACTTCCGCTTCTTCGGACATACACTTAACAAAATTAGTACTTAAGACCAAACACGGCAGTACTAGGATGATCATGGAACTTCGGAAAAGTTCTAAATACTTAGCATGCTAATTATCCTTTACAAATAAATTGGCACAGAAAGACGAGTTCTGAGAAGAAAACAATACTCCGGGACTATTCACCCTTTTTGCATTGTCTGCTGGTTCCTAGACTAAAGATTATCAGTGTTGTAAAAACAGGTAACCAGACCCCCTGACCTTTCAAGGTCAGGGGGGTCTGGTTACCTGTTTTTCCAATATTGACAATGTGCAAGCTGGGTGCCAGCAAATAATGCAAATATGGTGAATTTCTGAACAGGACTCTTATAGCTTAACAATATTCTTAAAGAAAGTTCATTGACATGATGGAAAACAGTGAACATGTAGATTCTGGAGAGACTGCTCGCTACATCCGTCTTATATGGATCTAAAAGGTTTGCATAGGTACAATGTATTTTCACCTCTGGGTCTAGGGTTAAACGGGAAAAATATTGTTAGTTCGCTGTTCTGTGATTATCAATGACAAACTGCACAACCCCGTTTTACTGACCGACAACGATCACAGTTATTCTCCCGCTTTTGAGAGCTCTAATTACAAAATATGTGTTGTCATGTTGATTGTATAAGCTGTGAGTTTTAAATCAAGTTCCATACTTTAAGCAGATAGTGAAAACACCGATCAGACGCTACATTCTGTGGCCTCTAACCAGTCTTAAACGTTTCCGAATGGCCCAGTATTGGAACAATTGACATTTATGAGTAAATATTTGAGTATCCGTAAGCTTCAGGTTGGAATAAACGTTTTATTCGCCTTTGGTAAGAGAATCAGTCAGTCTAAGTTCGCTAAACACGGTGTCTGATCAGGGTTATATTGTCTAAATCAATTGGTTTGAAAGTGACTTTTTTCGTAAAGTTATTCTCCTTTTTTATGTCCACAAGGCCGAATGAACATATCTCACAGCGGCCGCACAACGTATGTGTATCGTCGTATCAACGCAACTTTGATGCGACGTTGCTAAGACGTCATCTGCCCGCTAGAACTTCTCTGTAAGATTTTAGCAGATGTGAAAAGCACCTAATGTACAGAGCTAATTTTGAAATGTATGGTTTTACCATGAATAAAAAAAGGAGCAGATACGTCATCTTTCTCTTCCTTTTTTTCTCCGTCGAATTGTTTTAACCCTCTGGGACCTTGTCAACAAAATATCTAGAGAACTGCTGGACCTTCTGATGACATTGGTATCATGATAATTATTCCTCATAAATCGATTTTCCTCAGTACTTTGATTTATATAATCTGTTTGCTTAGAACCGTTTTCTTCCAGTGATTGTCTGAGACTGTCCACAAAGGTTTTCATTTTTTAAATTGTTACTGACAGAGCTAATTGTAGTTCATTTCCTGGTTCTTTCTTATTACCTCGGTCAAGGGGTTATGTCTGTCGTTGACAATAAAGAAGCAGGCAATGACACTCAAATTAATTTCCTCATCCAGAGCATTCAAATTGCATGAAAACGCTCGGGAACCTAGATCCTGTAGAGAAAAGAAGGTTTTGACAGGATATAGATGGACTGCAACAAGGCAGGTGGTCATTTTCTAGCATTTGCGCTCACCGATGTCTCAAATGAATCTTTACCATAACAAAAAAGCACGTCTCTTCGATATCTTGAAAATTTTACAACCACAAATGAAAAATTGTCTGATGAAATTCTGATATTTTCATATTTCTGCTCAAAGCATAGATTGTGGGAACTCATTAGAACCGCGAGGCGGTTCTAACGAGTACCCACATTATATGATTTTGAGCAGAGATATGAAAAAATATTGTATATCCTTGTATTCCAATTTTACTGTATAAACGTTTGGTTTAAGATAAGAAAATGATGCACACCCCTGTAAACCTAAGTTTTAGTATATAAAAGTGGGGCTAAATGGGGTCAAAATTATATAAGCGTGTTTCCGTGATGAAGACTGACTGTTATAAAGAAAGTAGAAGAAAAACTATATAAAATGAAAGTAGAAGAAATGATCTTAAATGCTTCCAACATAAAAACATAATGTATGTCGTTCAGTCTGATACCAACTCTTGTGTAGATGTGCAAATAAAACTATATTTGCATCTAGATGTATCTGACTCATAAAGTTCTATGTTTAGGTAAAAAAAAAAGCAAATACCTTTTTGGAGCTTGCTTTCATTAAGGAATAAGTATTAATATCATACCGAATGCAGTTACATGATCTTATTTATGATAATTTAGTTAAAAAATAAAAGCTTCTCTTTTAATGCAATGCGATATTACATTTTTTAATTTTATGGATATTGATAAGTTACGGCTTGTTTTTCGTCTGTGACTTTATGTAGCGGTAAATCTGGGTTGTCTTCCACGGTTTCTGAAAGTGAGGGTGAGGGTTGGGATCCAGTAAAGTTAACTTAAACCCGCCAGTATTTTTACAGACCGTTCCAAGTGGGTACATTTGCTATGGTTCCTTCATGTTTTGTGTTGGTGGTTCTGATTCTTTCCCTCATCATAAATGTTGTTACGTTGATGATGCTGATTCCCCCCCCCCCCCCCACACACACACACCCTTTTTTTTTGGTACGTTTGCCTTCCAGTTTAATGTTTGTCAGGTTGGTGATTCTGATTCTTTCCCCCCATTAGGTATATTGCTCCTTTTTAGTTAGGTTTAGATCTTCTGAGTCACCACCTGTTTGGGAAAGAGCACCTGTTGTCCATTTTGTTTACTGTCGTCACTTCTTTCCCTAGTGATACTGTGGGAAGAATTTGGGATCTGAATCCTGCTCGTTTCTTTTTTTAATTTTCAACAGAAATCACTACGTTATGACGTTGTGACGGATGTCCTGCTGATGTTTATTGCGATATGTTTGTTTTTGCGACGTATTGAGTTATGTGTTTTACGTAATAAACGATATTACTGGACGCCACCGAGTACATTTAACAGGGACGCCATGTAAAATTTTGATCTTCTTTGAAATCCAACTTTCTCATGTTTATTGACGATAATTATCTCCTCAATTTATACTACAGCTTAGATTTTAGACGTAAATAAACTCAGCGTTTTTTCTACAAAAGGAGAAACTTTCACCATTTCCCAAGAGATGTCAGCAATGTGATTTATGTGAAAAAGATAATTGTGAAAATGATAAATGGACTAGAAAAAAGGGCATATGAGCCGCTACAAGTATAAACGTATATTCAGACATGCGCACAGCAAAAACTCAGATCGCAAACGCTCAGGTTGATCTGAGTCTTCGCTGTACGTTAGTTAGATGCCGGATGACCCAAGGCCATATCATTCTGACAGGGCTAAGGGAGGGTATATTTTCCTCAGTGAGTTCACAGGCTGGTGGCGCACATGTTCGAAAATGTTCCAAAAGCTACAGTTTTTTTTTTCTTGATTCGACTCCGCTGGAGTAGCACAAAGAACATCACGAAAACACGCCTATATAATTTTGACCCCCTTGAACCCCACTTTTATATAGTTAAACTGGGGTTTCCGGGGTATACCTTATTTTTCTTATTTCTGCTCTAAAATATAGATTGTAGGTACTCGTTAGAACCGCCTCGGCGGTTCTAACGAGTGCCCGCAATCTATATTTGGAGCAGAAATAAGAAAAATATCACAATTTTTCATCATAAAATTTTCATTTTTTCGGCGATAAAGGTGGCAATGTATTTGTATAGGCTTGTTTGCGTAATGAAGTGTGACCATTGCATGAGAAGTCCGTAGATGAAACGGCGAAACAAAACTACACGGATAAAAAGGTTGGCAATGAAGCGAAAACACACACAGGCAGATACGCCGAAAAAAAAAAAGGATGCCTAGCGTCCCCCGAAAAACGGTGCATCGGCTGAATGTGGTGTCTTATTAGGGTCCGTTGTATTTCCGAAATGTGCAGAATGTCTAAAAATACTTATAACTGGGCGCACATGACGTGTGTACCAATTCCTTTTACGGGTTATATAGCTTGAAAGGGCCGTTGTAAGGGTTATATATCTTGAAAGGGCCTTTGTAAGGGTTATCTATCTTGAAAGGGCCGTTGTAAGGGTTATATGTCTTGAAAGGGCCGTTGTAATGGTTATATATCTTGAAAGGGCCATTGTAAGGGTTATATATCTTGAAAGGGCCGCTGTAAGGGTTATATATCTTGAAAGGGCCGTTTTAAGGGTTATATATCTTGAAAGGGCCGTTGAAAGGGTTATATATCTTGAAAGGGCCGTTGTAAGGGTTAAATATCTTGAAAGGGCAGTCGTAAGGGTTATATATCTTGAAATGGCTGTAAAACCAAGCCAAACAACCGGACATCCTTCATATTGCTTCAAGCTGTAAGGTCGAACAGTAAGTTTGTCATTAGAATGTTAAGCGAGACAGCTTCAGTACCATTTTCCTGCCTAGTTATGTTAGTATTTTATTTTGTTTTGGGAGGGCATTCGTCTTATACTTGGCCGTCTGTTTTATTTTTCAATTTTTGTGTTATTGAAATATGATAACATTTGTATGTAGCTTTGTATTTGATTAGCAATCAACCCCATCACGAAAACACGCCTATATAACTTTGACCCCCTTTAACCCCACTTTTATATTAAAACTGGGGTTTACAGGGGTATATATTATTTTTTCTTATTTCTACTCTAAAACATAGATTGTGGGTACTCGTTAGAACCGCCTCGTTGAGGCAGTTCTAACGACTATCCACAAACTATGTTTTGAGCAGAAATATGAAAAATATTAGAATGTTTCATCCAAAAATTTCATTTTTTTTTTATTTATTTATTTATTTATTTTTTTTTTTTTTTTGGTAAAATTTCCAGTATATTTGAATAGGCATGTTTTCGAAATACAAATTCCAGAAGCTTTCTTGCGATTGTCCGTATTATTTTCACTGACTAATAAAGTAAAACTGGGCGCACATGACGTGTGTACCAATTCCATTTAAGGGTTGTATATCTTGAAAGGGCTGCAAAACCAAACCAAAACCAAAAAATGGGTTATATATTGCCACCCTATTGTTATCACTGCCCATGTGATTACCATTGCCTGCGTGCTGATAAAAATAGAAGTGAAGGCAATGATCAGGAATCGATACAATTAACCCACAACTCCCATCGGAGACACCAAAGGGAAAGAAACACAAACATGAAACAACAGACCCCAATGGAAACATCAATAGCGGAAAGCCAAAAGGAGAGTTACTTTCCCACAAAATGGCCAATTGGCTATCCAAAACAAAATAATATAAGCGACACAAACACCCAAACACTGACAACTGTGAGTTCCATTGAGCACTGTCCACTGTGATCACCGTTGATCGCAAGCAGATAAGCACTGTCTACTGTGATCACCGTTGATCGCAAGCAGATAAGCACTGTCTACTGTGATCACCGTTGATCGCAAGCAGTTAAGCACTGTCTACTGTGATTACAACTAGCCGCGAGCAGTTAAGCATAGCCCGCTGTGGTCACCACTGCATTACGCAAACACGCCTATACAAATACATTGCCACCTTTATCGCCGAAAAAATGAAAATTTTATGATGAAAAATTGTGATATTTTTCTTATTTCTGCTCAAAATATAGATTGTGGGCACTCGTTTGAACCGCCTCATCGAGGCGGTTCTAACGAGTACCCACACTCTATATTTTAGAGCAGAAATAAGAAAAATAAGGCATACCCCCGGAAACCCCAGTTTTACTATATAAAAGTGGGGTTCAAGGGGTCAAAATTATATTGGCGTGTTTTCGTGATGGACTGCAAGCAGGTAAGCACTGTCCACTGTGATATTACTATTGGCCACGCGCAGATAGGCACTGCCCAACGTGATCACTATAAGCCGCGAGTATATAAGCATTGCCAAATGTTAAAAACATTGCTCGCGAGCAAATAAACACTTTGTGATGGCCATTGGCCGCGCGTGGAAGCATCATGCAGCCAAATCTATTTCTCCAAGCCCAGATGGGCAGGGGTTCAGGGAGCCACAAGTACCGGAGAGTGTGTTTCAATATTGTACAATGTTCAAGCAAAGAACGATTTTTCTTGCCAACAATCTGAGGCATTCGTTCCACTAGTGCTACATGTATCAGTTGTTTGGTTGCTGTTGTCGGTGTTTGTGAAGGAAAAACCGGTGAAATATTCTCAATTATGAACTTTAAAGTAGCGGAAACGCGTCTTCGGTCACTGAGACAACAGTCATCTTACGCATTCATTCAGTCAGCTAGTTCGTGACATCCCCCCACCCCCACCCTCCATTAAGCTGCACTGGGACTCAGTGTGTCCACAGAGCCCCCAGCTAAGACTCCGATCAGACTGCGCTTTTGTACAGTTTGACTACGCGCAGTTTAATCAGGGTCTGCGCTGGGCGCACATGTCCACAGACATTTTCGCTTGACGCTGATCATTTGTAAGTTGATCATGTGCTAAAATGGGATTGTCTTATTGACCTTAGATAATTATTATATGTAACATAAAGCTGATTAAGGGTGTGGTGTTTTATGGTGTTTTAATAATTGAATAGTATCATAAGAAAACACGGACATATTCTTCTCCAACAGCAATAGACGGGCCTCCGTGGTCTAGTGGATAAGAGCGCTGCTTCTTAATCATAAGGTCTCTCACTGCTCTGGGTTCGAGCCTGGCTCGGGTCACATGTGAGACTCCAAGTTCTGCAACGGAAGGTCAGATGGTTTTTCCCCGGGTACGCCGGTTTTCGCCCGCCTCTGATTAACGGTCGGCTCGATATGAGTGAAATAATCTTGAAAACCAAAAACCAACAGTTATACTAGGTGCTTAATAAGAGAAAGTAAGCGTTTGGACCATCGGGAAGCTTTTAACTAAAATAACGCCAATGTCCTGTGCGTTTATTCGAGCGTCCTATTCCTACGTCTCTGGTGCGCGGTGAGGTCAGAAACTCTGCACTCATTGACGTCACGTTATACTACGTGTGCGCACCATGGCACTGAATGTCGTTTAATATGCCACACTGTCTGCTGTCTTTTCTGCTTAAATTTTCTGAATTATTGCAAAATCCTTGACTGTTTTGAATCACGGTATAAACTAAATACATGATTAGTGCCTTTAATAATAAAATATAATCGGTTTGCCTAAGGCTCACCGATTATATTTCAATATTACATGCATAACAGAGAAATACTATGATTTCTACCAGACATAAACTTGGTATTTTCCTTTTTGCTAAGAAGAAATATTTCCTCTTAGCCGTGGAAATAATCTCTTTAGCTTGAACTACTTTTTGTACAAGATACAATTCAAGATACCGCTTGTGCAGTGAAATCGTTATATTCAAACGCGGGAATGTTTCAGTCACGTCGACGTTATTCATGACGTCATCGCAATGGCATATGGGAAGATATGAACAGACGTTCAGAATGCGTGACGTTTGAGTCGGATGCAACGTTGAAACAAAGAAAACATGGACATGACAATTGACTTGGAAGTAAGTTTTGCTTTCATAAATACAACATTTTAGTTGTTTTTCACTGAAACACGTTGTTTCTTCTATTTTGTTTTCAAAACTGTAGACAGCGCTTTCAAAATGGCGCCCATTCAGTTTTTCTTCCAGCCAGCTTCTGTAACACTACCCTGATGGACCTGCAGACGATGGCGAAATAGAAGTAGCGTCGGTGACATGCTTGATGAGCTAGAGTGGCCATCCCTGGAGACCCGTCGCGAGCAGTCCTCCTTAACTTTCTTCTACAAGATACATTCTGGTACAATATCAATTAACAAGGATAGGTACTTGACCCCTGCAACAGTGTCAACCCGACAGGGGCATCAAGAGCAAATAACTCACAGTATCGTAGGTACCATCCTATAGTGATGCCCTGAAAAACTCTTTCTTTCTTAGAACTATTCCTCAGTGGAATAGTCTTCCATCTTCTGCGGTGAATGCCAAGACTGCAGAGGAGTTCAAAGCCCGCACAGTATAAGCTTGAGACTCAGAGGTATGCGTTTTAGGATACCTCTGTGTTTGGATTGTAAATAGTTTTAAGGACTCATCCAGAGATGATTTTTTTTCTTTTGCTTTTAGCCACCCAACTGAGGTTATGACCAAATATGACCGACTCAGTATTCAAGATCCGAACTGCCCTAAAAGTCCATGGAAGTGCATGTAATATACAGATTATTCATTTCTCCTATTTGAAATATGTGATTTATAAACCTCGGGAGGAAAAACAATCCGTTAAAGAAACGTATTCCTCTCCTCTCCACGTCATAGAAGGGCCTCATATATCAGAAACCGTTCAGATTCCCACCCCTAAACCATATATAGTCTTGGTCCTTATGAAAAGAGACAATTAGGGACAATAATCTTGGGCTTTTCTGGGATCGTCAGGACATGTCCAAACCCCTCCACGGCTTTAGAGGCCTTATATCTTCAGGCATACAGATCCCCACTGCTAAACCATATACATGTATATTATTGTTCCTTATGATAAGACGCATTTAGTGATCCCAACCAGGGCTCCATTGGGTCAATGCCCCACCCCTCAACTTGATGAAAGGCCTAATGTTTCAGATGCTGAGTCACCATGGGTGCTCATTTGAATATGGGGGTTTCATTTAGGATACTTTATTATTGGTAGATTAAAATGGTATCATGTTAAAATGCATGGCTGTCATATCATTACGGAAACACAGCCGTGCGATATAGTGCACTTTTTATATCTCCAAAATGGCTACTTTTCTGACGAAAATTTGTGATATTTTTCTTATTTATACTGCAAACATAGGTTGTTGGTACTCGTTAGAACCGCCTCATTGAGGCGGTTCTAACGAGTACCCACAACCTATGTCTTGGAGCAGAAATAAGAAAAATATTGTTTGCCCCCGTAAACCCCAGTTTTCTCTATATACAGTGGGGTGTAAGGGGGTGTTCATTTCACGGACTTGTTCACGTGATGTGGCCGTCCCCATCTGAGCTCTGGTGAGCATAGTGGCCCATTGGTCTCTTGTTTTTTTGTTGTTTTTTTTTTTGTTTTTTTTTTAGAATCACCTCGGCACACACAACATATCTTTATTTTATGGACGGTTATAAGTTATTTTGATTCTTGACGGGGAACATTGTTTGTTTGTTTGATTTAGGGGATAACTGTACTGAAAATTGTTATTTGGGGAGGTAAATCGGAGGTTTTACGGTCGGAAATTTCGTTTTACGGCGACGCGCTAGCGGAGCCGTAAAACGTAATTTGCGACCGTAAAACCGACGATTTACCTCCCCAAATGACAATTTTCAATACAGTTATCCCCATTCTAATGCACTTATTCAGTTGTTAAGTTAAAAACTGTACTATTTTGCACAAGGCGGCAAGCGCGGTGAGCTGCATGCGTAAAACCAAATGGCAACCGATGGAAAGCGACGTTACATGATGACATCGGATTTCCGACAGTATATCGCAGAATATACTGTCGCAAATTTTTGACGTTATCCAATCAGACGTCGCGTTACATACGCAAGTGCATTAGAATTGAGGTTTAACGTCCACGTCAACACTGTAAAGGTCATTTTGGAGACGTTGCTTCCAGTTTGGTGGGACTTTTACCCGACATTGAGATGAAATGACATCTCAAGACCTGCCGCCCAATGAAACCTATAGGGTTTATAAGCATGGACGGGCCGACACGCACCGCTGTGCCTGGGCAGGCTTAGAAGATCCTCTAAGCAGTTTACCAGCACTCGTGTGCGGGTCGGTTTCAGCTCTGCGTGGAAGCATCATGCAGCCAATCTATTTCTTCAAGCCCCGATAGGCGGGGGCCGTGACGAGGAACATGGGATCATATTTCCCGGCTGCGAGCTATATTTGCCCGAGCCGTCAGGCGAGGGCAAATATGGCTTTCAGGCGGGGAATATGATCCCTTAATCTCCGTCAAGAATCAAAGTAACGAATTTGTTATAGGGTTATCCTGCGAAACGTTTTCATTTTTTTTTTGTAGCGGACGCCGTCAGAAGTACATTTTACACGTGACGTCACCAATCGCGCCATTATTCACGCATTACGTTGATAACGTTGCGCAATGAAAAAACGTTTACGACATGTTAGAATATAGGGATCAACCATGTTTTTTCATGCATTAACATTCGCCGGGTCCCGAGGAAGCTGTTTGAACATGAGGCCGCCAGGCCGAATGTTCAAATATCTTCCGCGGGATCCGGCAAATGTTAATGCAATGAAATAACCATGGATGGTCGTTGTTCTTGCATAACTTACAATTCCGACAGAAAATTTTGACGAAAAAGCCCAAAAGCTCCATATAAACTCCAACTAAACTCTTCAAATGCGACCGGCGAACCAACATGGCTGCCAGTTCAGAATGTTGTTTACAATGACGTTGTTACGCACTGACCATCTGACGTCATCATAGAACCCTAAAACGCTACGTTCAGGGCGATAACGTTACGTCGTTCAAAGTAACGTAAACAAAGAAAGGCCAGTCTTGTGATATCAAAAGCTCAAAAGCCATGTTCAAACAGCACGCGAATTTCAAGATTTGAACATTGTTTTTGCAGTTTGAGCACGACTTTCGGTCCATTTGACAATGGCTTCAAACAGCCATGCGCATTGATATTTATGCAGGAATGAGTTTTTTAAACAGAAAAAGATAACGAAAGAAATAAAACAGTCAACCGTTTTCATTTATTTATTTATTGGCTGCAAATTAGTGTTGTGCTTTTACTTATTATTAACTATGCAGTAGATCTAAGATGGTGGGGTAAATGGAAAATAATTGCCCTTGGGCTGTCCAATCAAAAGCCTGCAAATTTCTTTGCAGTATAACAAAGAATTATATCCTCCTTCACAATCGATTAACGATACCTTGATCCTTGTTGGTCATTTTGTGTCGTCTCCCAGAGAAAGAGAGAAAACAGATACAAGTAAGGCTGCCAAGATTAATCGTATAATCGATTAATCGATCGATAAATTCCACAAAAATGATTATCATTTCTGATTTGCTTTTAATCGATTACTTGATTGGTACATTTTACTACCCAAAGTTATACCTAAAATAACTGGATGAGTGGCAAACAGTGCAGACCCTGATGAGACGCCGCATTATGCGGCGTCTCATCTGGGTCTACACTGTCTGCGGCGTCTCATCTGGGTCTACACTGTCTGCTCAGACCTGTCTGTTCAAATATACATATGGTAAAGTGCAACATATGGTAATTCATGCTCAGACAGAAAGCAAGACAGGTAAAATAATGACTAAAATCTTAGCGATTACTAATCGATTATCGATCGCAATGACAGGGCTGATAATCGATTATCTTTTCAGCTCCGATTAGCCAGCCCTAGATACAAGGGATAGTTATACGTCCTGATCTGGCGCCTTTATGAAGTTTGTCAGTGGGAGCCTCCTTGGCCTAGTGGGTAAGAGCTCTGACTCTGAGTTATTAGGTCTCTTAGCTTCGTGGGTTTGAGCCTGGCTTGTGCCACGTGTGAGATGCCAAGTTCTGGAACTGAACTTAGGTCAGGTGTTTTTTCTCCGGGTTTTCGACCACCTCCGAATAACGATAGACTCGAAATATGTATAATAATAATCTAGTATTGACCGTAAAACCAAAACCAAAAATACCGTCAGTGGCTCGAACTTCCCCTATCTCGAACCGCGGATCCATCAATACCGGTATAGATGGGTCCGAGCTCGAACACATAGTCATGGCCCAAAAGGTGATCGAGCCACTACAGTTCTGCTGAATTTGTATAATAGGAACATCATCATAAAGTGATGTTCTTGTCATTATGGTTCCTCGTGATGACGTTTGTTGTATTTTAATCTTTGCCGTGTCTTTTCCTGTACATCCGTTTCCTTTGCTATTCTCGAATGGCTTCTCTAAAGACATTTCGCATTCTGTGACTGCCATCTACAACAATTATCATGTAAAAGATACTGTCGCCACTAAATAATTCCTATCCTCAACGGGACTGACATTGCAAATGGCACTAGATATCGGTTTGTGAGGCAAACGCACTGTTCACTGTAGCAAAAGTGGATGTTTTTGTGTCACAGTTTGCACATGCGGTTCGTCGATCTAAGGTTTTCATTGGAGCCGCGATACGTCTTCGGGCATGCGCGAACAGCGAAGACTCAGATCAGCCTGCGCGAACGCTCAGGCTTATCTGAGTCTTCCCTGACGCGCAAAGCTTCTTTATGCAGATAGGGGCGTTCGAGGTCTGACTGAGATGGAACGCAGATTTATTTTTTTTCTTACGCGCATGCTCGAAAACACATTTCCGCTTCTTGTGGCTTATTTGCATCCTACTTCACAAATGCACCTAACCTAAAACGCACATGTGAGTTTCCGTTAAAATAACTTTATCATAATACGCATTTATGCGTGAAAAAAGTGTAATAATACACAAAATATGCGTTCACGTAATAAATAACTTTGAAACTTGGTAACAATATGCAAATATGCTTGCACACAAGAAATTACATTGTAGTCATACACATACATTCATTCACGTAGTAAGAAACAACTGTTATTATAATACACAAATATGCGTAGGTAGGCAATATCTTTGTAATAATGTGCATTAGTACGTTCAGGGAAGAAAGTATTTTGTAAATATTAATGCTCCGTTTCATTAGGATGCAGTATGATTTTTTTCTCATTTTTACATAAAACCTAGGTTTGGGGTTCTCCTTAGAAAGCCTTATTGACGCGGTTCTAAAGAGTGCCAACAACATATATCTAATTATGAAAAGTAATTAATACCTTTGTCTCTTTGTAATTGTGTTTATACGAGTATTCTTTTTCATGGTCCTGTTACCCTAGTATTATGCGGTAAAGTTGTTTTTGGTTTCCAGATAGAAGATTTCAGGATTGATCTTCACAATTCCGGAACCTGCTTTCAAATAGTGCGCAGCTGGACACACTAATATGCGTTCACCTACGAGTAAGAAATAAATTTGTAATATAAATATTCAATTTACATATTTACGGGAATGTTCAGGTAAGAATATTTTAAGACCCCTCTTCGCAATTTATAAAGAAGACTGATAGTGATCAGCTGCACTCTTGCAACATATAGATACAGCCAGACCGTCAGCCAG
The DNA here is from genome assembly GCA_963580285.1 of Lucinisca nassula. Taxonomy (NCBI): domain Eukaryota; kingdom Metazoa; phylum Mollusca; class Bivalvia; order Lucinida; family Lucinidae; genus Lucinisca; species Lucinisca nassula. The sequence goes on from OY757012.1 coordinate 21,015,780, forward strand.
TCACACTTTAAAGGTATTTATTCTTAGACAGTAGGACACACCGTGTGTTCATAATTGTTTTATTGTCCCCTGTGTTATACTGCATATAGCAGATCAAAGGCGGCCTTTAATAGGGTGATTAGTAGCTCCTGTTGAATCCCCTGACTGAGGCACTTAATGGGAAATCAATAAGGTACACTCTAGTTAACAGTTAGTCAATTATTGATTTTCTCCAAGGAGGCCCCTTACCTGTTGCAGACAGAGGAGTTCTCTTTAGTCAGCACTGAGGGCTACATAATATAATGTGATGAAATGATAGTCCTCAATAATCAAGAATAAATGCCTTTAAGACTGCTTCTGATTGGATGAATCAGAAGGAAGTTGGAAACGTATTCCAGAATAAGTCGAACCGCGACGAACGTCAAAGTGTCTTGGTATATGACTCTGATCACGCAGTCTGATCAGAGTCGTCACTTGGCACTGAATTATGCCCATTAATCTAAAGCTGCCTCATGCACACATGATGTTGTATTCTGACGGGATGGGTATGCCGGCTGAGTATATACGCGCCTTTCCGAAGGTATGTTTTCGTTTGACAGGGCCCAAAGTATTCACAACCAGTTCCTATTATTTGAGCCCCGCCAAGCGAATTTGTGTCTTCGAGCATTCCGTCATGACAAAATTTAACTGCGCATGCCCAGCCATTCAGAGGGGTCAGGGATATGGCTTTCTGTCTGATTCACTGCTTGTATGAGCGAGCAGCGAAGGTTCTGGCGAGACTGCGCGGATGCGCAGGCTCGCCTGAACCTTCGCTGCTCGCATAGGCGATAAGTACCAAATCGCTTGACGGGGCCCTTATTATTAATGAGTTACTAATCTGCAAATGAGGTGTGTTGATTCCCAATATTGTAATTCATGCCATAATCTAAAATCAGTTTCCATGGTTACAAGGAAACAATATACATGTACATGTTTGACTATTATTGATCTCGGGTTGATATGTATAAAAATGGTTTTATGAATATTGAGTAAAAGAACCGTGTGACATAGGTAATTCTTTACGACTTCAAAAATAACATTTTTCGCATCATATTATATGTCAAAAAAGCGCACGTTATTGAGACAATTAGTGTTTACAGTAGTAAACATGATTTCCTTTTTTTTTCTCTCTCAAAACTATAAAGAATGAGTGCCAACAATGTCTGTTTTAAGCAGAAATAAGAAAACTTTCACATTTTCTTTTCATCAGCAAACACTCATGAAAGAAAAGCTACGGGCCTCCGTGGCCTAGTGGATAAGAGCGCTGACTCTTAGTCATTAGGTCTCTCACCGCCGTAGGTTCGAGCCTCACTCGGGCCACGTGTGAGACGCCAAGTTCTGCAACGGAAGGTCAGGTGGTTTTTCTCCGGGTACTCCGGTTTTCGCCCACCTCTGATTAACGATCGGCTCGATATGAGTGAAATAATCTTGAAAGGGCCGTAAAACCCAAACAAAAAAAAAAAAAAAAAAAAGAAAAGAAAAGCTGCATTTCATGTGTGCGTAAAGATCCGCTTATAGCGGGTTTAAGTAACATACGTATTCGACCTGGGCGTTTTCACTTGTACTTCTGATGAGATACGATGTTAATTATGGATTTTCCGAACATGAACCCTTTTTTTACCCACCAAAAGTCAACAATACTGCAGTAGGCCTAGCTGCTATTATCCGCATGATCAATTATGTTAAACCGTCGCCATTACGATAACACACCCGTGTGACATAGTGCAGTCTTTCAAATCTCCAAAATGACTACTTTTCCGAAGAAAATTTGAGATATTTTTCTTATTAATACTCCAAACATAGGTTGTGGGTACTCGTTAGAACCGCCTCAATGAGGCGGTTCTAACGAGTGCCCACAACCTATGTCTGGGAGCAGAAATAAGCAAAATATTGTACACCCCTCTAAACCCCAGTTTTCTCTATAAAAACAGAGGTTTAGAGGGGTGTTTATTACACGGACTTGTTATCGTAATGCTATGTCTGTTTTACCCATTAATGGTCAACAGAATCTTTGGATAGACCCGGATGTAATAGCTTTATTTTGTTTGTTTTAGTAAGATTGAAATACATATGTATATAAGCACTGCGCAATGAAAATACAGAGGACCCGAGTTATAACGACAGTATTTGTTCCTTTTTATTGTGCCGTTATAATGAATTTGCCGTTATAAAGAATCCCAGTACTCAAGTTCGGTCGGTTTCAGCTCTGTCGGAAGCACCATGCAGCCCAATCTATTTCTCCAAGCCCCGACTGGCAGGGGCGCGAACAGTCTTAGTAATTTGCTGTGTACGAAAGGTAGTCCAGCTCTCTCCTATCAGCCGCAACTTGTAACAAATGGCCAGATTGGCCACGGACCACAGTGTCAGATATATGTGTTCAAGCTTGGGCTTCTTCGGGCAGGACTTAAGCAGCACATAATGGGACCCCTTTCTCCCTACAACTATCTAAACTAAAAAACTTATACGATAGCCCACACTCCCGAAATTAAGAGTCTCTTGCTCTACCGACAGATTTATTGTCTACGCCCATTGGCGTAGATTATCTTAAAGATGACCTTTGCTCCGGAAGCATTTAAAAAAAGGTAATGACTGGTTGAATGTTATTTTCTGGAATTGGAATTTGAATGTCTTTCACGGACATGTCGTTCACGGACATGTCGTCCGTGTTATTGTCTACGTCCTGGAGCGTAGACTACCTAACCGTGGGCGTAGACTACCTAAGGTTTACTTTTGCTCTGGAAGCATTTAAGAAAAGGACATGACTGGTTGAATGTTATATTATATTGACTGGTCATCATCAGTGTTATTTGTCGCAATGATTAAAAACCGGGATTGACTAGGACGCTTCCGTACGTTTATTACGCCTTCTTCGTTCACAAAATAAAGATGTTTTCTGTGTTCACACGATGTTGACTTCACTCCCATGATACAGTACATCTATTTTTTTATTTTCACTAAAAGCAGGAAAATTTAGCTGTTCTATTGATTTTTCGTTTACTTAGTACGAGTGGTTGCCATAGTAAAAGATTGGTAGTTTTGTTTATATGTGAAACTGGGGTTAACTTTAGGAATCTTTGGCTATTATACAAGTTTCCATAGTTACTGGCACACTAGTACAGCATGCACATGAACAATTTTGTCATTTGACTTCCCAATCCTATGACAGCAGAAATTAATATATGTTAAGCGTCAACTTAAGCTGTTTTGGAAAATCTAATACTTGTTATTGTCAGTTCAATGTTGTTGTTTTTTTTTTTTTTTTTTTTTTTGTTGTTTTTTTTTTTTTGTTTTTTGTTTTGTTTAAGAAATAGATCAGCTCTAGCTGTGATTTGTTGAGTAATAAATCACAGTTTGGAGGTCAGTTGTAAAGTAGACAAATCACGAGCGCGTAGCGCGCGTGATTTGTCTACTTACAACTGACCGACAAACTGTGATTTATTACCTAACAAATCACTGGCTAGAGCTGATCTATTTCGATTCTAACACGCTGAAACTCGGCAATATTGCTGTTGTTTCCTTCAAATTCTCACTACTTTTCGCCATTGTTAGAAGAAATCCCGCTAAAATTATCGACTGAAACACATGCATTTATATCCTTTTCTAACGGTTTCGATGCGAGAAAATGACGTTACACCGTCCAATGTCAAGGAAATCGACTAGTGACGTCATAATTTTCAGTTTTTAATGACGTCACTCGTCACGCTCTTCTTTGTCGTGATTTGTTGTAGAATAAAACACAGTTATTTCCATTGACTATATAGGCGCGCTGTGTTAGAATTTGTTTTTTTTTTTTTTTTTTTTTTTTTTTTTTGCAACCAAACACAGCGCAATGAATATATAGGACTCGAAGTTTCAAATATTAAATTGGTTTAAGCGGCCCCCGCCCATCGTGGCTTGAAGAAATAGATTGGGCTGCATGATGCTTCCATCACTAAAAGCACTTATATAATATATAATATCGTAAAAACTGGGGTTTGCAGGGGTTTACATTATTTTTCTTATTTCTGCTCAAAAACATAGATTGTAGGTACTCGTTAGAACCGCCTCGTCGAGGCGGTTCTTACGAGTATCTAAAATCTATGTTTTGAGCAGATATAAGAAAAATACCACAGTTTTTCATCTGAAACTTTTCATTTTTCAGTGGTAACATTTACAATGTATTTGTAAAGGCGTGTTTTCGTAATGCACGCAGAGCTGAAAATGCTTCTAAAGTAGAAGTAAAACAAAGATCAGGAATCGATACAATTAACTTACTCCACCCATCAAAGACACCAAAGGAAAAGAAACACAAACATGATGCGACCAGACCATAATGGAAACCTAAACAAAGGATGGCCATAGGGACAGTTACTTTCCCACAAAATGGCCAAATAGCCATCCAAAATAAAGAGACACCAGTGATACACACAGTGAGTAGTAACAAACAACAACATAAATAAACCGCCACAGAAGAACCGCCTTGGAACGGTCAGTGGAAAGAATTCCACTGGGGGGGGGGGGGGCTTAAATCGATTTTACGTGGCCACAATCCTCGCCCTTACTTCCGTCGCGATTTAGACAAATAATTTGTTCAGTCCGCATGAAGGCCTCCTAACTCATCAGTGCAACATCTCCGTGAACACAAATAATCAAAGAACCATAGAGGTGAGACAACGGTGAGGACTCGACAGCAAAATACCACTGAAATGCCGGAGCAAAAGAAAACCAACAGTTAGAGTCCGATTGGCCCGATAAGCCTGCCTAGGAAAACTGGTGCGAGTCGGACCGTCCATGCATATAAAGCAGGGCTTGAGATGTATTTTTATCTCAATATCGGGTAAAAGTCCCACAAAATTGGAAGCAATGTCTTCAAAATGACATGTACAGTGTTGGCGGGGACGTTAGGCCCAAAATAAGCCAACCAAATTGGTTACAACGGAAGTAGTCCAAGTTTAAGTTCAGGACTATTTTTCCAACCTACACTCAGAGACAACCGACTGACCCACTTGTGCTGCCATTGTTTGAGTGCCCTGTTAGACCATGAATATTTTCCGAAAATAGCGTAGTTTAAACTAAATTACAGAAAATAAGCAAACAATCGGGCGGAAGCACGAGTTAATACTTCTGTTACCATATGCCTCTGCGTTTGATTGATAATTAACTTGGTCTTGTACAAATATTGTGCAAATATGAATTAATGAGTACACATAAAATATTGTCAATAATGATCATAAAAACGGAAAATCAATTTACTTCTATTAGTATCAAACCAGAATGGACAATTAATCATTATTATTCGTTCCATTCAATATAAAAACAAACGCAATCGGCCTTCAATGCATGTGGGACAATTGTTATCCACAAAATTTTCTGTGTCCGATTAAAGCTATGCTACAAACTATATACTCGTAAAAGTTAAGTAATAGGGAACATGTTTCTATGACATAATTTTTTGCATTACTGCGCTGGGTAGCGAAAATGTGGTTTAAGATTATAAAAATTCAATATTTTACCGTTAATTTGAATATAATTACATGTATATATACCTATTATATTTCATCAAATTAAGATTGGTCAATTTTAGAATAAATATGGGACCCTATGTCTTATGTACTCCAATAGTAAATTAGCAAAAATACGCGACAGTATCTGATTTTAAACTGCAATAATTAAAACATTCATTATGCAATGAAAAATGTGACTAAAATTTAAGTAGAAAAATGATTTTTCTTTCCTCTAATATCAAATTTAAGTAACTCAAATAAAAACAAATGTGTCATTTTGAGGTTGTTTTAATTTTTTCGGGATTTTCGGAATGGAAAAACTTCCAGTACAGGTAAGGTGCCTTGATTTGACACGAGGCATGATGATCCCAATTGTCCCGTATGGCTGAATCACCTTTGGGAAGATGAAAATGTGTTGCAGATAGGGGTAGTTCGAGACACTGAGGTTGATTACAGCGACCAAACAGAGATATCTTTTAGAATTCTTAAGAAAATAATGGTATGTCGTGAGTACCCATTAGAATCACCGGCCCCGATAGCTCAGTTGGTAGAGTGTCCGCTCCGGGGAACGGGAGGTCACGGGTTCGATCCCGGGCCGCGACATACCAAAGTCGTTAAAAATGGTACTAGCTGCTCCTCGCTTGGCACTCAGATTTACGGGTAAGAGTTAGGACTGGTCGACCCAGTGTCAGGATAATGTGACTGGGTGTTGTATCATGTAATGTGTCAGGGACATGATACTTCAGTGAGGCAGCACTATAAAAGTGAGCATTGAGTTCCCTGTCGCAACCAGACACCGTCGTGATATGACTAAAAAATTGTTGAAAGCGACGTTAAACCCAAATTCACACACATACTCATTAGAATCGCCTCGTAGAGGAGATTCTCATGAGTACACACGACATACGTTTTCAAGATAACGTCAGAAAAAAACTACAAATCATCCTAAATTTATGGATATCTTGATCTATGGAACGAATCCTACAGGGACTTCACATCACGTTAAGAAGTCCGTGGTATGAAGACCCTTCTAAACCCCACTTTATATAGAGAAGGTTTAGGGGGTGGGTGGGGTAAACATCATTTTTTCTTATTTCTGCCCCAAGGCATAGGTTGTGGGTACTCGTTAGGGCCGCCTCTTTTTCTAAAGAGCGACCAAACCTATACTTGGTGTATAAATAAGAAAAAATATACCGATATGATCGTTATGGTAATATGAAAGAATGCTCTATGTCACAAGGGTTTGTTATTGTTTTGAGAACTAGTTTGAAAAATCCATGGCAAACGAGCATTTCGTGTACGAGAGATTGAAGATGGAACGATACTGCGAAGTTTCTGCGTCTTCAGCGACACATTGCACATACTTCTAGTATATGCATGTACATGTACATGAATGAATATTTCGGCCCCCGCCCATAGAGGCTTGAAGAAATATATGGGCTGCATTATGCTTCCACGCAGAGCTGAATCCGGCCCGCACACAAGTACTGGTAAACCACTTAGAGGATCTAAGCCTGTCCAGGAACCGCGGTGCGGGGCGGACCGTCCATGCTAATAAACCTTATTGGTTTCATTGGGTGACAGGGCTTGAGATGTCATTTCATCTCAATGTCGGGTAAAAGTCCCACAAAATTGGAAGCAACGTCTCCAAAATGACCTTTACAGTGTTGACGGGGACGTTAAACCTTAAATCAAACAAACAAAAACATGAATGAATATTTAGCATATAGTTCGCCTTTTTATAGGGGAGACAATTGAAGTAGCACCCTTTATGCTAAAAACGCAGTTGCGTACACGTTGTAATAGTACCACCCTTGGTGGCACCATTGACGCAAAAAAACTCAGTAGCGTGTAATGATGATGATGATGATGATGATGATGATGATGATGATGATGATGATGATGATGATGATGATGATGATGAGGATAATGATGATGATGATGATGATGGAGAAAAAGAAGAAGAAGATGATGATGATGATGATGATGATGAAGAAGAAAAAGATGATGATGATGATGATGATGATGATGATGATGATGATGATGATGATGATGATGATGATGATGATGATAAAGAAGAAGAAGATGATGATGATGATGATGATGATGATGATGATGATGATTATGATGATGATGATGAGGATGATGATAATGATGATGATGATGAAGAAGAAAAAGAAGAAGCAGAAGAAGGAGCCCTTGGAAGCATTTACGATGATGAAGAAGAAGAAGAAGAAGAAGAAGAAGAAGAAGAAGAAGAAGAAGAAGAAGAAGAATGCAACATTTGTGGGTTTATATTATGCGCAACAATCATTAACAATTACATCACATCGATATTCGCTCCCATTCGGAGCCAAATTCTTTCCTGTAAAAGTGGCGCCCATTTTTGTTATCGATACTATAGAGGTTTTCATAATTATTGTTATATTGTTGCTGTTGTTATTTCCTACACTTAGTGTCTTAGGTTTGCGTACAAGTTTGTTTTTGCATTTCTACATTTAAGCTGCTGGAGACATTATATGAACTTCCTGTTCAAGTCGGGATAAACAAGATTCCCCCAAACAGGAGTGTACGGTGAAAGGAAATTCTAACTCATGTACATTTTGTTTTCTTAGTTCTACTCCAAACATAGGCTGTGGGTGCTCATAAGAACCGCCTCATTGAGGCGGTTCTAACGAGTACCCAAAACCTATGCCTTGGACAAACTAAGCAAAACAATGTTTACCCCAGTAAACCCAGTTTTCTCTACATAAAGTGGGGTTTAGAGGGGTGTACATTTTATGGACCTGTTAATGTGATGGTAAACTATGACGCAACAATCGTGAAGATGCTTCAAGCAAATGCGAAATGGAAGATACAGATACGCGCAGTCTAATCAGAGTCATCGCTGTGTTTTATGGGTGCCTCTTGTCTCAAAGTCTCTTCCTACATACCGGGAATGCTCTATAACAACTGAGGCTGGTTTTTATCTTCTATGTTCTAGCATGCTCATTACGATAACAAATCCGGGTGATATAGTGCATTTTTTTCATACCTCAGAAAAGGTAATTTTTCTGATGAAAATTTGTGATATTTTTCTTATTTATACTCAGAACATAGGTTTTGGGTGCTCGTTAGAACCGCCTCATTGAGGCGGTTCTAACGAGTACCCACAACCTATGTCTTGGAGCAGAAATAAGAAAAATAATGTTTACCCCCGTAAACCCCAGTTTTCTCTATATAAAGTGGGGTGTAGGGGGGGTCTTTATTTCACGGACTTGTTCACGTGATGTCAAAGCTACTTACTTTTTTCGCCTGACGCGACATTACCTGTTTTTTTTATTTGTTTCTTCTATTCTCATTTCAGTCATCAAGTTTAAGGTGTATTTGGAATGAAAAATGACACTAAGAGGTTTAAAAAATCTAACAGATTACATGAATGCAATCATTAACCCATTCAGTACCAGAAACCCCTAAATGTGTACCTTGGCAAACAGTGCAGTTTAAGCGGTTCTGATGGGTACCTTCAACCTATGCCTTGGAGCAGAAATAAGAAAAATAATGTATACCTCGTAAACCCAAGTTTTCTCTTTAAAATAGTGGGGCTTTAAAAAAGGGGCTGTTAATTTTATGGACTTGTTCACGTGCCGCGAGGCGCGCACCACAGCGGTGAGAGAGACCGAATGATTAAGAGTCAGCACTCTCACCCATTAGACCCATTTCCGATCTATAGAACTTCCTAGGCCCCCGACCATCGGGGCTTGAAAAATAGATGGGCTGCATGATGCTTCAACGCAGAGCTGAAACCGATCGCTTACGAGTACCGGTAAACCGCTTAACGGATCTAAGCCTGTCCAGGCAAAGGAGTGCGAGTCGAACCGTCCATGCTTATAAACCCTGTTTGTTTCATTGGGCGACAGAGCTTGAGATGTCATTTCATCTCAATGTCGGGTAAAAGTCCCACAAAATTGGAAGCAACGAGTCCAAAATGACCTATACAGTGTTGACGGGAACGTTAAACCTCAAATCAAACAAACAAACAAACAAACAACTTCCATTTTCCATATGAAAATGGTTGATTTTTTTGTACTGCTTTCTAGTCTAAATTAATACCAAAAACATTTTGAGTGTGTTGAAGATACCAGGCTTTTCACTCGTGTTTCGCACTGATGTTTTCAACACTCTCGGTGAAATACTTGAAGTACGAGTGAAAAGTGTGATGTTTTCAAGACACTCGCTGATATATCTTTGGTATTCACCCCAAAAGTTAATATCTTCTATATATCACACGGATTTGTTTGTGAATACGAGACTCGTAGTATCCTTCATTATTTTATTTTCTGATACAGTGATTTTTTATGTATGCTCCAAACATGTATTGTCCGGGTTCCACAGAGCCGACATTCACGATTACCCACAATCTATTTTTAATCAAAATAAAAAAAGTAGAAGAACCTTTTTGCAACCCTCACATTTCCGCATAAGATATTGGAACCAGACAACGATGAAGAGTCTTTCAAAGAATTCATCCCTTTTTTCTCGAAGTTTAATCCTTATCCTGCTGAATATTCATTTTAGCCACACCCATCTCTGATTTTTAACCAATCAAATTACTTGATGTAATTTTATTTATAAACTGAATGTCAAACAGTGTAGATCTACACTGTTTGCAAAGATAGTGTTGTCGTGAACAGTAGGATGAGAGTTAATGGCAAGACACGCTCTTCTGCTGTGCACTCGTTTTCCCAGCGGGCGCACGTGAATTCACCATTGTATCAATGCGACGTTGTTTAAACGTCATTTGCCCAGAAAGTTGTGATATACCACACAACTGGAATTGTCCACAAATTTATCCTGGCGTAAAAAGCATCTTTATATTTCATTTGCTGAATATGTTTCTGAAGATATATTTCCATTATGAGATTGTTGGTACCCACTATCTCTTTTGAGCAGAAATAAGAATACGATTAAGAAAAAGTGTCGTTTATGTAAGAATAAGTTGAAACAGAAACAATACAAAGATAACGGACTAACAATGTCTCAAAGAATCTTGCTGAGCTCGTTTAGTCTTATATAAGGCGGGGGTGGGGGTCTTGGTTCGTAGACTTTTAAGATTTGGAGCTTCACTGATGTACTAAACCATGGTCTAAATTTTGAACAAATGATAAATTCTCTAAGTATGTTTTTTTTTTTTGGGGGTTTTACGGCCCTTTCAAGATTATTTCACTCATATTGAGCCGATCGTTAATCAGAGGTGGGCGAAAACCGGAGTACCCGGAGAAAAACCACCTGACCTTCCGTTGCAGAACTTGGTGCCTCACATATGACCCGAGCGAGACTCTAAGTATGTTTTCCTGACAAAATATTAGCGTATTTTGCTAATTACGAAAACACGCCTATACAAATATATGGTCCCGTCTCCGTATGACCTTAGTTGTTGGTGGGACGTAAAACTCAAACACTCACTCACTCACAAATATATGGTAAAATTTACAGCCGAAAAAAAAAACACGAAAATTTTAAGATGAAAAATTGTGATATTTTTCTCTCATTTCTGCTCAGAATATAGATTGTGAGTACACGTTAAAACCGCCTTGAGGCGGTTCCAACGAAAAATGAGACTTACCCCTGTAAACCTTATTTTACTATATAAAAGTGGTTCAAGGGGGTTAGACTATACAGGCGTGTTTTCGTGATTTTCTTGAATATAATGAGAACTTACATTAACAAAGTTGTATTTATTTATTTATTTATTTTTATTACATATTAACTCAGAAGCATAGATTGTGGATACACTGTGGACCGTCTCAATGAAGCGGTTCCAAAAGCGACAAGAAAATTATCGCACCTGTATTTTCTTAAACTAAAATCTTTTTTTTTTTTTTTTTTTTTTTTTTTGGCCAAGAAAAAAATGCCTTATCACTCACTAGTGTGCTAATATATATAAATGTTACCAAATCTGTATAATCCTCACCGCGGTAAACACCACTTTAGAAAGAGGAAAGTGGAAAAGTGGGACTCATTAAGAAAACATTCCTTATTATTGAAATGTTTTGAAAATTTTACACCCATTCCGAAAACACGCCTGGTCACATATCTTGTAACCTTTATCGCCGAAAAACTGGAAATTTTAAGATGAAAAATTGTGATATTTTTCTTATTTCTGCTCAATATATAGATTGTGGGTACTTGTTAGAACCGCCTCACCGAGGCGGTTCTAACGAGTACCGACAATCTATATTTTAAAGCAGAAATAAGAAAAATAAGGTATACCCTGTTTACCCCAGTTTTACTAGATAAAAGTTGGGTTCAAGGGGGTCAAAATTATATAGGCGTGTTTTCGTGATGAAAACTGAAAACTTGAAGAAAAATAAGGTATAACCCTGATTTACTTCATAAGAGTGGGGTTAAAGGGGGTCAAAATTATTTGGGTGTGTTTTCGTGACGTGATAAGGGTGTACACGGTTTTCCTTATTTTTGCTCTTACACATGCATGTAGATTGTGGGTACTCGTAAGAACCTACTGATCGATTAGCGCAAGATTCCATTTATCATATGACATTTAAATCGCTTTTAATTCCTTTTCCTCAACGATTTTGATAGACTTAATAAAACATGGACACGAATGCAAGATTCCATATATAATGTGACATTTTTAAAACGCAGTTTATTCCTTTTCCGCCACGAGTTTAATAAAGTTAATATTACATGGACACGGATGCAAGATATTGTATTTATCATTTGACATTTAAAACGCATTTTATCCCTTCTCCTCTACAACGAGTTTAATAAATCTGATAATACGTGAGCATGAATGCAAGACTCTATTTATCATATGACACTTAAAACACATTTTATTCCAGATTTTTTTTTACATTACAAACGACACTATTCTGCAATCAGTAAACGCGTGCGTGTAACGTTACGGGGCATATCTAACTACTTTGCATATTTAATCCACGCGGTATTACATTCTCAGACGCGACGTAATATTACATTCTCAGATGCGACGTCATATGATAAAAGACGGTGTTGGATATATAAGTATATAACAGTGCTTAAAGGTTAAAAATATATATAAAAAATGAAAACTATATCAAAAAATATATATATATAGATAATAGAGAAAATTCATTTTATGTATATGATCTATATATTTTTGTTTGAAAATTACATGCTTGTTTAACTAACTCAGTTTCTTCCTGGGGACCCAACCAGTAGTTTTATAAAGCGATTGCGATGTAATCAATTACGAAAACACGCCTATACAAATGCATTGAAAACTGTAAAAAAATGTGATATTTCTTATTTCTGCTCAAAAAGTAGATTGTGGGTACTCGTTAGAACCGCCTCATCGAGGCGGTTCTAACGAGTACCAACAATCTATATTTTAGAGCAGTACTAAAAAAATAAGGTTTACCCCTGTAAACCCTAGTTTAACTATATAAAAGTGGGGATTCAAAGGGTCAAAATTATATAGGCGTGGTTTCGCGATGCCATCAGAGCAGTTTAGGAAACATAGGGATATATTGTGACACAAATAACGTCCAGTAAATTTTAATACTTTCTTCATAACAATATTATTTCATAACTGTCATATAAACAGTGGGCCAATTAACCTTGTTTTCTTTCCCATTCTCTTAAAGTATACCCTTTTTGTCACAAAATCGATAGATTACCAGGAAATGCGCGAGCCCATGCACATTGGAGCTCCAAGAATAATCCGTCGTTTTGAATAACCCACAAAAAAATATGGAAGATAGATCTTTTGGGCAATGGTGAACTGTTTCAAGCGAACAAGACGCGAATCAGGCCTTATCATTGTCTCCAGTTCAGATACCCGTTATGGTAAAAGACAGACAACACACGTCTATTCATTATTCATTCCAGATCAATCATTTATTCAATATGGTAAACAAAGAGACTTAGCCTACTTACTGGTCCTACATAAGTAAATCCCGCCCTCTTCGCGATTTCCATCGCCCTCTCGGCACCCCCTTCACCATCCAGTTCCACATACCAGTGGTTGGTAAGGACCTCCTGGCTACATGTCGACCACCCAACAAGCCCAAAACATGCTAAAGACAAGAGAAATATATAATCTCTATGTATCCATTTCTGCTGAAAAACCATTTCACTCCTAATCTACTGCCTCGATTCTTTCTCTTTAGTTGCACAATAACTTTTGAAAATTTATTTTATGTCCTCATTTATTTTTATCACTTCTTCTAAAATTCCCTTTAATTTAATATCCTTTTGTTCCAATTTTATGTATAATCTTCGAGTCACTGCTGTCAGGATCTCTGTACCATGATTTCTAGCTAGCAAATTTTCATCAATAAATTGGATATACAGATTGTCACGTGATCACTTGACGTCATTGGGTTCTGTCAATGTTGATGCGCAAGCGCAAACGGCCTCTCGATAATCAACTTGTCATCTTCAGTGCGTGCTAGGAACCGATAAGTCGATACATTCAGTCGAGGAGAAGAAATGGTCTGCCTGGCGACAATCAATAGCGGAGATTAGTACCAGCGAAACCAATAAAAAGCAACGTCGCAGAATATCGCGCGACGTGAATGACATGAACAGACGGATTTAGTTTTGCTGGTCAGTTTCAGAATATTTCTCAGATTCTGTTGAATTATCATATGAGAAGCAAATCATGTGTCCGTATTTCTATGTAAACTCTCTTCTCTGAGTCCCGTACAATTTGAACCTTCATTGTCCACTATGTGAAACGCATGCACGACATATTCTTCACTTGTCGACTTTGTGATACGCAGGCTCAACAGAACCTTCACTTGTCGACTATGTGATCTGCAGGCTCGACAGAACCTTCACTTGTCAACTATGTGATACGCAGGCTCGACAGAACCTTCACTTGTCGACTATGTGATACGCAGGCTCGACAGAACCTTCACTTGTCGACTATGTGATACGCAGGCTCGACAGAACCTTCACTTGTCGACTATGTGATACGCAGGCTCGACAGAACCTTCACTTGTCGACTATGTGATACTCAGGCGCGACAGAACCTTCACTTGTCGACTATGATATACGCAGGCTCGACATAATCTTCAGTTCTCGCACACATCTAATGGAAACCAAATACTAAGTTTCAGAAAGAGAATCAGAGATCTAACCATAGTTAGGGGCTCCGTGTGCACGTTTGCACAGTCAGATCTCACACCGTTAACAACCTTCTTTCGTGAGCTGTATCATTTGTTATTTTTCATTGTGACCGACCCTGTACTGGAACTTTATGACGTATATAGAGAACCATTCACGATTCGCAAGCAGCAATTAATGACAACTGGATATTATGTTTATGTCAACATGTTTAATGATGCACTTGAATAAAAGAAATTCCGGTAAAAAGGACAGTCGTTTTATCGAGTCAGCACTCTGTTATGGAAATAATTGGCAAATACGAAAATCATTACAAAAACACGCCTATACAAATACATTGTAACCTTTATCGCCGAAAAAAAAATGAAAATTTCAAGACGAAAAATTGTGATAGTTTTCTTATTTCTGCTTTAGAGCAGAAATAAGACAAAATAAGGTTAACCCCTGCAAACCCCATTTTTACTATATAAAAATGGGGTTCAAGGGGGTCAAAATTTTATAGGCTTGTTTACGTGATGCGAAGGTATCACTTTTTGTCTGACAAAATTACAGACCAAATTCCGCCTTATAGTGCATGTAGTAAAGGCCTCTGAATAAATATCAGCAGGCCTCTTACCGTATCGGTTCTGGATTCGAGTCTTGCTCAGGTCAAACAATACACGCTAAGTTCTGCACCGAAGGTCGGATGTATTTTCTCCGGTACTTCGGTTTTCGCTCATTCCTGGTAAGCGGTCGGCTCGACATAAGTAAAATAATTTTATAGAGACATAAAGTCCAAACTAAAAAATTCAAATTGACCAAATGTTTAGTTTTAGGCACATTATTTATACGCTGGAGAAGTCCTTGACTGAATATTATTGCTCCAGAATATCCATTTTTGTGAGAATATTGACGCGTAAATAGCAAAATATTTCGCGAGCCATCATTGTCGAAAAGAGTCACCAGATGCAGCGTACAACAACGGTAGAAATCGTAGGCAACCAAATTAGCTTTCAATATTATCACGTTATTAATCAAGATATTTCGTATTGGCCCAGTTACAGGTCCGACGTCTGCTGTAGTGGCCCGAGGACGAAGGCCGAGGGCAATACAGCTGACTATGCTGAAACATTCTGAAAACAAGCTGACTATGTAATTTTTATGCTCTTCTGAAGTAAAAAAAAATCTTACATCTCGTTCAAGCAAGATAGAGGTAATCTTCTCTATGGATTGTCCATTCAGTTAAACCATTTAGTTGTTCTTTTAAACTATTATGAGGCATTGTTGTGTAAATCGTGAAAAAATCGTACGTAGACAGACTAAATGAACGAAAACGTCTGGATTTTAGTTTATTTAAAACCTCATTCGATTTTTACAAAAAGCTAGTTCTTAGCACACGTTAACTGTGAATGTCTAGAGTTATCCCCGAAATGTGTTATCTTTGGCAATATTCAAATTACCAGTCTGCACCAAGAATCTTCTCTACTGAAGTATACAGTCTGCAATGTCAAAGTTGCAAATACAGTAAAATTCCTATATTAAGACCACCTTTGGGGCTGTTCAAAAGTGGTCTTTCAGACCACTTTTGAACAGCCCCAAAGGTGGTCCCTGACCAAAGGACATTGTGTGCAGAAAACACGAAGAAAGAATAACTGCACCCTTCCAAATAAGCTTGTTAAAGCAGAATTAGTCTTAAGTTTAAGTGGTCTTAATAGCAGAATTTTACTGTACTGTAATTTAGCCAAAAAAGTACCTTTTCATCTTTAAAAAGGCACTCGTGCAGCGCCAATATGATTGTAACATCTTATGAAATGAAATGCTTGAAAACTGTTAGAGAAGTTAAGAAGACAACTTCCTGCACTCTCCAGAACACCAATTGAAGATTAACCCCACACACACACACACACACACACACACACACACACACACACACACACACACAGAGAAAAAAAAAATTGGTAACGGCGAGGCAAGTGTTTTAGCTCACCAGAGTCGAAGGCTTCTGGAGGAGCTTATAGCGTAGGCAGTTGTTCGTCGTGGTTGGGAGCTTTTAGACGAATATTTATACCCCCGCAAACGAAGTTTGAAGGGGGTATATAGGAGTCAGCTTGTCGTCGTCGGTCCGTTACAAAAAAACTTTAACATTGCTCATAACTTCCTTATTCTTTGACCGATTTCTTTAATATTCACACACCACACACCTTGCCACTAGTACTTAAGATTGATATACACAAACCCGACCTTGACCTTTACGTTGACCTTCCTCAAGGTCAAATACTTGTAAAAATTTGTCTGACAACGCATGCGGGGGTATAATTGGCGCCCGTTAGGCGGCAGCTCTAGTTCAAATTAGCCTGTTCAAATGTGACTGCAATATGGGCTTGTGAATGAGTGTGTGTGTACCAGTTTTACGTCCCACCAACAGCTAAGGTCACCCGGAGACGGGACCTCGGTTTAAAGACTCATCGAAAAGTCTGGAGAAGCCCGAGATCGATCCAGCAATCCCTGGTTTATCAGGCGAGTATCACAACCACTACACCACTGAGGCTTCTAAATATGGGATTGTACAAATGTGACAGCAACTCTGTGCTAGACCTCTGTCCGTGGGCCTCTTTTTTGTGCGAAAGCTCGTACTTGTTGTTGCATAACTATAACCTGCATTATGGGTTACAAATGGCTTTACTTCCGTGTTAAACCCTTCGTCTATTATGTTTACGTCCATGGGCGTAGACAATAATGGGACCATTTACAGCGAAGAACAACAATAATTGTGTGCTTAAATAGCGCATTTCATATCTTTAGAATAAGCATTTTTCTTACGAAAATTTTCTATATTTTTCCTTATTTCTAGTCCAAACATATATTGTGGGAGTTCGTTAGAACCGCCTCATTGAGGTGGTTCTTTCGAGTATTCACAATCCCTATTTTTAGCAAAAATATGGAAAATGACACTTTTCTCTCATTTAAGTTGGGTTTATAGGGGCGTTCCTAACACAAACTTGTTAGCCTGATGGACATCCAAACCACTTTAATGTTTGGATCTCAAAATACAGTAGAACTTCGATGGCTCGAACACCCATGGCCCGTTAACCATGGCTGAGTCGAACCCGATCTTGGGTCCCTAGGGAATTTCTGTACATAAGAAATAGGGAGGGTAAAAATTAGGATATTTTCACTTTTTATCTTGCAAATGTATGCTGTGTGTGCTCATTAGAATCGCCTCGATGAGGCGATTCTAATGAGTACACACAGCATACATTTTTCATTATAGAACACAGAAACATATGTCCTAAAGTATGTCGTTACAATGCCTCCTGGCATTAGCCCTCAGTGGCTCGAACTACCCCTGTCTCGAACTGATTTTCATGGTCCCAAAGGTGTTCGAGCCATTGAAGTTCGACTGTACTTTTTCAGGCATGTCGCTGTAGGAAACAGACAAAATCAAGAACGTCGCTTTCAGTCACTTTACCCAGAAACCATACATAATTCTATTTCTGGGGATTCACTCATAATAAAGAAAACTGAAATATGGACGGCGCCAAGAAACAAGGTGCGGACATGTGCGCGCAACAAAGACTCTGGCCATATAGCGCACAACAAAGACACTGATCCCACTGCGCGCATGCACATAGAATGATCAGAGTGATCGTTGTGCAGCACAGTGTGATCAGAGTCTTCGTTGTGCGCTGTATTGATGCTCATTGGCCCATGATATATTCTTGCACTCCGCCCTCGGAGCTTGGAGAAATAGATTGGGCTGCACGGTGCTTCCACGCAGAGCTGAAACTGAAGGCACATGAGTACTGGTAAACCACTTAGAAGGACTAAGCCTGTCTAGGCAATTTGGTGCGTGCCAGACCGTCCAAAGCATATATGCCTTATATTGGTTTCATTTGGCGGCAGGGCTTGGGATGTCATTTCATCTCAATGTCGGGTAGAAGTCCCACAAATTGGAAGCAACGCCTCCAAAAACATAGTGTTGACGGGGAGGTAAAACCTCAAATCAAACAAATCTTCATGCACACTGTAAAGACTAATCCACTGAAATGGATAAGCAGAATGATTTGAGTCATTGCTAAGCGCACATCCCGATAGTAAGTTTTTCTTTTTTGCGGCCTATTAATCTTACATCACGTGAACAAGTCCGTGAAATAAAGACCCCCCACCCTAGACCACACTTTATATAGAGAAAACTGGGGTTAACAGGGGTAAACATTATTTTCCTTATTTCTGCTCCAAGACGTAGGTTGTGGGTACTCGTAAGAACCGCCTCAATGAGGCGGTTCTAACGAGCACCCAAAACCTATGTTTGGAGTATAAATAAGAAAAATGTCACAAATTTTCATCAGAAAAATTGCCTTTTTTTTAGGTTTGAAAAAGGTTTTTTATCACACGGATGTGTTGTCGTAATGAAAGCCATATGAAAAATGAAAATATACAGGGTTTGTTTTAAGCTTAACCTAAAGGACAGCACAGACATTTGATATACTGCTTTCTATCGGGCTCTAAAATGAATTTATTTCTAGTGAACAGTTGTACAATTACTCAAGACACAGATAAAGAGTGCTCATTAGAACCGTTTCCAGCGAGCACCTATAATAAACGACTTGGAGCAGAAAAAAAAAAAAACTTAAGTATAGGTTTCTAAATTTCGCTGTTTTCTAAAAAGTGGCATGTTTTTAGGGTGTTTATTTCACGGGCTTGTTTACGTTATCTCACCGGTCAATGATGTCGCAAACACTCGAGTACCGGCTTTGTTCCGTGATTTTGACACAGTCATGTTAGGTTTTAATTTTATCACCTATTTAAACAGTTCCATGCAAACAAATAACCATACTTTTGTTTAAGAAATAGATCAGCTCTAACTGTGATTTGTTGTGTAATAAATCACAGTTTGGAGGTCAGTTGTAAAGTAGACAAATCACGAGCGCGTAGCGCGCGTGATTTGTCTACTTACAACTGACCGACAAACTGTGATTTATTACTCAACAAATCACAGACTAGAGCTGATCTATTTCGATTCTAACACGCTGAAAATCGCTAATAATGTTGTTGTTTCCTTCAAAATATCACAACCTTTCGCCATTGTTAGAAGAAATCCCGCTAAAATTATCGACTGAAACACATGCATTTATATCCTTTTCTAACGTTTTCGGTGCGAGAAAATGACGTTACATCGTCTAACGTCAAGGAAATCGACTAGTGACGTCATAAATTAGCAGTTTTTAATGACGTCACCCGTCACGCTCTTCCGAGCTGTGATTTGTTGCAGAATAAAACACAGCCGTTTTCCATTGCCTATATAGGCGCGCTGTGTTAGAATACATGTTGTTAAAATGCAAGTGTCTTTTGATATTTTTGGAGAACCGAACAGTTTGAGCTGAGGCAGTGAGTCAGTGATAAGTTATTCAATTTTTAGAAAAAAAGACAAAGCCCCTGCGTCAAACATTCCCTAGTTAGAAGACTGTCAGTTGATAGAGGATCTTACATGAGTGCCCATGTATTATTGAATTTATTAAACGAGTTGAAGAAAAGGGATAAAATGCGAGGCTTTGCCGAGCATTTTATCCCTTTTCATCAACGAGTTTAATAAATTCAATAACACATGAGCACGAATGCAAGATTCTATTTATCATATGACATTTAAAACGCACTTTATTCACGATTGTTTAACAAAAATGTCAATATTCCACCATTAGTACACGCGACGTCGTTAAGGACGTCGTACATGTAACGTTACGGGACGTATCTAGCTAATTTGCATATTTAATCCACTAGTGGATTATCGAAAATAATACATGGCGTTATTACACTCTCAGACGCGACGTCATATGATAAAAGTATTTTCCTGCCATTTATTGTTAAAGTCATGAATGCTAAACAAGAATATTCGCAAAAAAAAAATGAATATAACGCACAAGTAACGTTTATATATACAACGCATGAGAGACGTTACAAATTCCATACGGGTGAAATACAGGTATTTTAGTGCTCAATGTCTAATTTTATGGATTGCTTAAAATACGCATGTAGCATTGACCAGTGCGGAATTATTGTATTTTACGTATTGGTGTAAAAAAGATTGACCCCAACCATGTTCGACAAAATATTATGTTAATTCGAAGGAATAATTCACGTGCTGGTACTTGTAATTTTCAACCATTTTTTCACAAGGAAAATCTTAGCCCCCGCCCATCTGGGCTTGGAGAAATAGTTTGGTGTGCATGGTGCTTCGACGCAGAGCTGAAACCGACCGCACACGAGTAGTGGTAAACCGCTTAGAAGGCCTAAGCCTGCCAGTCAAAGTGGTGTGAGTCGAACCGCCCCTGCATCTAAACCTTATGGGTTTGTTTAGGCGGTAGGGCTTAAGAAGTCATTTCATCTCAATGTCAGGTAAAACGTCATAAAACTGGAAGCATTGTCTCAAAAATGACCTAAAACCTCAATGCAAGAAAACAAACAAGAAAACGATATGATCCATCATGTAGTTGAAGCACTGTTACAACGCATAATGTAGTAATGTAGTAATTTCTTCATTTTGAAATTTTTACTACATTATGCGTTGGCATAGTCGACGCGAAATGAAATAAAATGTCGTTTTAACTTCATTATGCGTCGATACTAAGAGGTTTGAGCAAAATGAAAGAATTATTTCATTTTGCGGCGATGGGTGGCATACTTAATTTTACTTCATTATGCGTCAACAGTTTGTTTGTTTGATTTGAGGTTTAACGTTCCCGTCAAGACTATTTAGGTCATTTTTGAGACATTGCTTCAAATTTTATGGGACTTTTACCCGATATTGAGATGAAATGACATCTCAATCGCTGCCGTCCAATTAAAAGCAATAGGGTTTATATGCATGGATGGGCCGACTCGCAGCAGTTTTCCTGGACAGGCTTAGACCTTCTAAGCAGATTTTTGTCCATTCTGTCTGTCTGTCTGTCTGTCTGTCTGTCTGTCTGTCTGCCTGTCTGTCTTTTGTTTGATTTGTTTGATTTGAGGTTTAACGTCCCCGTCAACACTATTTAGGTCATTTTGGAGACGTTGCTTCCAATTTCATGGGACTTTTACCCGACATTGAGATGCCGCCCAATAAAACCAATAGGGTTTATATACATGGACGGTCCGACTCGCAGCAGTTTTCCTGGGCAATGAAATTCCACTATTAAGACCACCTAAAATTAATACAAATTTTGTTTTTAAAGCATATTTGGAAGGTTAAAGCTACATTTTCTTTGTGATTTTGACCTTCAGTGTGCTTTTGTGGAAGACCGTCTTTTGGACTGTTCAACTGTGGTCTTAAAGACCACTTTTGAACCGTCTCAAATGTGGTCTAAATTGTAGGAATTTAACTGTATTGCTTCCTAAGTCTTTTCGAAGACAGCTATGTTCTACCATCATTACTTCATTATGCGTCGATATGGTGCATATCAACGCGAAATGAAATAATTTTTTTACTTCATTTCGCGTCGACTATGCCAACGCATAATGTAGTAAAAAAAATCAAAATGAAGAAATTACTACATTACTACATTATGCGTTGTATCAAAGCACTCACAACTCTACAAAATTAGATTATGCTTTATCGATAGTCTTGCTGCTGACTGTCCGGATGGTGGCCTTTTCTTCACAGTATCTTGCAGTTATAGTGCAATTCCTGTGTTAAGACGACCTTTGAGACTGTTCAAAAGAGGTCTTTAAGACTACGTTTGAATAGTACAGTAGAACTTCGATGGCTCGAACACCGATGGCTCGTTTACCATGGATGAGTCGAACCCATTCTTGAGCCCCTAGCGAAACCCTCTATATGAGAAATAGTTGGGGATAATTAAGAAGATTTTAGTCTTTTATCTTACAAATGTTTGCCATGTGTACTCATTAGAATCGCCTCGAAGAGGCGATTCTAATGAGTACACACAGCATACATTTTCATTATACAACACCGAAAAGATGTCTAAAAGTATCTTATTATGCCTCCTGGCAGTAACCCTCAGTGGCTCGAACTACCCCTGTCTCGAACAGATTTTCGAGGTCCCAAAGGTGTTCGAGCCATTGAGCTTCGACTGTACTTACTTTAAGACAACCTGCGTAGAAAACACGAGGGAATGAAGTCTGTATTTTCGCCGGTCTTACAATACCAGTAAAAGGTCTAAATGTAGATCATCTTTGGGACTATATGTCCCAATTGTGGTCCCTTTTTAGAGGTCAACTGGTGTCGAAAACACAAGGAAAAATAATTACAACATTTTAAATAGGCTTTTAAACGCAGTCTTTATATTTACTGGGCGGAATGTTACTGTATGTTAATGGTAAAGTTTGTACCCTCATGTTACTATAGTCTGTTTTCTGTATACATGCCGTGTTTATTGTTAAGGTTGGTTCCGCTATCCATTGGATGAACAAGCAAACGAGGCAGTGCAGAAGACCTAAAGACGACAATAACAACAAGAGGGCCATGATGGCCCTGGATCGCTCACCTGATCCATAGAGTAACAAGTGGGCCCCGGGCAGGGCCATTATTGACCCCAGGGTTATAATGTGCATAATGTTGAGGGAGGTCTAAAAAGTGAAGCTTCAGACCAAACACCAACAAAGGCTATAATTCGAACAATCTTGGCAAAAGTCTACTAGATGAAGCTACACACCAAATATCAAAGACCTGGGCCTTGCGGTTTCAGAGAAGAAGGTTTTTTTTTTTTTTAAGATATTCCCAACATAAGCCTATGTAAAACCGAATGGCCCCAGGGCGGGGGCATTTTTGGCCTCAGGGCTATAATTTAAACAATCTTGATAGAGGTCCACTAGATGAAGCTTCACACCAAATATCAAAGCCCTGGGCCTTGCTGTTTCAGAGAAGATTTTCACAGTTTATCTCTATGTAAGTCTATGTAAAACAAAGGGCCCCGGGGCGGGGGCATTTGTGGCCCGAGGGCTATAATTTGAACAATCTTGGTAGAGGTCCACTAGATGAAGCGCCATACCAAATATCAAAGACCATGGCGTTGCAGTTTCAGAGAAGAAGATTTTTAAAGATTTCCCTATATAAGTCTATGTAAAGCCAAAGGGTCTCAGGCGAGGGCATTTTTTGCCCCAGCACTATAATTTGAACAATCTTGGTAGGTGTCGACTAGATGAAGCTTCATACCAAATAACAAAGACCTGGGCCTTGTGGTTTCAGAGAAGAAGATTTTTAAAGATTTTCCCTATATAAGTCTATGTAAAACCAAAGGGCCACGTGGCGGGGGAAGGGGGGGGGGCATTTTTGGTCTCAGGGCTATAATTTGAACAATCTTGGTAGAGGTCCACTAGCTGAAGCTTCGTAACAAATATCAAATACCTAAGCCTTGTGGTTTCAGAGAAGAAGATTTTTAAAGATTTTCCCTATATAAGTCTATGTAAAACCAAAGGGCCACATGGCGGGGGCATTTTTGTCTCAGGGCTATAATTTGAACAATCTTGATAGATGTCCACTAGCTGAAGCCTCATAACAAATATCAAAGACCTAAGCCTTGTGGTTTCAGAGAAGAAGATTTTTCAAGATTTTCCCTATATAAGTCAATGTAAAACCAAAGGGCCCCGCAGTGGGGTCTTTTTTGGTCCCTGGGCTATAATTTGAACAATCTTGGTAGAGGTCCACAAGAAGAAGCTTCATACCAAATATCAAAGACCTGGGCCTTGTAGTTTCAGAGAAGAAGATTTTTAAAGATTCCATATATCAGCCTATGTAAAACCAAAGGGCCCCGGGGCGGGGGCATTTTTGGCCCCAGCACTGTAATTTGAACAATCTTGGTAGGGGTCCACCAGATGAAGCTTCATACCAAATAGCAAAGACCTGGGCCTTGCAGTTTCAGAGAAGAAGATTTTTAAAGATTTTCCCTATATAAGCCCATGTGAAACAAAAGGGCCCCTGGGCGGGGGTATTTTTGGCCCCAGCACTATTATTTTAACAATCTTGGTAGGGGTCCACTACATGAAGCTTCATACCAAATATCAAAGACCTGGGCCTTGCGGTTTCAGAGCAGAAGATTTTTAAAGATTTTACCTATATAAGCCCATGTAAAACCAAAGGGCCCCGGTGCGGGGGCACTTTTAGCACTAGCACTATAATTTTTACAATCTTAGTAGGGGTCCACTAGATGAAGCTTCATACCAAATATCAAAGTCCTGGGCCTTGCGGTTTCAGAGAAGAAGATTTTTTAAGTTTTCGGTGAAAAAAAATCTATTTTTGGCTTCTGTGACCTATATGAGCAACGGACCGGAACCATTTGAACAACTTTGAAAGGGGACCACCTCAGGATCATTCCTGTTAAGTTTGGTCAAAATCCGATCAGTGGTTTAGGAGGAGATGTCGTTTGAAGAAATTGTTTGCGCACGCACGGACGGACGGACGGACGCACGCACGCACGGACGCACGCACGCATGGACGGACGACGGACGACGGACGAAAAGTGATCCCAAAAGCTCACCTCGTCACTACGTGACAGGTGAGCTAAAAATAGAAGGAAGGCATGAACAGAAATCGATACAGTTAATCGATACAGTTACCTCACACCTGCCGTCCAAGACAACTGTTTCAGTTCAGAAATTATGTTTTCCCGTTTACACCAGTTGTTTAGCAAAACTTATTCTCTGACTAAGTATTCCAGAACACTTATTACAATATAGAAACTGAGCAAACAAAATATTCACTGGAATTAAAGTAGGGATCAGTAAAGATCATTCTTATACATAACACCAGCACCCTCAAACCACCCCAGCCCTTCATGGAAAGAAAGATTTATGAAATAAAGCTTTCTTATGACATTAAAATAATCAAACATTGGACATAGCATATTACAATCGCATGTATCATTTATAAATTATATAAACTATACTTTGATTGTGGCTTTCCCCGAGTATTTTTATCAGTTACCCCCAATATATATTGCATTGTAACACACTGATCTGATAAAGATATGCTATCTCAGGACAAGTTAGCTTTATCACGTCAACGTGCTATTGCACTTTTATGAATGAACTGAACTACCGAAAAATAGCAAAAATGTTATAATAACTGGAAAATTTGGAAAAAAATTATCATAGGAAAAACTACGGTCAGATTATACTAAATATATGCACCGATTGTTGCATGCCGGAATGTTGAGACGCACTGAGGATAATCGATAACTGAACGTAAATTGCATATATAAAGAGTGAATAATGTGATAAACTGATAAATCGAATACCAGATCCGTGTCATTTGATATCAACTTTATCAGGCTCGGCTCCGAGAACTCCGGTAGAATCGCTCGGCAAGCCTCGCGTTATTACAATCGTTCTCGAAGCCTTGCCTGATTAACTTGATATCAAAAGACACGAGCCTACTAGGAAATAGATTAGCTATAACAACAAATTGTTGAGTAATAAACCACAGATACGACATCAGTTATTAGGAAGATCAAATCACTCGTGGCATGTCTACTTAATACGATGACTTAATACGAGGACTGTTCAAATATGAATGCAACTAAGCACATAAATATGATTCCGTGATAGATTTCGATGAAAAATTTATTTTGTCCCCTCAAATTATTCCCCTTTAACAGATATACAAACTTTCAGTCTTCTGATCCAATCATTGAATGCATTTTGGTAGTCTTTTCGAGGTGTACTATGAAGGCACTGGAATATTGCAGACCGAGGTTTTTGCGCTGTACAAATTTTCGACCAAAAAGGTATTTTTTCAGCCGCGGGAACAAAAAAAAATCCCACGGGGCAAGGTCAGGGGAATACGGGGGGGGGGGGGGGGGGGGGGGGGGCTTGAGGGAGTTCAACAACCTTTTCCTGCTTCAGATAGTCTTGCACAATGAACGCCTTGTGCGATGACGCATTGTCATGTAGCAATCTGACACTGGCCAAACCAGTTGCGGGTCATCGTTCTTTGAAATATTTCTTCAATATTCTTGTAAAACTTCGCATTTACAGATTTGCCTTAAGGCACAGCAACCTGAATAGCAGGGCCCTGATTTGAAAAGAATATTGCATATGTTACCGTCTTGACGCTCATGGTCCGCTTTGCAATGCATGGTCTTTTGCAATACTTTGTTGCCCATATTCTGTTCTGAATCTTTCGTTTTTGCTAAAAAAAGTGAACCCTTGTCTCGTCACCTGTGACGACATTAGCGAAATACCGTGCATTGTAATTTGGAAACTTTTTAAGCAACTTCTTGGCGCACTGAACGCGTGTCTTTTTCTGCTCATCTGTCAACAGATGGGGAATCCATCTAGCACAGATCTTTCTCATTTTTAAATCCCGTTTCAGAATTGTATGAGCTGCTCCTAATGAGATGCCAACCATACTAGCTATTTGCCTAGTGGTGTATCGTGCATCGGTAGCAACTATTTCTTTCACTCTAGCAACCATCTTGGCAGATGTTGCTCTTTTCGGCCGACGATCGTGTGGTGCATCTTCTGTTGAGCCTAGCCCACAGCTGAATTTCTTACACCAACGAAAAACTGTCGGAAAAGAATTTCATTATGCCCATAAACCGAACATATTTCATCAAAAATGTCTTTGCACCGTATACGAGGAATACAGATTCTTAATATAGGACCGTATTTCAACGGCGTACTCTGACCTTCTTCCAACCATGTTTTGTGTTAGAATAAAAGAGTAGACAGTGTTTATCGAACTATATACATGGCTAAAGTGGACGGATTTTAACAGGTCTGGTATCAATGTATAGGTAAAATGTTTTTCTACGCTGTGATATTTATTTCCAGGTGAATTTCGCATTAGTGCATGAGAAAACGTTCTACTTGCATTCATATTTGAACAGTCCTCGTAATCACAAATGCACACAATAGATCTGATCTACTTCGAACTTAACACACTGAAAATCGGCAATAACTTTGCTGTTTCCTTTAAATTCTTCCATCCTTTCGCCATTGTTATAAGAAATCCCGCCAAAATCATCGCCAGGTGCATTTATGTTCTTTTATTACGTTGGCAATGCAAGAAAATGACATTTCACTGTCTGACCTCTAAGAATCTACGAGTGATTTCATAAATTCTAACACTGACCACCCATAAAGACAACAGTTGAATCCAGTGATTTATTGACTGACAAATCACTAGGCGAAAAAGCGTGACGCGAGGAGCCGCCGTTTCATGACGTTTTGCGACGTCATCGATCGTTTCCTTGACGTAAGACGGAGTAACGTCTTTTTCTCGCATAAAGTACGTTACAAAAAAAAAAAAAAAAAAAAAAATACAGGTAACTGCATGTGTTACAGTCAAACATAATGGCGGGATTTCTACAAGCAATGGCGGAACGTTGAGAGAAACTATACACGTACGTGAGTAATTGAAATTCTGTTACATGTGACAAATGGGACAAATTCTTCTATACTTTTGCACTTTAATATGAAATTGCACCCACAAGTTAACCTTTAAGACGCCAAGAAAAGCTACATCTGAAAATGTCGTCTGCTTATTTCATCTGCTGAATCTTATTGCAAACTTTTAAAAATATATTTGCATACAGGAAAACAGTGTGGGCCCAGATCAGACTGCTCCTACAGGAGCAGTCTGATCTGGGTCCACACTGTTTGCAAAACAAATGACTTTTAAGGTAACCGGCAGACGGCAAAGCAGGCAACAATTGTCGTGATTGGCATGTGATGGGTTAACTTCAACTCTGCGTGGAGGGAACGGTTATATTGTTGACACTTTACTGAAATGGTTGCATCATGTGCTTAGAAACTACAAACAGTCTTCTTGGCTACTTGTTCGGTCGATTTACCAAATTTAACAATACTGCAGCGCCCATATTGTTCTGTCTGAGTGATAACCACTGTCGTAGACTCATCATTCTGGTAACAGTGTGGCTAGCACTGCTGGTTTTTAGCCGTCTCAACTGGATCTCAGTTGTTTGCAGGAATCGAGAGTAAACTTATAAAGTCTGATGAGATGTGATTTTTTTTTTCATAAGGTATATTTAGTTCGTACCATTCCTCGGTTCCTCTCAAATACATTTTCTATTAAGCTATCACACCAGTAAGTCAGTATAAAATAAATTATCAGTTACTCCTATAATAATTTCATTGTAACATATTGACCTGATAAATATTTGCTATCTCAGGACAAGTGAGCTTTATCACACTGGTAAAGGCAAGTGCGCAGGGTTAGGAACAAACAACAGGATAAGGACATTTTTCCGATCAGGATAAGGAAGAAAATGGCGGAATCGGCATCACATGTGCAGGTTTGTTGTTGTTCTAGATCTCGTGTTATGGTTACTAATCAATACGGCTGCTCACATTAGCTTCACGGAAGACACATATTATTCACAAATGTATCTTCGATGGTCCGAATTCGACAGTTACAGCCAGTCAAACGGAGAACCGTATACAGTGGAGCTACTCAACCACGAAATCTCATTATTTTACATGCAATTCTCTTCTGGGAAGATGGCATGCACTTCTTTGTTGGTTGTAGATATACACAGGATAAATCGGACTGTTGCAAATACGATTTAAGGAAAAATGGAAATTGGAAGGCCCACAGTGAGAAATCCTAGTTCCATTTTCAATACAACGCTCACGGGCAAGGAAATGGGTACAACGCATATGATAAGACACAAAATGGTCCGGGGAAAATGATAGTTGTATGGTCGCAGCTCTAATAAATTTCTATCTCAGATTAGGTTTTCCGTTATTAATAATTAATCCAAAATAGTTTAAAGCACCAGTTGTGACCTTTAGGAAACGTTCAAGGTTTGTGTGCCTTGTCTTGGCATGTGCATTGCTCTGGTTCTAGCAATATAATACCCCCCCCCCCCACACACACACACACACACTATGAATCTAGGACGATGTGGCCGGGACGATTTGACCTAGGAAGAAAATGGCGGAATCGGCATCACATGGCCTAGGACAATTTGGCCAGGTTAATATAATGTCCAGTTCAAATTGACAATTTATTGTTTTGGTTTGTTTTCAGTAATGTTTGTGGAAGGAACATTTTAAAGAAGATTTTAAATAAAACCAATTAGAAATTTGATTTTGTTTTTAAACTACACCTTTAAGCCTGTGATATTATGACTGGTCAAAATCGTTAGTAGCAAAGACATAATAATTGATAACTATACAAAAAATGGATAAACTTAATGATTTTGTTTAAACTTGTTGGAAGACAAGATCAATTGGCACTTGGTTAACGGGCTGACTCATTTGTTGACTGGTCATGTTTCCTTGCTTTCTTAATTACCTTTTTCAGACTTAAATTGTTGGTTTTGTTCGTTTGTGTCTACATTGTGATTCTTTCCATTAACTCTTAACATAGACCCACAACATATTTTTAGGATTTTGTAAAACAAACCATTGTTAGGATGTGTTCCAAAGATAATTTGGGATAAACTTCGTTGTTTCTTGTCAGTAGTATATGTTGTGGCTGCACGATATAATCGCCTTGGATGAGGCAACATTGTAATCTGTACCCACAACAATGTTTTGAATAATGTTTGCAAACAGTGTGGATAAAGATCACTCTGCACACACAAGTTTTAGACACACTTATTTAATAAATTGAAGGTATCTGAGTATTTTCTGTTTTATTTTATTTTATTTTTTTTTTTTTTTTTTGTCTCCCCTATCTCTCTAGGCCGGCCTCGGTAGCTCAGTCGGGTGCGCGTCTGACTGGACGTGGGATCGATACCTACCGGGGTCGGCAACATTCTTTCGTGAAGATTGATCAAGAATGTGCACCATTCTGGTTAACCGCTTATGTTCAGGTAAACTGATCTGCTCATTTTTGAGTCGGTGAGTTTACCTATCCACATTTTTGCTGGGCAAGTGTATAGTAAGCGGTTAGCCAGTACAGTGCAGATTCTTTCGCTAGAAATTGACAACTGCCCTTCTTGAATCAGCGGAAGGTAGAGAATGGCCGTAGAAAAAGTTTACTGATCAATCTCCTCGAAAGAATGTTGCCGACCTCGGCAGGTATCGAACCCGCTTCCTCCTGATCACCAGTCAGACGCACATCCGACTGAGCTACCGAGGCCGGCATGAAAATTCAATTACTAACACATGAACATACTTTAAATTGCCATTACTCCGTTCATAGTAAAGATAAATATATGTTGTTATTACTCATGTTCTTAGTTAAAACCCAATGAATAATTTGGTACTTGTTTCATTTTGATCCTGTAATGTTTCATTTGTCGTATATCTCCATGATAATGCAAGTGGGTGGGTAACTAGATACGACACACTTAGTGTACAAATGGTTAGCAGTGCTACCTGATATATTAATGCGCCATTTGAAACCTATATAGTCAGGTGCTTCCAAAGGCATTTTCTATTGTCTTTTTCTTCCGATGGGATATACTTTAATCACACTTCTCTTACTATTTTCCTCATAATTTATTAACTCAATACAGACACATCAAAAGTCAAGTTATTCTGAATATACATGAAGACGAAACAATTTGTTGTTTCTGTATGTTTTCCATTAATTAAGCCTGTAAGCAAATGAAACGACACACACTGAAGAGGATTTGAGTGGGTGCCAGAAAGGAGCCAAATCATATCAGGCCCTTAAATGACCATGCAATAGGGATGTCTCAAGAATATGGCGACACTCATTCTTCCGTGGAGTGTGGGTCATGTTTGCTGATGTTGGCTCGGTGGGGGACCCTATAAGTCCGCGGGTAGGCTCTCTTGCCTGATGCCTCCAGCTGACCTGTCTCATAGGCTACGTCGGTCGGTGTGTGTTCGGAGGGGGATGTGCTGTGTTTGCCGGGTCTTGTCCATCATCCGTTTCGGTTTCAAAACTTTGGGGTTGAGACACACTGATGAAGATTAAATATCAGAAAGGCCTCTGTGTCACTAAATTAGGTATAGTTACGCCTTAATTGCAACCACTGGGTCGATATCTCTGCTGGTGGATGATTCGTTCGTCCCCGAGGGTATCATCAGCTCAGTATCAGTTCCTTAGTGCTGTGGTTGATACTGCGGTGTTGACGTCAGTGCTCAAGTACTGATTTAAATAACTATATTATATCTTTAATTTTTGCAGCATAAAATTCTAATTGTTCTAAAACTAAGACTGATTTGTCAGGTGAGACATGTATCTTAGCGGATTTGGTTTACACTTTTTGTTATATTTTAAAATTTGCAAGTCTCGATACTTTGGACATCTCCTTCCTGATGCCCGGGACTTCCGTGGAGTGTGGGTCACGTTTGCTGATGTTGGCTCGGTGGGGGACCCTATAAGTCCGCGGGTAGGCTCTCTTGCCTGATGCCTCCAGATGACCTGTCTCATAGGCTACGTCGGTCGGTGTGTGCTCGGAGGGGGATGTGCTGTGTTTGCCGGGTCTTGTCCATCATCCGTTTTGGTTTCAAAACTTTGGGGTTGAGACACACTGATGAAGATTAAATATCAGAAAGGCCTCTGTGTCACTAAATTAGGTATAGTTCGAGGCTATCTACCTTATTTTCAGCAAAAGAACAAACATACAATTTTCTACAAGAAATACTGCATGGACATATATATCATTTCTCTAAATCATGATCGCGATGAACCCAATCCATCTATCCCCATAGGGGATTATCACATTGCTAGAACCAGAGCAATGCGCATGCCAAGACAAGTCACACAAATTTTGAACGTTTCCTAAAGGTCACAATTGGTGCTTTAAACTATGTAGGACTAATTATTAATATCGGTAAACCTAATCAGAGATGGAAGATTCACTGGAGCTACGACCATACAACTACCGTTTACCCTGGAAAATTTTGTGTCTTATCATATGCTTTGTACCCATTTCCTTGTCCGTAGGCGTTGTATTGAAAATGGAACTAGGATTTCTCAATGTGGGCCTTCCAATTTCCAATTTTCCTTAAATCGTATTTGCAACAATCCGATTTATCATGTGTATGTCTACAACCAACAAAAAAGTGCATGTCATCTTCGCAGAAGAGCGTTTCATGTAAAGTAATGAGATTTCGTGGTTGGGTAGCTCCACTGTGTCCGGTTCTCCGTTTGACTGGCTGTAACTGTCGAATTCGGACCATCGAAGATAAATTTGTGAATAATATGTGTCTTTCGTGAAGCTAATGTGAGCAGCCGTATTGATTAGTGACCAGAACACGAGATCTAGAACAACAACAAACCTGCACAAGTGATGCCGATTCCGCCATTTTCTTGCTTATCCTGATCGGAAAAAAATCCTTATCCTGTGGGTTTGTTCCTTACCCTACGCGCTTGCCTTTACCTGTGTGTTTAACACGTCAACATGACATTGCACTTTTATGAATGCGGCGGGCTACTCAAAAAATGGCACAAATGTTATTATTACTGGAAAAGAAAATGGAATAAAAAATACTTGAAAAAATATCATAGGAAAAACTGATGTCAGCTGATACTGAATATATCGACCGCCAGAATGTTGGGACGCACTGAGGACCATCGTTAACTGATCGTAAATTGCTATTTTAAAAGTGTACAAGGGGATAAACTGAAAAATAGAATACCAGATTCGTGTCATTTGATATCAAATTTACCAGGCTTGGCTACGAGAACGCATGTATATTCGCTCGGCAAGCCTCGCGATTCTACAAGCGTTGTCAAAGCCTTGCCTGATAAACTTGATATCAAAAGACCCTCACCTGGTATTCTCTATACGTGTATATTGCTTGGAATAGTGACATAAGGTAAAAATAGAATGCATGACCATAACTATTAACATCTACGACTACATCAGTCTAGAAAAGAGGGTTAAACTTTCAAAACATGGAGAAACCTTACAGTCGCTCTGTTTGTATGTGAGCTAGGTCTTGATTTCTGCTTTATTGATAGTTTCAGTCACATTTTCTGCACGATTGAAGGAGAGATTCTTGCATAAATACCTATGCGCATGACTGTTTGAAGCCATTGTCAAATGGACCGAAAGTCGTGCTCAAACAGCAAAAACTATGTTCAAATCATGAAATTCGCGTGCTGTTTGAACATGGATTTTGAGCTTTTGATATCACAAGACAGGCCTTGCTTTGTTTACGTTACGTTGAGCGACGTAACGTTATCGCCCTGAACGTAGCGTTTTAGGGTTCTATGATGACGTCAGATGGTTACTGCATGACAACGTCATTGTAAACAATATTCTGAACTGGCCGCCATTTTGGTTTGGCTGTCGCATTTGAAGAGTTTATATGGAGTTTATATGGAGCTTTTGGGCGTTTTCGTCAAAATTTGCGGTCAGTTCGTAAGTTATGCAAGAACAACGATCATCCATGGTTATTTCATTGCATTAACATTTGCCGGATCCCTCGGAAGATATTTGAACATTCGGCCTAGCGGCCTCATGTTCAAACAGCTTCCTCGGGATCCGGCAAATGTTAATGCATGAAAAACCATGGTTGATCCCTATATTCTTTGTGATAAACGTATTGCTTACTGGTTAATCCGAGGAGACCCTCCCAGGAATTGGTTCCATGTTCTCTTTTTTCCAAAACTCAAAGACCATTTTCCCTTGTTTCACAAAAGTGATTTTCGAAATTTGCATGTCCCCAGTTCCCCAAACTTAGTTGTTGTTTTTCCCCCTGTCCCCTTTAGTTTATTTACCAATCTTTCCTTGTTCCTCAAAGGAGCAATCCTAATCAGCAGCTATGTATCGAACGCTGCAAAATCGATAATGAGTGCAGTAGGACACAAAACATGTAAATAATTGATATTGTCCGCGCAATATCGCCTGCGCCTTCTCTCTTACTGTGCATGTTTCGACTACTAAGCCTAACAAGGTTTATTGGTTCTTAACTGTTTTACCCCTGAGTTTCTGAGATGCGTGACCAAAGGAAGGAAAGAAGAACAAACAAGGATTATGGCGATTGCATACATTATCTTTTTATATAGATTTATATTGGTTCCGTCGCTCGTCTTAGGCAATATTCGCCGTTTAAGGAACATAGAGTTCGAGTCGCCTAACAGGACTTCCGGTATTGCAGTGGTGGATGTTGATAACGATGGAAGTTTCGAAATAATTGTAGCAGTGTAAGTTGGACTCTCTCTCTCTCTCTCTCTCTCTCTCTCTCTCTCTCTCTCTCTCTCTCTCTCTCTCTCTCTCTCTGTTATTTGGCAACTTTTGAGCTTACACATTAAATTTGCTTACAATAAATAATATTGGCAAATTATGCATTACATGAATGCTTGTATAAAAGTCATTAACTGAAAGCCAAAAAAAAAAAAAAAAAAAGAAAAAGAAATCATAAAGCTAATATTTTTATAATTTTTGCGTTTTTGGTCAGTTTCTGGCAAATATGATCATTATCTCCCCCTTCAATGACAATCTGCAAATTATTATAAAGGATGTTTTAAGGGCCTGTCAGGACTCATTTGCAGTTGAAATGCCTAAATGTGTAAAAACAGTCATGATTCCAAAAACTGGAATATTACTAAAAATAAAAAAATAAAATAAAAAAAACGAAACATTTTTATCAATATATGAGCCCCGCCAAGCGAATTTGTGTCTTCGAGCATTCCGACATGACAAATTTTAACTGCGCATGCCCAGCCATTCAGAGGGGCCAGGGATATGGCTTTCTGTCTGAAGGTTCCTCTTGATTCACTGCTTGTATGAGCGAGCAGCGAAGGTTCTGGCGAGACTGCGCGGATGCGCAGGCTCGCCTGAACCTTCGCTGCTCGCAAAGGTGATAAGTACAAAAATCGCTTGATGGGGCGCATTTGATGGCTATAAATGACAATGTATGAAAATTGAAAAAAAAAAAAAACATTTTTCCCATTCACTTTGACACAACAGCTAAAATCATGTAAGACACTAATTTTATGCAATACACTTTAATCATTGTGACAGGCATTGCTGTGTTAAAAAACCACAACAACAAAAACAAGCAATACATGTTAAATCATGGAATTCCTACAAATTACTTTTTAGTATTGAGACAGAAGTGCCAAAACGTTTACACAGAAATTACGTTTTGTTCTTACAAGTACAATGTTGTCTTACCACAGCTCTTTCTCGGCATTGCTTGCATAAAAAACAGAAACCGTTAAAAGTATACAGATAAATAAGAAGAATCACACTTTTTTGTTTAATTTTCTCTGTACGGTATACAATTTTTGAGGATCAATCGTTTAAATTTTGATACACCGCCAAAACTTGTGTAAAGATTCTGACGCCTTGCCATATCTAAAAATGCAACCACCACGAAAACACACCTGATAAGCCTGATCCCCCTTCAAAACAGAAGTGAAGGCAATGATCAGGATCAGAAATCGATACATTGAACCCACACCTCTCATCAGAGACAC
Source organism: Lucinisca nassula (assembly GCA_963580285.1). NCBI lineage: Eukaryota > Metazoa > Mollusca > Bivalvia > Lucinida > Lucinidae > Lucinisca > Lucinisca nassula. The sequence goes on from OY757012.1 coordinate 21,051,681, forward strand.
GAAAGGGAAAGAATCAGAAACATTAGATAACTAGACCTAATGGAACCCCCACTTCTACATATGTTCTGTCGCGGTTTATTATTGTTATGGTTCGCCTTTGAATGTGTTTTGGCAGCCAAATGGCCATTTTTGGGGAAACTAACTGTCTTGTTGGCTTTCTGCTATTGATTTTCCATAATGGTCTAGCTATGTCATGTTTGTATTTCTTTCCCTTTGGTGTCCCTGATAGGTGTGGTTTATTTGTATTCAACACTTGATCGTTACCTTCACTTCTATTTTACAGGGGTAGCCATATTTTTATTTCAGCTCTAAAATATACATTGTGGGTACTCGTAAGAACCGCCTTAATGAGGCAGTCCTAAGACTGACGTGTCCCCACAACCTATATTTTGAGCACAATTAAGTTTTCGTACATTTTTTTCATCCGATGATTGTTTTTTTACTATTGTTTTTTTTCTGTGGTAAAATTGACAGTGAATTTGGAAAGATGTATATTTTCGTGATGTAACACATTTACTTATGGAGTGTGGTAGCTCGATGGTAAGAGCACATCTGTGTAGGCTCTCATCCTGCAAGTCTAAAGTTAAAGAGGGAAGCAAAGTTATCAACCGTCATTGGGTTAACTACCATACATATATGTTGTATGCAATCCTTTATATCGATTAATGATTTTACGAAATTTGGTACTGAAGACATTGCAAGGATATATTTTTCTGAATTTATATACTAAGTGTCCATAAAATTCGGAATCTGATCGACCTTGTTGCAGAAGAGACATCTGTCCAAAATTTAATTTTGAAACCAACTCGGATGGACGTCTATAAAACACAGAAGCGCTTTGCGTAGTTTATGATACCGATAACCCCGATTATGAACAATTTATTACGAGACTTGAATTCAGTTACATGACTAGACACTCTGGAAAATTGAATGAATTACTAAATATAAACGCCATAGGACGAGATAAATCACCATCCAAAAAAGGAAAATTTACAATCTCAAAAATCAAAATCATCGCGTTTGTCATAAATTTTGCAGGAAACAAACCGATAGATGTAAATCCAAAAACCGGTCCTCGGTATCAGGAGAGTTTACTTTATTTTACTGAAGTTGGGGGGGGGGGGGGTGTAAATTTGACCGATGAAACCATCGAAATATATATTTAATAAACCATCGAAATTTCTAGAAGTCGCTTCAATGATTCCAGGGTGGCCTTCAACGGAAAGGGACAAACAAGGACAGATCAGCCACAAGGGTACCCATCGGAATACCCACAATTTGTCTAAATAACTTGCTACTAAATCATATATAAATATTGTAAAGTAAAAAGGTGACAGCTTCATGACCATAATGTATAATTTATATGCTCTTCAGAAGTGAAAAAAAAAACATTTCTTACATTACATGCAAGAAAGAGGGAACCTTCTCTACGAAATGTCCATTCAATTAAATCATTAAGTAGAAGTAAAACAAAGATCAGGAATCGATACAATTAACAATTAACTCGAGGCGGTTCTAACGAGTACCCACAACCTATATTTTAGAGCAGAAATAAGAAAAATTAGGTATACCCCCCCCCCAAACCCCAGTTTTACTATATAAAAGTGGGGTTCAAGGGGGTTAAAATTATATAGGCATGTTTTCGTGGTGAGTATGATGAGCAATAAGCTCTGAAAGAATGGAAACTTAGCATTCTGTAATGAACAAACGCATTTCTTTCTACTCTCAAAATACGGACTTATTACCTCCTAAACCTAAGACGTCTTTACGTCACATTAAACTAGGTATTCAAGAATTTCATAAGAAGCTTGTTTTGGCTCCAGCAGATAAGGCTGCTAACATTGTGGTCGCTGTTTGACGGCTCCACTATGTTAACACTCTTCAGCAAGAACTTGGTGGTACTAAGGCCTATGAACTGCAGCCTTTGGCTGTAGAGCGGGTTGTAGTTGATGCCCACATTTGTCATTCAGCCAACAAGTTTTCTGTATGTGTTACAGAAGGCCAAGACAAGCTTCCAACGTTTTTTTGGTTACCTAAACTTCATAAAAGACCATACAAGGTACGATTTATTGCAAATGCAAGCTCTTGTACCAGCAATGAACACTCCAAATTATTAACTTCATGTTTTACTGCCATCAAAAAACAGGTGATTAAATATTGCGACAAAATCTTTGAAAGATCAGGGAGAAATCTGTTTTTGCCTATAAAAAATCATAATGAAGTTTTAAATAAATTGAAATCCAGACGCTGTCGTGCTTCAAGTCTGTATACTTACGATTTTCCACCCTTTACACTAACTTCCTCATAATCTTATAAAAGAAAATTTAATTGAATGGACATTTATAGGGACAACTCCCTATAGCTTGCATGTAATGTAAGAAATGCTTTTTTTTTCACTTCTGACAAACATAAACATTATTCTTTGTTATCATGTCAGAAAGTGTGTGAAGCTCTCACCTTTCTACTGACAATATTTACATACGATTTGGTACTAAGTTAATTAGACAAGTCGAGGGTATTCCGATGAGTACAAATTGCGCACCCCTTGTAGCTGTTTTGTTCTTGTTTTGTTATGAAAGAGACTCATCGCAGTCTAAATGTTTGTTTTCTTTTGCTCAAGCATTTCAGTGGTTTCTTGCTGTCGAGTCCTCACCGTTGTCTCACCTCTGTGGTTGTTTGATTATTTGTGTTCACGGAGATGTTGCACTAATGAGTTAGGAGGCCTTCATGCGGACTGAACAAATTATTTGTCGTAATCGCGACGGAAGTAAGGGCGAGGATTGTGGCCACGTAAAATCGATTTAAGCCCCCCCCCCCCCCCCCCCCCCCCCAGTGGAATTCGTTCCAAGGCGGTTTTTCTGTCGCGGTTTATTTTTGTTACGGTTTGTCTTGGGGGGTGTTTGTGTCGCTTATTTTATTTAGAATAGCCTATTGGCCATTTTGTTGGATAGAAACTGTCCTTTTGGCTTTCCACTTTTGGTGTTTCCATTGGGGTCTGTTGTTTCATGTTTGTGCGTCTTTCCCTTTGGTGTCTCTTATGGGAGTTGTGGGTTGATTGTATCGATTCCTGATCATTGCCTCCACTTCTATTTTTCATGATGTCCCTTTCCGTTGAAAACCAATCTGATATCATTGTCGTCTTTTGCTCGAGGTCTAGATATTAGGATGATTTATTAAATATTGACAATACCTATTTCGATGGTTTGATCAGTCAAATTTACCCACCCACCCCACGAACTTAAGTTAAATAAAGCAAATACTTCTGATACCGATGCCCCGTTTTTGGATTTACACCTATCTATTGTAGATGGATTTGTTTCTTGCAAAATTTATGATAAACGCGATGATTTTGATTTTGAGATTGTAACTTTTCCTTTCTTGGCTGGCGAAGTTCCTCGCGTGGCATCCTATGGCGTTTATATTTCGCAATTAATTCGAATTGCCGGAGTATCTAGTCATGTATCTGACTTCAACACTCGTAATAAATTGTTATTAACTGCTAAACTTCTTAATCAGGGTTATCAGTATCATCAACTTCGCAAAGCCTTTTCAAAATTTTATAGATGTCATTCCGATTTAATTTCAAAATTCAATGTCGGACTTAAATCTCTTCTGGAACAAGGTCTATCGAAACCGGAATTTATGGTGACTTAGTATATAAGTTCAGAAAAATATATAATTGCAATGACTTCAATACCCGGTTTCGTAAAATCACTCTTCGATATCAAAAGATTGGATACAAAATAAATGCTACACGACAGACTGCATGCATGGTAGTTAGCCCAATCACGGTTGACAACTTCGCTTCCCTCTTTAATTGCACGCCGGTGGGTCAGGCCTCAGACTCTATGACGGTTCCAGCGTAAAGGCGTACTGAGAATTAGAAAGTATATGATTTTATATAATGTTTGTTGGTGACTGATGCCCTGTCTCTGGTCGGGACCATCGGAGTCTAACTATTGGTTTTATTTTGCTCCAGCATTTCAGTGGTTTCTTGCTGTCGAGTCCTCACCGTTATCTCTGACCATTTAGGAGGCCTCCATGCGGGCTGAACAAACTATTTGTTCAAATCGCAACGGAAGTAAGGGCGAGGATTGTGACCTGACCAAGTAAAATCGATTTAAGGCCCCAGTGGAATTCGTTTACTGACCGTTCCAAGGCGGTTCTTCTGTTGTGGTTTATTTTTGTTATGGCTGATCTTTGAGTTTGTATATCGCTTATATAATTTTGTTTTGGATAGCCAATTGGTCATTGTGTGGGGAAATAACTGTCCTTTAGGCTTTCTGCTGCTGCCATTGGAGTCGTGTTGTTTCATGTTTATGTTTCTTTCCCTTTGGTGTCTCTGATGGGAGCTATGGGTTAATTGTATCGATTTCTTGTCAGTGCCTTTTCTTCTATTTCGATATGAAAGGATAGGCTACAACATAAATGTTATACGACGGACTGCATGCATGGTAGTTAACCCAATCACGGTTGACAACTTTGCTTCCCCCTTTTATTGCACGCCGGTAAGTCAGGCCTCAGATTCTATGACGATTCCAGCGAAAAGGCGTACTGAGAATTAGATAGTATCTAATTTTATGTAATGTTGGTTGGTGCCTGATGCTCTGTCTCTGGTCGGGCTCATCGGGGTCCAACTGTTGGTTTTAGTTTGCTCCAGCATTTCAGTGGTTTCTTGTTGTCGAGTCCTCACCCTGGTTTCATCTTTGTGGTTGTTTGATTTTTGTGTTCACGGAGATGTTGCACTGTTGAGTTAGTAGGGCTTCATGCTGACTGAACAAATCATTTGTCTGAATCGCGACGGTAATAAGGGTGAAGATTGTGGCCACATAAAATCGATTTAAGTCCGCCAGTTGAATTCGTTTCACTGACCGTTCCGAAATAGAAATCAGGGTAACGATCAGGAATCGATACAAATAACCCACAGCTCCCATCAGAGACACCAAAGGGAAAGAAACACAAACATTAAACAACAGACCACAATGGGAACATCAATAGCGGAAAGCCAAAAGGACAGTTACTTTCCCACTAAATGGCCAACTGGCTATCCAAAACAAAAATAATATAAGCGACACAAACACCCAAAGACAAACGATAACAAAAAAAACGCGACAAAATAACTGCCTTGGAACGGTCAGTGAAACGAATTCCACTGGGAGGCTGATAAATCGATTATACGTGGCCAAAATCCTCGCCCTTATTTCCGTCGGGAGTTACAAATACTTTTTTCAGTCCGCATGAAGGCCTAACTCATCAGTGCAACATCTCGGTGATTACAAAAAAATCAAACAACCACAGAGATGAAACAATGGTGCGGACTCGACAGCAAGAAACCACTGAAATGCTGGAGCCAAAGAAAACCAACAGTTAGACTCCGATGGGCCCGACCAGAGACAGAGCATCAGGCACCAACAAACAGTACCTAGAATTAGATCTCTCTAATTGTCAGAAAGCCTTTACGCTGGAACGGCCATAGAATCTGAGGCCTGACCCACCGTCGTGTAATTAAAGAGGGAAGTAAAGTTGTCAACCGTGATTAGGTTTATATCATTCATATCGAAGTGTGATTTTTCGAAACTGGGTGCGTTTATATATTTTTCTGAATTTATATACTAAGTCACCATAAAATTCGGTTCTTGTTGCAGAAGAGATTTAAGTCCAAAATTGAATTTTGAAATTAAATCAGAATAACGTCTATAAAATTTTGAAAAGGCTTTGCGTAGTTTATAGTACCGATAACCCTGATTAAGAAGTTTAGCAGTTAACAATTTGCTACGAGTGTTGAAGTCAGTAACATGACTACACATTCTGGAAAATCGAATTAATTGCGAAATATAAACGCCATAGGATGGCGCACGAGGAACATCGCCATCCAAAAAAAGGAATAATTCACAATCTCAAAACAAAATCATCGCGTTTATCATAAATTTTGTAAGAAACAAACCCATCTACAATAGATAAATGTAAAGCCAAAAACGGGGCCTCGATATCAGAAGATTTTGCTTTATTTAACTGAAGTTCTGTTGGGTAAATTTAACTGATCAAACCATCGAAATAGGTATTTAATTGCACGCCAGTGGGTCAGGCCTCAGATTCTATGACGGCTCCAACGTAAAGGCTTATTGAGAATTAGAGAGATCTAATTCAAGGTAATGTTGGTTGGTGCCTGATGCTCTGTCTCTGGTCGGGCCCATCGGAGTCTAACTGTTGGTTTTCTTTTGCTCCAGCATTTCAGTGGTTTCTTGCTGTCGAGTCCTCACCGATGTCTCACCTCTGTGGTTTTTTATTTTTTTGTGTTCACGGTGATGTTGCACTGATGAGTTAGGAGGCCTTCATGCGGACTGAACAAATTATTTGTCTAAATCGCGACGGAAGTAAGGGCGAGGATTGTGGCCACGTAAAATTGATTTAAGCCCCCCCCCCCCCCCCCCCCAGTGGAAATCGTTCCACTGACCGTTCCAAGGCGGTTCTTCTGTGGCGGTTTATTTATGGTGTTGTTTGTTACTTAATGTATGTATCACTTGTGTCTTTTTATTTTGGATGGCCATATGGCCATTTTGTGGGAAAGTAACTGTCCTTATGGCCTTCCTTTGTTTAGGTTTCCATTATGGTCTGGTCGCATAATGTTTGTGTTTCTTTCCCTTTGGTGTCTTTGATCGGTGGAGTAAGTTAATTGTATCGATTCCTGATCTTTGTTTTACTTCTACATTGTCAATATTTAATAAATCATCCAAATGTCTAGAAGTGGAGCTAAAAACTTCAATGATTTCAGACTGGTTTTCAGCAGAAAGGGACATCACGAAGTCTCTCTCATAACAAAACAAAAACAGATCAGCCACAAGGTTGCGCAATTAGTGCCCATCGGAATACCCACAACTTGTTTAAATAACTTAGTACCAAATCTTATGTGAATATTGTCAAGTAGAATGGTGAGAGCTTCACACACTTTCTGACATGACCATAAAGTATAAATTTTATGCTCTTCAGAAGTGAAAAAAGCATTTCTTACATTACATGCAAGATAGAAGGAGTCTTTCCTATAAAATGTCCATTCAATTAAATTATTATTTTTTTCTTTTATAAGTTTATGTGGAAGTATAGGGTAAAGGGTGGAAATATCATAAGTAGACAGACTTGAAGCGCGAAAACGTCTGGATTTTAATTTATTAAAAACTTCATTAGAATGTTTTATAGAATGACAAATGTGGTCATCAACTAAAGCCCTCAATACAGCTGAATGCTGAAGTTCATAGGCTTTAGTACCACCAAGTTCTTGCTGAAGAGTGTTGAAACAGTGAAGCCGTCAAACAACGACCACACTGTTAGCGGCCTTATCTGCTGGGACCAAAACAAACTCCCTCGGAGTCTAACTGTTGTTTTCTTTTGCTCCAGCAATTCTGCTGTTGTATGCTGTCGAGTCCTCAACCTTGTTTCATCTCTGTAGTTTTTTTTATTTGTATGTTCTCGAAGATGTTACCCTGATGAGTTAGGAAGCCTTCATGCGGACTAAACAGAATTAATGTATACCGCGACAGAGGTAAGGGCGAGGATTATGGCCATGTAAAATCGATTTAAGCCCCCCAGTGGAATTCTTTCCACTGACCGTTCCAAGGCGGTTCTTCTGTGGCGGTTTATTTATGTTGTTTTTTTTGTTACTTGCTGTGTGTGTCACTTGTGTCTTTTTATTTTGGATGGTCATTCGGCCATTTTGTGGGAAAGTGACTGTCCTTATGGCCTTCCTTTGTTTCGGTTTCCATTATGGTCTGGTCGCTTCATGTTTGTGTTTCTTTCCCTTTGGTGTCTTTGATGGGTGGAGTAAGTTAATTGTATCGACTCTTGATCTTTGTTTTACTTCTACGTTTTATTATGAAATTCTTGAATACCTAGTTTATGGTGACGTAAAGACGTCTTAGGTTTAGGAGGTAATAAGTTCGTATTTTGAGAATAAAAAGAAATGCGTTTGTTCACACATTAGTAGTATAGGGTGTCACTTTGGCGTCATTTTTATAGCGTCAAATTTTATAGCGTCTTTTTGGGTGTTATTTGACGCTATAAAATGACGCTATAAAAATGACGCCATAGTGACGCCGCTGGATCTAAGCTTGACTGGGCTAGGTTTGGGGTCTGTGGACTTAGTGTGTGTGTGGAGTGTGTAGGTATAACTGGAATAAAGTAGTTGTTTCCAAAATGACGCTATAATTTCTCCGTTTTGAGGGATTATAGCGTCATCTTGAACTGTTTCATAATGACGCTATAAATTTTCATTTTTGTGGGATTATAGCGTCATCTAGAACTGGGCTAGGTTTGGGGTCTGTGGACTTAGTGTGTGTGTGGAGTGTGTAGGTATAACTGGAATAAAGTAGTTGTTTCCAAAATGACGCTATAATTTCTCAGTTTTGAGGGATTATAGCGTCATCTTGAACTGTTTCATAATGACGCTATAAATTTTCATTTTTGTGGGATTATAGCGTCATCTTGAACTGTTTCATAATGACGCTATAAATTTTCATTTTTGTGGGATTATAGCGTCATCTTGAACTGTTTCATAATGACGCTATAAATTTTCATTTTTGTGGGATTATAGCGTCATCTAGAACTGTTTCATAATGACGCTATAAATTTTCATTTTTGTGGGATTATAGCGTCATCTTGAACTGTTTCATAATGACGCTATAAATTTTCATTTTTGTGGGATTATAGCGTCATCTAGAACTGTTTCATAATGACGCTATAAATTTTCAATTTTATAGCGTCATCTAGAATATGTTAAGTCTTTTGGTGATTGTTTTTTGTGATAATCTTTCAAGAGCTCCAGGGATACCACAAGATGACATTATGTTGTTCTGGTGTGAAAAAATGTTTGGCACGAATAGGGCTCGAACCTATGACCTCCTGCTTATTAGACAGGTGCTCTACCAACTGAGCTAAAGTGCCTAGATATATTTTGTATGTAATATAATTGTTTTAAACTTAAGACATTATAGTTATTCTTTCTTAACTGTTTGATAGCCCTGAAAAGGGCTGTTTGGGTTTTGAATATCTTATTCTTTTATCTGGTTTTCTTTTTCCGTATGGGTTTGGTGGCAGCTCCAAGGCCAATAGCTGATGATGACTGCATCAGTTGTTCATCTTCATTCGCCACGATATTGATATGGAGTGGAATCCTAATAGGACTCATTTCCAGTGATGATGGTTGTTGAGGACGATCTTCTAACTGTTTGACTCTATTTTTGAGCTCATTGATTTCCTTTACTAAGACTTCAATAACTTTGGGTTGGGGCTTAGATTGCTGTACTGGAGGCTGTGCATAGATCAGTTGGTTAGATGGTATGGCTGTATATTGTTGCTGCTGTAAGGTAGCATCACTACCAAATGTTTCATTGATAGCGGTTGTTAAAAGATCTGGATTTTGCAAGAGATCATCAAATGATATTGACGGTTCCATTGTTTTTTCAAGAAATCTGAAGTAGGTCAAATCCTTTTTATACTCTGGAGAGGGATTGACCTACTTGCAAAAATACTTTCTTTCACGTCCGTGTTCACTCAATAAATACCGATGCATTGGCCTACTTCGTTGCACTTCTGTGTACAAGACAAAATGGCTCACAACAGTGAAATCTACTTCAAAGCTTTGGAAGAACAGACAGAGTCTGTGAAGAGTGGCGTGAGAGAATTGATGCTCTCGTTTGACATAGTCAAGCGAGAAGCTGAAGGATTATTTTCCTCACTGGATAATATGGAGAAGATGATAGCCATCACAAAAGAGGCAGCAGAGTTGGCCCATGGCCGACAGATGGATGGCGAGGTGGCTGGGTCCTCTGCTGCCACACAGACGGAAGACTGGGGGAGGGAAGCGACAGAGCCTCCCTTCTGTTTAACAAGCGGGTCCAGGATAACTTATGAATCCTGGGCCAGAAGATGTCCAGCCTGTGGTGGAAGAACCTGCTGTCAGTGTTAGTTGTTGACTAACAAAAACCCAACGGCCCTTTTCAGGGCCACCATTTATTTTTGAATGAATGTCCTTTGATAATGTTCAATAAAGATTCCTAAGTCTGGTATTTGCTGTGATGTTTCGAAAGAACAAACATCATTGCTACACCAAAAACGAAGAATTCTCTGATCATGATTGGCTAAGCCAATTTTTTTCATTTTAAGTAGGTCAATCCTATGTGACTTGTATATATATCATTCATGATTATTACTAACTTCATAACCATGGATGAATACCCAAAGTCTGGTATCTGCAGTGAGTGTGATGCTCCAACTTATCTAGAATGTGGTAAGTGCTACGTCATTCTAAGGTATGTTGGAGAGGAGCACAACTGCCCTGATGATGACGATGGGTTCTTTGAAGACGACAGTTTGTCCATATGTGATGAGTGTCTAGAAGAAAAAAAACTGAACCTCTGATGGTTCTCTAGACCAAATGGCCCTTTTCAGGGCCACCACTTATTCTTGAAAGAGTACCTTTTGATGATCAAACAAAAGATTCCTAAGTCTGGTATTTGCTATAATGATTTATGTTTCGAACATAGACCATCATTGCTACACCAAAGACGAAGAATTCTCTTAGGATGATCACGATTGGCTATTTCGTTAGCCAGTTTGATTGGTTGTTCGATTAAAGTAGGTCAATCCTCCTACATTGTATAAAAGCCCTTCTGCTTTTGACTGCTCTCCATATTGTTCCAATATGACTTGGTTCAAGAAATTACGTGCTGTCTTCCACCGAAGGAAACATCCTGAGGTGGAAAGACAATACCTATGTACTGAGGAAGAGTACTGGAAGAAAGTGGAGAGGCTACAAAGCGGACTGGCTTTCCAGCAGTTCCTGGCTAGAAGGGGAGTGGGATCGGTTACCATTAAACCGATCGCTATAGTAGAACCATTCCGTGGCTAGTAACTGTTTAAGTTACTAGCTACATAAGAACAGTCCTTTTTAGGGCTAACCCATGGATTTCGTTAAATAATAACCTTTTATAACAAACAAAAGACTGGTAAACTGTTAATGTTTTTAATGTGTTTTAAAATTTTCTTAATACAATACTATGTTTCTTAACTATAACTATCTTATGTCTGTAACTAATGTCTATGACACTTTGTTTTATTCACAGTCAAATGTCTATTTTGTCTTTGGTTTCTTCACACCACGAGTGTTATAAGTTGTTCGCTTTCGTTTTCTTGATTTCTTAACACTAGTTTGGGATTGTTTCTCCTCAGTAGAAGATTGTTTCTCATCGGCACAAGACTGTTTCTCCTCGACACAAGACTGTATCTCCTGAGGATTATCAGATGAAATTTCTTCAGTAGGTAATGCAGGTGGTATGTCCAACTCATCATGTATCAACTGCTTCTGTGGACATTCGGGTGCCCAATGATCTGGAAGTCCACATATGTAACAGTGTCCGTAGGGTAGCTTGAAGCCCGATGTACAATCTCTTGACCAGTGTGTCGTAGCATTACATCTGAAGCAACGACCATAAGGTGTTCTCATCAGTTGTTGATCAAGAAGTGATTTTTCCAATGTTCGTAGAAGATGGATATCATATTGTTGTTTCAATAACTTCTTTAAACTTGAACAATGGTAGTAGATACTTTCAGGATCACTATATTTCTTTGTTCTTGGATCCCTATTGTATTCCATCTTGTTTAAGATTTTTGAAGTTTTCACTGTGGCAGTCAGAAGTAGAATGAAGTTCTATTCAAGATCACTTCCTTTTATATCATCCTTGCCTCGTGTCTTTGAATGTAAGAACTCGATCACCTTTGGATTGTCAGCTACAGTTTTTTTCCAGTTCTCAAATGTGATAACTGAATCTTCTAACAGTTTGTACTTAGCACAAGTCCACCACAATTTCTTGAAATCTTCAAAAGTTTCTTTTTCATTTAATTTCATCTGGATTTCCTCCATAGAAATATCTTCATGAGAAAACAGTATGTAGATGCAAAGTAGTAATCTTCTGTAAGGTTTGAATTTTATCACTTGTGTCAGAGGTACTTCAAACCACTTCTTCTCCATGCTGTTGATAAAACAATGATGATCTGTGTATCGGATCAATTTATATGGTCAAAGAATCCATCTGTTTGATCAAATCGTCAATATCAGTTTCCATCGGTTCCTCATGACGGGTTTCAGAGCAGTCCATCGACTGTTCTGATGAAGCTCTTTCAATATCCATTATCATGTTGAAAATGTAGCTGATCACCTCATCGTTGTTAGCTACATGCAAACGCCATTGATCCAGTTTCACGGGTGACTCATCCAGTATGTTACTCATGAGCCAAGCTGTTCTTTTCATCTCATGCCGAAAAGACATAAATGTATCATATCTTCTCAACCAAATATGAATGTCATCTTTAGTTTTCAAGAAATCTACATTATCTGGCTCTAACGACAAAGTTTGTTCAAGTGCAAGTCTGTAGATCTCAAATTTCAGAATTTGATCTAAAGATACAGGTTGACTTTTTCTGATAATCTTAATCATGGTCTGTTTTAGTCAAGTACCCAGTTAGAATATTTAGTTGGGAACTTCAATACGATCTTATGTTCTTGTCTCAACTGTTCGTTTCCTAATATCACTTTATATCCTTCTTTGCTATTTATATATTCTGGCCAATAGTCGTTGAAAGTCAAACATCCCGATGGTAATATCATAAGATCTGGATTGTCCTGACTACAGAATAACTGTTTGACTTGAGCTTTGGTATATTCCTCACTCAGTATCAGATATCCCAAAAGCATATCTCTGTAGAGAAAGCTAGATGACTCATTACCATGTAGAAAGTGTTGATGAAAATTCTCAGACATGTAAAACATGTCCCGTGTGGTAAAGTTGAAGAATGTGACTAACCATCTTTTTGCTTTCTTAAGGGTTGGTTGATGTTGAAAATGAAAACGGCTAATTTGTCTATGAAACTCTAATCGTTTCTTATCTGACAAATTAGGAAGTTCATCCATGAGTAATAGTAACTGAATCATTTCATCTTGGTAAGTTATTTGAGATCCAGTGTTCTTCAACATCTTCATTCTCATAGAAAACCAACTGTCTTGTATGAGTTCTGTAAAGTCTTGGTCTTTTCCACAGTTGTACATGTTGTATGTCAAAATCATCTCTGTTATTTCCAAGGGTAGAATACAGCTGGTAGTCATGATTAATCTGAAACAAGAATTTGGAATTTCCAAAGTCAGTGGGTCAATATAAAAACGGGTTTTTCAGGTTGAAGCTTCATAGTTCAGCATTGAACACCAAACAATTAACATGCCAAAGAGACATTGGAAAAGAATAAGAACTCCATCCAGTTCGGATGATGAGATGCCACCTATGCCTAAGAGACCTAAGTTGGTAGATTACTCTGATACAGAAGATGAAGAATATGAACAATATTATACCATGAAGCCAGTAAGAGAGCGGGAGTCGAGGCGATTTAGAACTAGAGCTAATGTATACAGCGTGGACATGAGAAAATTTCCTGAAAAGACATCACCATTAGAATTTGTACCACGCTTGTTTCAACAATTGGTGGACGATATCAAGAGACATACTGAGGCACAGGGCAATGATAGAATAAGAGTTAGTATCTACCATCCTGGACTTAAACTTGGTGTCTTCATACCCTTCACAGATGTATCCTCATTAACTGGAGAAGCCCTGTCACAAGAAATTGAAAAAGTCTTACAGTCCAATGAAGACTTCAGAATCGATGATGGTCAGATGTCATTGGAAGTGACCCATACAAGACTCCCAGTTGGAAGTGGAAGAAAACCACTCCATTATGGACTCTACTTCGATTCTAACAACATGAGAAAGATGAAAAAGAGTATTGTTAATATCAACAATACAGAAGACTCCATGTGTCTAGCCAGAGCTGTGGTTGTCGGCAAATGTCATGCTGACAAAGATGAATCCCCGACCTGGAAGAAGACATGGAAATATATCTCAGACTCTAGGAGACCTATGCAGACCAGTGAAGCTAAGAAGTTGTTGGATCGAGCTCAAGTTCCACATACCAAACCTTGTGGACTTGATGAATACAAGAAGATCCAAGCTGTGTTAGCACCTGACTACCTGATCAAAGTTCATTCGCAACATGCGAAAGATGACCTTCTCTTCAAACCTGAATTCGAAATGACAAAACAGACAAAAGTGATACATATATACTATGATGGAGACAATCATTATGATACTATCACCAGTATAACTGGTTTTCTAGGATGTATATACTTCTGTGAACTTTGTGACAAAGGATATAGCAATCGTGGTGATCATATGTGTCCCCATGGATGTGACAAATGTTACAATGTAACATTATGTGCGGCAGGAGAAACTTGTTTCTGTAGGGATTGTAAAAGAAAATTTTACAGTCCTCAATGTTTTGCTCATCATAAAAGAATCAAACCTGGACAGAAAAAGTCCATGTGTCAATTAGTGTATAATTGTGGAAATTGTTTCACTAGAATTATTGGGAATAAGAAAAATCATGTTTGTCCAGGAAATCGAAAATGTAGATTCTGTAAAGAGGTCGTGGGTGCAAATCACCAGTGTTACATACAATCTTATGTTTGTAAGACTGATGGTGATGCACCCAACGAATCTGATGATGATGATGATGACGAAGAAACAAGTTCTTCCTCCTCAAAGTACATTTTCTTCGATTTTGAATCTTCACAAAATACAGGAGAACATAAAGTTAATTTCTGTGTAGCACATAGAGCCTGTGACCAGTGTATCCATTTACCTATCCATGAAAAGTGTAAAATTTGTAGCAAGTTCCCAGACCAAGGAAGAGAAATGATCTTTGAAGGTCCTGGTACTTTGCATGAGTTTTGTACTTGGCTATTTCAACCCTATAATGAAGGCTCAATTTGTATTGCACACAACTTTGGTGGATATGATGGGCAGTTTATTTTGAGATATCTCTTAGAGAATGGAACTTACAAACCAGAGGTGATCATGAATGGGCATACTATCATTACTATGAAAGCTGGAAAACTTGAGTTCAAAGATTCGTTTCAGTTTTTGCACATACGTTTGGCTAGTTTCCCTGATACCTTTGGACTTAAAGAAATGAAGAAAGGTTATTTCCCACATTTGGCAAATACTGAAGCTAACCAAAACTATGTGGGGCCATACTTTCCTGCTGAAATGTATAACCCTGGCCAGATGCCTAGCAAAGACAGAGACGACTTCTTGCTATGGCATAAGTCTAAAGTAGAATCAAATGCTATCTTTAACTTCAGGCAAGAAATGGAAGAGTACTGTCGGAGTGACGTCGATATCTTGAGGAGAGGTTGTGCTTGCTTTAGACAGCAATTGATGGAAACTAGTGGAATTGACCCTTTTAAAGTAGCATGTACGGTGGCCCAAACTTGTTCACTCGTTTGGAGAAAGGATCATATGCCAGAAAACTCAGTAGCTATCATTCCTCCTGAAGGCTATCCAAACCAAAAGAAATATTCGATCAAGGCTGTAAGATGGTTGCAGGTTATGGCTAAGAAAACAAACACACACATTCAACATGCATTGAATGGTGGTGAACAGAAAATTGGTGAGTTTTACGTGGATGGGTTTGACCAAGAAAATAAGAAAATCTATGAATTTCAAGGTTGTTATTGGCATGGTTGTCAAAGATGTTATCCTGACAGGCATAAGATCAATACATACAACTGTTTGAAGATGGACACTCTTTTTTGTTCCACTTTGAGAAAGGTTGAAACTCTGAAAGCTGCAGGGTATGAAGTCATAGAATGTTGGGAATGTGATTTTGACAAACAGTGTAGAGAAGACAAAGAATTCCAAACTTTGGTTGAGGCTGAATTTACTAACTTGGATCCCTTGAAACCCAGAGATGCTTTATTTGGGGGCAGAACTAATGCTACTAAATTGTACCATGAGATTGATGAACGTTCAGATCAAGAAATCAAGTACATTGATGTCTGTTCTCTGTATCCATACATTTGTAAATATGGTGTGTTTCCACTAGGTCATCCAGAGATTTATTCTCAAGAAGAAATTGACAAAGACAATATCCAACAATATTGTGGCCTGATCAAATGTAAAGTTCTTCCACCCAGACACTTGTATCATCCAGTACTCCCTTACAAATGTAACAATAAACTTCTGTTTCCACTCTGTAGAACATGTGCAGAGAAGTCAGACAACTCACAACTTTGTCATCATACTAAAGCAGAAGATAGAGAATTGGTTGGAACTTGGGTCAGTATAGAATTGTTTGAAGCTTTGAAACTTGGTTATCAGCTTACTGAAATTTATGAGGTTTGGCATTTTCCCGAGACAACTCAGTATGATAAAGAAACTGGCCAAGGTGGAATCTTTGCTGGGTACATTGATACATTTCTGAAAATAAAGCAAGAGGCCAGTGGATATCCTGACTGGTGTAAAACTGAGGCAGACAAAGAAAAGTTCAAACAAGATTACTTTGAGGCAGAGGGAATTAGATTGGAGCATATTGAAAAGAATAAGGGTCGTAGGGCTACTGCAAAGACTGAGTTGAATAACTTGTGGGGAAAATTGGCACAAAGAGATAATATGACTAAAACTGAATACATCTCAGAACCATCAACATACTTTGAGTTGGTAAGCAATCCCATGAAAAAAGTCAAGTATGTTGATGTCTATGGTGAACAGTTTTTACATGTCAACTGGGAAGAAACAGACTCTATCATTGAACCTCATAGTTGCAGTAATGTGGTAGTAGCATCTTTTGTCACAGCACAAGCCAGACTGAAATTGTACAGTGTTTTACACAAACTTGATACACGTGTCCTTTACTTTGACACTGACTCTGCAATCTATGTCCACAATCCCAAACTTTGGAATCCCACGATTGTGAATAATCGACTTGGGGAATGGACTGATGAAATGCCCAATGCAAAAATCACAAAATTTGTTGGTATGGGACCAAAGAACTATGGTTACGAGTATGTTGAAAACAATGGTGACAGAAAATCCACTTGTAAAGTGAAAGGACTGACTTTGGATTTTAATACTTCTCAGATCATACATTTTGAGAAAATGTTAAACTGGGCAAAATCTAAAGATAGAGATTTCCGTGAAACTGTGCAGTATCAACATAAAATAAGAAAACATCCCAATAGAAAAGTTACCACTGAAAAACTTTCAAAGATTTATAGATTTACCTATGACAAACGTGTGATTGTGAAAAATGGGTACACTGTGCCATATGGTTATGAATAATGATTTGTTTACATCATTAAAAGTATATAAATATACATGTTGTTCGTTGTTCTTTCTCATTACTCATCATGTCAAGCATTCAGACACCAGTAGTACAAGATATTAACAGTTTGTTTTTTAAACATCCTGCTAATCTCTTTATATCAGGTCCAAGTGGATCTGGAAAAACAGAGTTTGTAAGAAAAGTCATTGAATACAAACAAGACTTGTTTGATATTCAACCACAACGTATCGTGTGGTGCTACAAAGAATGGCAACCAACTTATAATATTTTGCAAGAACGTGAAGGATCCAACATCACATTTCTTTCTGGTATTCCCAATGACGATGATGACATTGTCAGCGATACGACTTTGTCTCACTTGATCGTCTTTGACGATATGTTAGGAGACAAAGATGAAGAAAAAATCAAATTGTGGTTTACAAGGAAAGGGCATCATCGAAATGCAAGTGTGATATACATCACACAAAATTTGTTTCACCAAAGTAAAGATAGTCGAACTATCAGTTTGAATGCACATTATCTCATTTTGTTTCAAAGTCCTCGAGATAAAATGCAAGTCAAAGTTTTGGCAAAACAACTTCAATCTCCACATTTGATGTATGCTTTCAATGATGCCACATCCAAACCACATGGATACTTACTGATCGATTTGAAACCAGATACACCAGATCTATTGAGATTTAGAACAAATATTTTTCAAAACTGGTTTACAAAACCAAATCATCAAGGACCAGTTGTTTATTTCCCAAACATATAAAAGTGTGTGTCTGATTTGAAAATTGATCACAAGTTATTATGGCTTCGAAACGAACATCAGCTAACTTGATAAGGGCACTCTACAATTTGAGTAGAGAACCAAATACTGTAAAACGCAAACAATTGCTCAATGAGGGATTACTCGAAATGATAAAATGGTTTTCTTTGGCTGCAAGAAAAATCGTTGAGGGTAAAATGAAATTACCCAAACAGACAAAGAAATTTATGGAAAAACATAAAGATGATCTCAGAAAATTAACAAGTACCATGGTCAATAGTGATGTTAAACGTAACATCATTTTGAAACCTGGCGGTGGTGGTTTCTTGGGTGGCGTTATTATCAGAACATTAATACGATGGGACGGTAATAAAATATTAAGACGGTTTGCCAAAAAGAAGACTTCTGTAAAGAAGACTTCTGAAAAAAAGAAAAAACCTAGAAAAATTAATGAAAAATTTATTACTGTGAGAAAACGTCCAATTACATCATGGCAAAGTCTTGGGATGCGATCACCTACTGAAAATGCTCGCTCTGTAACTCGACGAAAAACCATTTCACCAAATATTGCTAGATTTCAACCACTCTATGCTGGGGAACCACATGTTTTTCAAACTGCAAGACAGTTTGGATTTGAAGCTGCAATGCGTGAAAAAGCTCTGCAGGGACAAAAAATGTATAATCAACCTTTTAGAATCAATAACAGAGGTCCAAACTTGAAACTTACGAGACGCAAAATATAAAAGCCCATGTTTGAGTGGAACTCTTCATAGTGTATCACGACAATCATGACGGCCGTACGTAAAAGGAAAACTCTGAGAAAAAAGAAAACTTCTTTGATTAATAAATATGGTCCTTTTTTAGAAGGACTTTGTCAATTACCTCCAAAATTTCGTCAAAAAATAATCAATGATTCACCCAAAGAAGTGATCGATTGTGTAGGGGAATGTTGCTTAAACATTATAAAAGGCAATGTACATCTAACTAAAGCTCAGAAACAACACTTACAATCTAGAAAACAGCATGTTCGTTTGCTGAGTACAAAACAGGTCCCTGTTGCAGCAAAAAAGAAAATCATTAATCAGAAAGGCGGGGCTTTACTAGGATTGTTACTCAAACCTTTGATTGCCCCACTCATAGGATCTGTCCTTGGTGGCCTTCTTAATCCAAATCATGGAAGGGCGTAAAATGGCTATTGTCCCATTCAAACTTTGGGAAGATATGAAACGTTGGAAAGAGGAACAAATTCAGAAACCTAGATTACCACCTGATCCTGAAGTTTCGGCTACTGCTAATCTTCAAAACGACTTGTCTTCTGTTATGAGTAATAATGAAATCTCGGAATCAGAAAAGTCTCAGTTGTTTGGTGAAACTTTGCATAAATTTAAGACGGCTCATAAAAAAGCTTTAAAAGAACCTTCAGTTTCCCTCTCCCAGCCTGTTCTGCAACCTAAGAAGATTGATCAACACATTATTGACAGTGTTCCTTCCACCATGAAAAGAAAAGCTCAGCTTTTGCTTTCTATGTTGCAAGAAAATAAAAACATAGCTTGGGATGATGATGGTACAGTCAAGATGTATGGAAAACCTATTCCTGGTTCTAACATTATCGACTTGGTCAATGATGTGATCAGACATAGGAAAGGTATTGAGCCCACGGGCTGGCAAGCTTTTGCAAAAGGATTGAGAGAATTGAATATTCCTCAAGATGTGGTAGGCAATAGAGATAGATGGGAATGGATGCACGAACATCGACCTCCTCCTGAACAAACACCAGAGGATGTCTTTGTGACTCCTCCAAAATCAAAACGTCATAAAATAAGGACTCCCTATACAAAACAGCGTAAATATGATCTGCCATCAGTCAAAAAACACGTAAGGCGATTAGCGAGAAAACATATAAAAGAAGAAGAAGAAATGGAAGGTCCTTTCATACCTAAATGGTTAACCTATGATGAACAATGAAGTTTGAAAAATTATATTATGATCCTAAAAGTCCTGCTGCCTATGCTGGAGAACAAGCTTTATTCCAGTTAGCTAGAAAAACTTCTAAAAAAGTAAAACTTAAAGATGTCAGGGATTGGTTGAGGAAACAAAAGACGTACACTTTGCATAAACCTATTCGAAGAAAATTCAAACGTCGAAAAACTGTTGTTGCAGGAATCGATTATCAATGGCAAGCAGATTTAGCAGATGTATCAAGTATGTCTAAGTTCAATGACAAACACCGATACTTGCTTTGTGTCATTGATGTATTTTCCAAATTTGCCTGGGTTGTTCCCATCAAAGATAAGACGGGTAAAACTTTGATCAAAGCATTCAAATTGATCTTGAAAAAACGAAGTCCAAAAAGCCTCCAGTCTGATAAGGGAACAGAATTTAAAAATAAAAATTTTCAGAATTTTTTAAAGTCAAAAAAGATTCATTTTTTCACGACAGAAAATCCTGAAACTAAAGCCAGTATTGTCGAAAGATTTCAAAGAACTTTGAAAAGTCGCATGTGGAAATATTTTACACATCATCGTACACTGAGATATATCGATGTACTTCCAAAATTAGTTCATGGTTACAACCATGCATATCATCGAAGTATCAAATGTGCACCTGCATCTGTAACTAGCAAAAACGAAGTTGTAGTGTCAGAAAATTTATTTGGAAAGAAACAAAAACATCAAAGTCCAAAATTAAAAGTCAGTGATTATGTTCGCATTAACAAGACAAAACGTACTTTTGATAAAGGTTATTTACCAAACTGGACACAAGAGTTGTTTCAAATTTCGGCTGTGTACAAACATCAAAATCCTGTAACCTATAAAATAGTAGATCTAGATGGCGAAGTAGTCAAAGGCACTTTTTACTCGCAAGAGTTACAACGTGTAGAAAAAGAACAAATATTCGAAATTGAATCTATCATAGATCGCAGAAAACGTAAAATTGGTAAAAAGTGGATCAAAGAAATAAAAGTTCACTGGAAAGGGTATCCATCTAAATTTGATAGTTGGATTTTAGAATCAGATCTTCTATAAAAACCGTGAACATGAATTTCAGAAGCTCATTCGTGCGTGACACTGCTTCTTTACAATCTGCAGACGGTAGTCAAGGAATATTAGCAAAAAATCGCTTAACATTTTTGGCTCAAATCATTGTTGTTTATGCCATCATTATCACCTCATTGGTACAAATCAGTTTAAGAAGTCCAGACAAAGAATTGTGGTTGATATTACTCAGTAGCTCTGTTGGATACATTTTACCATCCCCAGGATTAAAATTCAAAAGACAAACTCCAATTTCATCTTCTCTCCCTGAGGAAAAACAAAAACCATGAAAGAATTTTATTTGACATTATTAAGTGACAGTTCTTTAGACACATTTCCCAAAAATACTCAATCTACTTTCAAAGTCAAATTAGACTGTCCTATTCAAATTGACAAACAAAATTGGGAGGTAGCTTTAGCAGAAATAATAACACCAGGTGAAATCATGAATATCACAGATAAAAATAATTTTTTCTTTCTTCGATTAACAAATAATGCTTTCATTGACATAAAGTTTGATCACTTAAGGCATGAAATTTGCAGACAAACAAAAAAATGTTCAGATTATAAAGTAACCTTTCCAACAGGAAATTATACTAGCCCTGAACATTTGATTATGGAAATGAAAAATGCACTTGAGAGTCGTATTCAAAAGATTTTGACTCAACACAACATTAAAATTCATCTTGAATACAGAAGTCAATTAAAACGCATCAAGGTTGCTGTAGAATATCCTTCTGGTTCAAATTACACAAATCAAATTCAGATAGTATTTCCAACACCATTAGCCATCATTTTAGGCATCGATAAACAATTTCACGGAGAACCATTAGGCAACGATGCTGTCAAATTCAAATATGGTGTTGACTTGAATATTCATAACAGTCGCTTCTTTGTGTATTCCGATGTGGCCGGTTACACAAACATAGGACATATAACAGCTCCCATTTTAAGAGTTGTTCCATTTGCAAATACAACTGGTGAAATTCATTTCCATCAAGAATTTCTCAACTTGCATTACGTTCCAGTGGCAAAATCCTTCATTGATCAAGTTTACATTAGTATAAAAGGCGATACAGGTAATGATATTCCATTCATTACTGGCAAGACATTGATCAAACTACACTTCAGAAAAAAAGAACAATAATGCGTACTATTCATTATCATCAGTCTGGAGCAGGATTTAAAGACTTTCCCGTCTATCGAGGTGTCTCAAGACAATATGGCCATGGTTTAGGTTCAATATTTAAAACAGCAATGCGAAGTGTTGTTCCCATTTTAAAACCTCTAGCACAAGCAGGAATAAAAAGTGCAAAACAAGTTGCAAAAAAGGAGGGACTAGGTGCTCTTCGCGATATGTTGGAAGGTCAAAATATCAAACAAGTTTTGAAACAAAGAGGCAAACAGAGTTTGAAATCTCTCGGAAAATCAGCTCTGGATGAATTAAGTGGGGGTATAAAATCAAAAGCCAAATCTAAAAAGAATCAGTCTAAGACTAAACGTCAAGGTGTTAAGAAGGGTCAAAAAAAGAAAAACTCAACTGCTATTCCAAAAAATCTTAAATTTCCGAAAGATATTTTCGATCAATAATGATGCAATCAGGTTCTTGTGAGTGCAGCAAAACGGAGTTGGAAATGCAATCCGTTCCTCCGACAATGACAACTATGCAAGAAACTCAGTGGACTGATTATCATCCTATCGCTTCCCTGGATAGTTATCAGGCACCCATTGAATTTTTGGTTCCACCCCATACTGAATATTATACAGATTTATCTCAAACTTATCTTTATCTGAAATGTAGAATCCTGAAACCAGATGGAACTAATATTGAGGACAAAAAGGTTGCCCCTATCAACAACTTCTTTCACAGTATGTTCAGCAGCATCGATTTGTATCTGAATAATAAACTGGTCACAAGTAATATGGATACATATCCGTACAGAGCCTACATAGAAAACTTATTTTCCTTTGGAGCAGATGTCAAAGACAATCAGTTAAAAGCTGCAGAGCATTGGTATGAAGATGAACCTGGGAAATTTGAGGATTTTGAATGTGATAGCATAAAAAAAGGCCGAGGTGAAGCTACAAAACAAAGTAAATCTTTGGAACTCATGGGCCGATTACATTTAGATCTGGCCATGCAAGACAAATATCTTCCGAATGGCATCGAAATCAAACTCAGACTCAACAGAGCATCTCCTCAATTTTGTATCATGGCTGAGGATGATTACCCTGTAGTACTCAAAATTGATGTAGCCAAACTGTCAGTGAGAAATGTACAACTTCTACCAGCAATCACAAACGATTTGAATCAGAGCATTGCTCAACATAATGCCAAATTCCCCATCAGAAGAGTTGAGGTGAAAACATTTACCATTGGTACTGGACTCAGATCTAAAATTGAAGACCATCTGTTCCAAGGCCAACTTCCAAAACGATTGTTCATTGGCATGGTTCCTAATGAAACATTCAATGGCACGTTTCCCACGAACCCCTTTAACTTCCAACCTTTCAATCTCAGTAAATTGGATGTCACACTCGATGGACATAATATCTATGGCAGACCCTTTGAACCTAACTTCACCAGAAACGAGTACCTTCGATCATACATGTCACTGTATCAGGCTCTGAGTAGTCGAGACCAAGTTCAGAATTGTAACATCGATTACGAGGATTACAAAGACGGATACACATTCTGGGGATATGACTTCACACCTGATCAAGCTGCTGACCAGAGTCATCTCCACCCTATAAAAACTGGAAACCTGAGACTAGAACTTCAGTTTGCCAATTCACTCGCAAAGACTATCAACGTCATTGTGTATGCTGAATTTGATAATCTGATAGAAATAAACGGACTCAGAGAAGTAATCACAGACTACTGAAAAAAAGATGCATAGTGGATACTATATTGAAGAAGAACTGAGGGATTATCTACTATGGTCAGATTCTACTTCATCTGGAAATGGCATGCTTCAAAAAGAATTTGAGGGATTATCAGAAGACAATGAAACACAGGGACGACAAAAATGGATTAAAGATACCCTTATACGAGCCATGAAGATCAACTTGATGACTGCTATATTTGACTATGCCCGTCACCAGTGCCAAGGATGTAGAATAAATCATCCCAGTCAGAAATACCATGACTTGTGCTTGTGGACAAAACCAAACGAATGGATTACAGACTATGCTTTACATATCCATGCCCTGAATAATCTCAACATCTATGATGTCATCCAAAAATGGGACGAGTTGCTCCTGGATGAAGTACCATCAGAAGAAAGAAGAAAAGAATATAGTGCTATGACAGGATTGGACCATTTAATACCATCTGAAAAAGTCGAAGCCTATAAAAACTGGATGTTCCTGAAAAACAGTCATAACAGATACGGAAGAAAACCTGACTACAACGAGTGGAGAGACTTTTGGAAACAGAAATTAATAGAAGCTACTCCGTCGGAGACATCACCAGAAAAATGAACACACATGAACTGAGGAAAATTCTGTACCACATGCCTGTTAATGGAGATGTATGTGCCAAAGATCTCTTACCAGAGAAGAAACCTCTAGACATGAAAGCCTATATCATAAACACTGACAATTCAGATGAACCAGGAGAACATTGGGTTACCGTATACTTCAGAGGCCATCAAGCCATCTACTTTGATTCTTATGGCATGCCACCAGAAGAAGACTATATTCTACCTTTCATCCAAAGGAATTCCAGAAGTTGGATTCAAAACACAGAACCATTACAAAGTCCATGGAGTCACAACTGTGGAATGTGGTGTATATACATTATTCATCAACTTGAAAAAGGACTAGACTTGAAGAAAGCTATTCATGGGGAACTGTATGGCACAGGAGAAGACTTATACCAAAATGACAGTGATATTGACAGATGGTTCAGTGCTAACTATGGCAAAATGATCTGGACACAAATCAGTTCTAATTATGGCAAAGTGATCTGGACACAAAATGACATGCCAACTCCAAAGTTTCTTTACAAACATAGAATTCAAGTTTGCAAATGCTTACGAAATACACATTGCTTATCAAAGAAATACCCCATGTATTTAATGTTGTAAATATGTTAAGGTTTCAAATTGTAAACGAGGACAGAGGGACGGTCCTAATCCTCTGTTCATCGTAATCAAGTTAGTTAGCGGGACAAATAAAGTTAAAACTGTTCACCAATCTTTCTTGTCTTTTCACCCCCCCCCCCCCTCTTCATGACGAAGAGGGTAGTAGTATCTAAACTTGAGATGGCTAGAAATAACATCCACTGACGCTTCATAGTCAAACTAATGAATCAAAAATAGATCTTGAGATACAAGATCTATATCCAGAAGTTTGCTACTATCAAGCCTCAATATATTTGCCAAAACACTTGACGCTTGACAGTCAAGTTTCTACTGATGAAGAAATATAAAGTCTTGAGATACAAGATTTTTTATTTCTCATAGAAACTTGCTACTAGATAGCCTCAATATATAAGCATGACACTATGAAGCCTTGCGACACAAGACCAACATAATGTCATCTTGTGGTATCCCTGGAGCTCTTGAAAGATTATTACAAAAAACAATCACCAAAAAGACTTAACATATTCTAGATGACGCTATAAAATTGAAAATTTATAGCGTCATTATGAAACAGTTCTAGATGACGCTATAATCCCACAAAAATGAAAATTTATAGCGTCATTATGAAACAGTTCAAGATGACGCTATAATCCCTCAAAACTGAGAAATTATAGCGTCATTTTGGAAACAACTACGTTATTCCAGTTATACCTACACACTCCACACACAAAGTCCACAGGCCCCAAACCTAGCCCAGTCAAGCTTAGATCCAGTGGTGTCACTATGGCGTCATTTTTATAGTGTCAATTTTATAGCGTCACATAACTATGTGACGCTATAAAATTGACGCTATAAAAATGACGCCAAAGTGACACCCTATACTACTCACATTTCAGAATGCTATATGTCCATGCTTTAAGAGCTTTATGCTCAGCATACTCTCGCTTACACCATCGATTACCAAATTTATTCAAGGCAGCAGCGATTTCATCTCTATATTTATTGAAATCTATTTTAGAAGGAAATCGATATTTTGATCCTTTAGAAATTATATTTCGTATCCTAGAATCAGGAATATAATTTTTAAATTGCCAGTAATAATATGACCAGTAGCAGGATAGCAATACACTGAGCTTTTACAATCATAGGTATCAGGAGTGGTTAGTGTCAATATCAAGATCAGAAACAAGTTGAAATTGAAAATGATAGATCTGACAGGTTTATTGTATTTATAGCAAATTATGGGTGTTCAGTATTTTGAAATTACGCAGGAAAGGATGAAATCACCGAACTGTCCCGGAAGATACTTGGTAAATATATAAAATCCAAACCCTTATTAATGAAGGATATTTTGTGTAATGACGTTTGTGAATAATTGCAGTATCGATGAAAGGACGAAGAGCATGCTGAGTATAACCTCTAGTTAAAAGAGCAGCATCATATAACTGATTAGAACTATCGTAGAACTTATTCACCTCGGTGTCCAGAATCCGTAATATAGAAATGGGTAATGAACTTAGAAAAGCAAGCATTGAGTGGCGTCCATGATTCAATAATTATGGACAGTCACTTCAGTCTGGTATTATTTCTTTTAGAAGCACGTAATTAACGTCTATAATTGCCTTTTTGTGGTGCCGTGCGATCTAGTTGTACGCTTTCGACAGTCCAGAAGCGAGAAAATATCAAAATCGGGCATTTTAGATATATTACCCTCATGATAAATGTTGTCATTAAAGCCCAGTGGAAAAGGCGTCTGTAATAATTTAATCCATTTTATGCCAGTTTCATGCCGTTTAATAATTTCAAACCTAGCTGTAGAATTTACATCATAGTAATTTTTTCCACTGGCTGTATAGACATATCTTTTATAGAATGGCATGTACGTTTGAAATGACAGTACAATAAAGTGTTTGTTTTTAGGCTTACTATTCTAAGATAGTGTTCGTTAAATCGTGTTTTAACATGCGATTAGTTTACCCAACATACTGCATTTTACAATTTGCAGTATGCCAGGTTATCATATATATCAAATCCGTAGATTTACATGTCAAATCGGACATGTTCACTACAGAACATCACGTGAACAAGTCCGTGAAATAAAGACCCCCCTAAACCCCACTTTATATAGAGAAAACTGGGGTTTAAGGGGGTAAACATTATTTTCCTTATTTCTGCTCCAAGACATAGGTTGTGGGTACTTGTTAGAACCGCCTCAATGAGGCGGTTCTAACGAGCACCCAAAACCTATGTTTGGAGCAGAAATAAGGAAAATATCACAAATTTTCATAAGAAAAAATACCTTTTTTGAGGTTTGAAAAATGCACTATATCACACGGATGTGTTATCGTAATGAAAACGTCTACCGTTTACAGACGAAGAAACGATAGACTCAGTGCATTAATGTGATCAGCTCCTGCACCTTTTAGCATTGCACTTAGAAATACTAGGATGCATTCCACTTCTTTTGAAAGGATTGGTATATTTCCGAAGTATAGGCGATTTGATAGGAAATAATCTATCAGATGAGCCCCGCCAAGCGAATTTGGGTCTTCGAGCATTCCGTCATGACAAATGTTAACTGCGCATGCCCAGCCATTCAGAGGGGCCAGGGATATGGCTTTCTGTCTGAAGGTTCCTCTCGATTCACTGCTTGTATGAGCGAGCAGCGAAGGTTCTGGCGAGACTGCGCGGATGCGCAGGCTCGCCTGAACCTTCGCTGCTCGCATAGGCGATAAGTACCAAAATCGCTTGACGGGGCCCAGATTATTTTTAAAAAAATTAGTACGACCTGCTCCACTTAAATTCACGGAAGCGGCAGAAAACAAATCCATGGGCCTCACCAATACCGACGGCAACATAGCTCTAAAATTATTAATAGAATGGTGAATCCGTACAGAAGAAGCAGAATGTAACCTAAGGGGAGATATTGTTAGTTTAAATTTATTTGTGATACTCATGTGTGTTTGAAGGGGCGATACCGTCAAAACTAAAGCGATATTCATACCTGTCATTACAGTATACGGAAGAACGGTAAATCCTTCATATAGAAGTATAACAAAAGCCCACAGAACAGCTAAGCCTATAGATATCAAACAAGCAATTGTTATACAACGAGGTACGAACATCGGTCCAATTAAGACCTTCAACAGATATCAAAAGGATGTCAAATTGAGGAACGATGAAAATCAATTGTAAAAGCACTCCCAAGGCGGTTCTTCTGTCGCGGTTTATTTTTCTAATGGCTCGTCTTTGAGTGTGTGTTTCGCTTTTATAATTTGGTTTTGGATAGCCAGTTGGCCATTTTGTGTAACTGTTCTTTTGGCTTTCCCCCATTGATGTTTCCATTAGGGTCTAGTTGTTTCATGTGTGTTTCTTTGCCTTTGGTGTGTCTGATGGGAACTTTGGGTTAATTTATCGATTCCTGATCATTGCCTTCACGTCTAATTTAAGAATTGCAAACTACGGTTAAAAACTTGAAACCACAGTTTCAAAGAAAAACTGCACAATAATTCTTTACACATTCGCTCAACACCAGCTGTAGTGACCTTAAACATGTTCTAAATAAAGGTTTCCTTTGGAAACAATGCTTAAACCCCAGTTTGACAGTTGAAACCGTGGAATTATTGTACAGTTTTTCTTCGAAATCATGCTTTGAAGTTTTCGAACTATAGTTTGAAAAGTTCAAACTGGGATTTCAAGTTCGAACTGAGGTTTAAAGATGTATTGTGCAATTGGCTTGCCATACTTTGTCGACGGAGTTTATGATCCTCCGTCATTTTAACTGTTTTAAAGAGGGACTTTGACCAGAAAATTATTACTTATTATGGTCCAATTGATCATGGAGGTGATCATTTATCAGATGTGGAGTATATAGGAAAATACCTGGGTGACTTGAACTAAACATGGCCATTAACAGGAGGTGACCACTCATCAAAGCTGACCGTCATCGGGATTTCCACTGTAATTGTGTGAAAATTCGAATTTAATAGCTCAGATGAGCGATATAGGACCATCATGGTCCTCTTGTTTTTATTTGGCTAAACCAAAGATTATGGGTATTCGTTAGAACCTCAAAGATGCGGCTGTAACTATGTTGTAGCATAAATAAAAGTACAACACATTTTCATCAGAGAATATTAAAAAAAGTCATGTTAGACACATGAAGGAAAACATTATCTCACATGGTTGTGTTGAAATGTTTGTTTATACGCATCCAAGGAACTAAATTCTGCATTTATGCTTTTGTAAATTCCATTGATTTTGTTGCAAATTACACCAATTATTTTGGTTGGTTTGCAATTTAGTTGTCTCCTTTTTCGATAGCTCATTTTTTTCTTATGACTTGAACACTATTAACTCATCATGCTGTTCACGACAACCCCTATCTTTGGAAACAGTGTAGATCCAGATCAGATGGCTTCTGAAGAAGCCATCTGATCAGGATCTACACTGTTTGACATGAAGTTGATGGATTTGTAAGAACAAATTACATGAAGTAATCTGATTGGTTTAAATTCAGAAATGGGTGTGGCTAAACTGAATATTCAGCAAGATAAGGGTTAATCTCGTAGACCGGTGCAGCTGCCGATTCAAACAGTGTAGATCCAGATGTGTTGGCTCATAAAAAGGTCACATCAAGGTCAACAGTATTCATTACGAAAACATGCCTATATAATTTTGAACCCCTTGAATCCCACTTTTATATAGTAAAACTGGGGTTTACAGGGGTAAACCTTATTTTTTATTTCTGCTCTAAAATATAGATTGTGGGTACTCGTTAGAACCGCCTCATTGAGGCGGTTCTAACAAGTACCAACAATCTATATTTTGAGCAGTGAGTGAGTGAGTGAGTTTTAGTTTTACGTCCCACCAACAGCTAAGGTCATACGGAGACGGGACCTCGGTTTAAAGACTCATCCGAAAGTCTGGAGAAGCCCGGGATCGATCCTACGATCCCTGGTTTACAAGGCGAGTAGCGTAACCACTGCACCACGGAGGCTTCTATATATTTTGAGCAGAAATAAGAAAAATATCACAATTTTTCATCTTAAAATTTTCATTCATTTGGCTGAAAACTCCTATATACATGAATGGATATAGAGGATCTTACACGAGTGATCATGTATTATTGAATTTATTAAACGAGTTGACGAAAAGGGATAAAATGCGAGGCTCTGTCGAGCATTTTATCCCTTTTCCACAATGAGTTTAATAAATTCAATAATACATGAGCATGAATGCACGATTCTATTTATCATATGACATTTAAAAACGTATTTATTTCACGATTTTTGTACAAAAATTTCAATATTCCGCCATAAGTAAACGCGACGTCGTTAAGGACGTCGTACATGTAAGGTTATGGAGCGTATCTAACCAATTTATCCACTAGTGGAATACCGAATTAATTACATGACGTTATTACATTCTCAGACGCGACGTCATATGATAAAGGTCCAAATTCAAAGCTGGAAGAGTCCAGAGTAGTAGTAGAAGCTCCCGTGTGACGAAAGCTCACAAAAAAGCATTTTGAGTGGCCACCATGGTACCAAAATTCTCTTTAGTATATTATTTTAGTACTATATCTGGGCAGTATGAAACACAATATTTCCCATTTTTTAAGTCTTGCAAAACATGTTTTATATCATGCCAACATGCGGTACGCAAGTTCACGAATGTGCCAGTTATGTAATAAGACTAACATTAGAACAATGTTGAAATATTAAAGTCTTTTCAGATGGAGCCAGTAACAGTGGTACAATTTACATTTGTTTAACTTGTTTCATGCAGGAAACTCATTAATGAAGTATAAATATGATACACACCATGATTTTAACCAGTAAAATGGTCCAAAATGGGACTATGGTAAGGCTATTAAGGGCAAGCTTTTTACGAAAAACTTGTTTTAATATAGTTAACATAGGCAACTTGTATATTGCTAAATAGTAAATACATTATGTGTTTTTGTAACCAGCATATGCCATGCACACACCCCTTTCTGGAATTTTTTTAGAATAAAATAATAGATTGTTTGATAGTTGAGAATTCTTTTCTCTATTTGGCATAGAAAGTTAACATAGGCAACTTGTATATTGCTAAATAGTAAATACATTATGTGTTTTTGTAACCAGCATATGCCATGCACACACCCTTTTCTGGAATTTTTTTAGAATAAAATAATAGATTGTTTGATAGTTGAGAATTCTTTTCTCTATTTGGCATAGAATCTGTAAGAATAGCCGCTCCAAAAGTGGTACATAGAAATATTTTCACACAGGATTAGATCAAACTGTGTAGTTTAGCTGCTTAACATTTGCACCAATCTATTCATACACTTTTATCATTTAATATATTACGTATAGACCATAATGAATGAGCCTCATCATGAGAAAATCTGCAAATTTCATGTATAAACGATAAATATGCATAGGCCAGTCAAAATAGCATTGGACCTCAAACAAATTCCTTCAGAAGGGTTTTCACTATTTTCAGAATCAGAGAGGTGTCCTGACTTACAGAAAAAAAATCCCCAAAAATATTCCCTGGCGAAATTGATTTTTTTTTAGAAATGTTCGAAATTTAAATAAAAATCGCCCAAACCAGGAATTAAATTCTAAAAATTTCATTCAGTTATAGCAAATTTATTTGAATAACCCAAACTTAACTAACTATTGTCAAGTAGCGATAAAAAAAGTTTAAGCTTGATTTGTAAACAGAAAGCTGTCTATTTTGGGGTAAAAACTTGGAAATCTTGACAAAAAATGCAGAAAATGGGAATGAATTTTTAAAAAGTTACTGGTGTGGATTCTTGAAAACGTTTTGGTGTAAAAAGTTATATATGTGTATAAGTTAACTACTGGAAAAAAAACAATTATATGTTTAAAAAGTTCAATTTTTCGGGGTATGAAAATGCACATGTCTACATAAAAACACCCAAAATCTATTATTTTTCGGTCAAGTAGAAATTACATTATAAAAATAAATTGTATGATGTCGAACTAATAAATATAGCCAGATGTACACTGACTATATCAAGAAGCTCTCAAAAATCCTTCAGATTCTAGCCTGCACAGCAATTTGACTTTTTAAAGGCAGAAAATGTAAAATTTTGATAAAAAACATGGAAAATAGGAATAGGTTTTTTTTAAAGTTAGTGGTGAGGATTCATGGAAATTTTTTGATGTAAAAGTAAGGAATGAAATAAATTTTTAGAGATTTGAAAAGTCAATTTTCCGGGTAGGAAAATACACATTTTTACACAAAACCCTCAAAATCCATTATATGCCACCAGTAACACTATACTACTTAATATAGGGCTCTAACAATATACAAAATAGTACCATCTTGTGCACTTCAACTTGTCTTTCACTGATCATTATGTGTCCTGCAGGAAGGCTTTCATATATATATACATAAATGTCAGAAATATACATACACATACTTTCAGATCATGAACCATCTTATATTGTGCAAAAATGTTGTTTATATCCAACAAGATACTGTTTAAAACCCAGATACCGCGGCCCCTGCCCATTGGGGCTTGAACAAACAGATGGGCTGCATGATGCTTCCACGCAGAGCTGAAACCGGCCGCACACAAGCACTGGTAAACCACCGAGAGGATCTGAGCCTGCCCAGGCAAAGCGGTGCAAGTCAGGCCGTGCATGCTTATAAACCCTATTGGTTTCATTTGGCGACAGGGAACGAGATGTCATTCATCTCAATGTCGGGTAAAAGTCCCACACAATTGGAAGCAACGTCTCCAAAATGACCTATACCGTGTTGACGGGGACGTTAAGCCTTGAATCAAACACACAAAGACCCAGATACATTATTTGTTGGGAAGATTTATTTGACAGATTTACTATTGTCTAATATCTGTAATTTCTTAGCTATATATCAGTTATGCTTCAAGCCAACATGCCCATTTGGAGACAAAGAAGAAATGCATGAAACTATGCACCAAGAATAAAAAAAAATATGTTCACTTTTCCATTATAGAAGCCATCAATTATTTGACAATTACAAAGATCAATAAGAGAAATTAAGAACAGGAATTATAGAAGAACATGCAAAATGTTAATAGATCAGAAGCAACATTGAGTTAACTAAATCCATGTCCAAACTATAGTAGACCTGTGTTTCACCCTAGACAAATTGTTCTTGTAGTGTGAATTCTGGGCAAAACAATAAGGAAATTAAAAGAAAAATAGTAAGTGGGACAGGGCAACCATCCAGCAACTGGAAATATGTTTCCGTTCCTTCTTATCCAGTAACATAATGTTTTTAGATTTATTTGTTGCATTCAAAATCAAACCGCAAACTCTGCAAAACTAAAAGCTTGAATTAACAATATCACCGTGTATCTCGCCATAATCTAACATGAATAAGGACAACAGCAGCAACAAATAGCATTTTCTGCTTATTTCTATAAATATGCAACAAAGTTGCTCAATTAACATACTTTAACTTAATACTGGAGGAAGGAACAGTCAAACAGTTTGAAAGCAAGAGAACCATGATGGTCCTGCAAGTATATCCTTCATCAAAGCTAACATATTTGAAATACTGAATATTGAAATTTCGCATTAACTTTTACAGTTTTTGTTTAAATTTCATCTCCAAGAGTGGCAATGTGTCCTGTATTGAGTACCAATACCATATTTGACAAGCAGTGCTTAAATTTAGATACAATACTACGAATTTTTTTAAGATCACCCGAGGATTATTCCTGCACAGTTTAGTTGAAACCCTTGCCGTAAAGAAATTGTGAATGGATGGACGGATGATGGAAATGGTCCCAATTACATGGCATGAGCACACTGTGTTCATGTGAGTTCACAAATTACCCCACTGATGGGGCCATATCTGAATATCTGAAACTAAAGCTGTCATTTGGACACCTTGATAAAGGTTTACTTGATGTAGCTACACGTGCTTACCGAATATCAAAGGTCATGGGCCTTCTAGTTTCAACGTTGTTTTATAGCTTTTCCCTATATGAGTCTATGCAAAATAAGTGACCCCCTGGAGTCGGGCCATTTTTATTCCTGGGCTATAATGTAAACAATGTTGGTTGAGCAATACTATATAAAGGTATACCAAATATCAAAGGCCTTGGCCCTCTGTTTCATCTGGGTCTTCCATTTTCACAAGAAGATTTTAAAATGTCTGTTTAAAACAAGTGATTCTGAAGGCGGGGCCCTTGTTGATAACAGTGCTATGATTTGAACAATCTTGGTAAACGTCAACTAGATGAATATACATACAAATATCAAGGACATAGATTTTTTTATAGTTTTCCCTATATGAATCAATTTTTGAACAATCTTGACAAAAATTCACTATCTGAAGCTATATTTACCAAAAATCAAAGGCCCGACCCTTCCATTTTCAGGCAAGAAGACTTTTAAAGTTTTCCAATATGGGTCAATGTAAAACAAGTGACCATCAGAGGGGGGCCATTTTTGACCACAGGGCTATAATTTCAACAGTCTTGGAAAAATGACAATCAAAGTTGCATGGAATGGAATTTTGAATAACTCTGAACAAGATTTAGTGACTTTAGAATTGTCATTTAAGAAAATTAAGACCAGAAGGGCAGAAGGATGACAGTGACGACCATGGACAGTGACCAGTTACAATAGACTCCCAGAAGCCTTAAGCTTATGAAAGCTAAAATACATAATACATGTTCATTTTTCATGTTTTTTATCTGTAAAAGTATTGTCGTTTTACCCTGAAATAAGGAAATGTTTTTCAAAAGCTAAAAATGTTTCTTCATGCAGTAATCTGTTGTAATGCTACATCAGAGTGTTTGCAAAAGCCTTTCCCAGATACATGTATTAAAAATGTTCGTTTTCCATGTTTTTTTAATGACAGATTCTATCTGTCATCTCTAGCTATCCTGCGTGTTGTAAAGTAGTTCCGGCTTTCTTACGGCTTTCTTCCGGCTTTGACCGCCAAAGAAATATGAGTCCGCACAAAAATGTAGTCCGGTTAGGCGCCGTTATCAAAATTGTACATCCTATAATCGCAATACAAACTTTTGAAGCAGACGACATGACGATTTTATCTTACCTTTCAGAGAATATATTCAGCACTTCATATGAATCAGCTGCATCATGCGAGACTGTATACCTAGATCAATGCGGCATCTGCTTAGACGTCTGCTCAGGTTTTACACTGTTTTCTAACAGTGCTGTCAATATTTAATCCTTAAAGACCAGCCGGTCAGCTGCAGACCAGAATATTAATGGGTTTTCCGACATTCGAGGTCAAGTCTAGGTCAGTTACAACTAGGTGTATATCAGACTTTGCGAGAAAGGCTGTCCCTTTCAACCTTGGAATATATGGTACAGATACCTATGCAAACAGTGTAGGTCCTGTAATATAATTCTAGGTGCCATATTTAGCAGAATGGACGAGCCCAACTTCAGTGATGGAAGAGTACACTCCAGAAACTCAAGGCAGTGAATAAATCAAAGCACTGACAACACTCATGCCGATTGTCTCTAAATGCAGGCTGGTCATGAACGAGGACTTGGACTGATCCGTTTAAACTTAACGGAAGTTTAGTAACTGATGCAAAAATGTAGAACAAGATCAGCACCGTGTTATGTGGCGTTTGATCTTAGTCTACATTGTTTGCCAGATCGAACATTTTTTCAAGTGCAGATTTTACAGATAACACTTACATGTAACCAAGACTGACAAACGACCCGGCTATGTTTGGGTTGATTGTTTGTCATTCGACCCGAAGTTACTAATAAACTAGAAAAAGTCCATAGGACACGGATGCCCCCGCCAAATGCCATACATAAATCAGGCTCTACCTGTTACAAAAACTTTAACCTGAGGTTACAGGATCACGTACGTACGTACGTACACACACATGTACAGACGGACGTACACATGTACGCACGTACGCACGTACGGAAAACCGAAAAACTATATGCCCCCAGCATCATATGATGCGGGGGTATCAAAAAAGCGATTCAGAGCTAACGTCTACGTGACTATCACTGACTTCTCAGAATAACCTTTTTCTTGCAAAAAATAGCCGCAGTGAGATCAGGGTATTCCATAAGACTGAAGAGGGTCATTCTGGAATCATAGGATGAGATGGCAAACCGTGTAAACCAAGTTCGGACGCTGCAGAACGCGCTTCTTATCAAAATCTTCACTATTTGTTTGGAATTTCAGAGTAAAATTAAACAGTTTATTCTCAGCCCAGGACTTTTACCCCAACCTACATCCCACCAACACTTTCGGTGCTTTGATTTTGAAACCAAACGATTGCATGATTACAACACGCTTAGGCACCATGCCCTAAAGCTAAAAAGGTTAAATCAATCAACCGTGACGTATGGTTACCAGTCCGGCCACGATCCTGTGTTTTGTATTGTTTGATTTGAGGTTTAACGTCCCCGTCAACACTGTATAGGTCATTTTGGAGACGTTGCTTCCAATTTTGTGGGACTTTTACCCGACACTGAGATGAAATGACATCTCAAGCCCTGCCGCCGCCCAATCAAAACCAATAGGGTTAATATGCATGGACGGTCCGACTCGCACCTCTTTGCCTGGGCAGGCTTAGATCCTCTAAGCAGATTACCAGTACTCGTGTGCGGGTCGGTTTCAGCTCTGCGTGGAAGCATCATGCAGCCCATCTATTTCTTAAAGCCCCGATTGGCGGGGGCCAACGATCCTGTGTACCACCTTCACACCAGCACTGATAGAAACCACATGTTCAGGATCAAACTTTTGATGTGTGATGTAAGGTCGTGCCTAGAAAAGAAGAAATTGTATTTTGTTCTCAAAAAGCATCAAGTGAGAACGTATTACAGCATTTTTCATTGAACCCTGGACAGTTAGAGTTAGTGTGTGAGTGTTTGAGTTTTACGTCCCGCCAACAACTAAGGTCATACGGAGACGATACTTCGGTTTAAAGAAACATCCGAAAGTCTGGAGAAGTCCGGGATCGATCCTGCGATCCCTGGTTTACAAGGCGAGTAGCATAACCACTACACCACGGAGGCTTCTAATGGACAGTTAGAAGCTGGTCGGAAAGCGGATGGCGTTGACTCTGATTTTGGGTGCCACATGTGTGTGATCTATTTGTCTGATGGAGCGACATCTTACTATCAACAGAAGACGCTAGTGGACGTCGGCGTAGCGGAAGACCGACGTCAGTACGCCAAGATCGATTCATCCGACAGACGCATATGCGAAGCAGATTTCCAGCGGCATCTGCTACACTGTACCTGTAGATAAACAAAGGGTTTCAACTACCGACTAATAAGCACTGACACTGTTCGTCGCCCTTATGCGATGCACTTTTGAGAGCTAGACGTCCCTGTCGTGACCAAAATTAAGACGTCGACACAGTACGGAACACTTACGCTGGTGCATGAAATACGTACATGTATATTGGCGTCTAAGCGACTCGCGTGATATGCGTTTCAGTGACACATCACACTTCAGCGTGAATCACGCCGTTTGTCGTTTCGGGATGTTTCGACACATAGGTGTAAGGTATGCCGAGGCGACGTGTGCGTAATAAAAGCATGACATATCGGATGGAATAAGCGAAATGGTATGTCGAGCTATTGTAGCTAGCGACATTAAGAACATTCAAGATCATGGCTGAGACGTTGGTTGGTTGGTTGATTTGAGGTTTATTGTCCCCGTCAACACTGAAAAGGTCATTTTGGAGACGTTGCTTCCAATTATGGCTGATACGTTAACTGAACAGCGAGACATTACATCAATCAAGTGCGTCGGCCTCACGGGGTTCCATTTATTTGTTTACGCTCAGAATCCGGGATATCTAATCCAGCAGGATTACGCGCGTGTTTATAGTGGTGTTCTTACTCAAAAATGTCTTCAAGCCAATGGAATTCATGTACTGGACTGACCAGCCTTTCTCCTCCGATCTCTTTGTGAAAAATAGAGTATCTTTTTGGGGCAGGTATCCACAACCGACCAGACAAAAATTTTACTTATTGCCAGTAGTATTGTTAAAACTAGAATTTTAATGTTTGGTTTTGAAAAAGTAAATAGTTTCTTTTCAAAATTTGAAACATCGAATGACATTTCATGATACCATCGGTGTATAGACAACTGCAAACATATCATCCAATGGAATTTGCAGAACTACTTTTCTAAATTTTAAGATCTTTTTAGAAAGGTTGTCTGTAAGTTTTCACAGTGTTTTGATTTTCTCATAGAATCTGTCATTTCAGTGCTTTTGGCGCTTTGATTTTTCTTTGGCAAAATTTCCAACAACCTTAGAAAGGAACATTTCTGTGAGGTATGGAGTTGAAGCATTTAATAGCTGCTTCAAAGTTGTCTGTGCATATCTGGTAATACAAACCGGCTCCACGTCAGACATGTATGTACTATGAAATTTTGTTAAGTAATTCCTACATTTGAAAAATATGGTATTTTTCAGTAAAATTCAACATTTTCATCGCCTAAAAAATGAAACTTTATAAACATTTCAATATCTTTCTTCGTTTCTGTAGTTAACGGTTATCCATATGTAACCTTTTGCATGAAAACATTTTCAAGAATCTCGCCACTAACTTTTTCCACATACATGCCCGTTTCCCTCGCTTTTTTGTCAAAATTTTGAATTTCTCCCCTAAAAGGCAAACTTCTGAGCAGGCACAAAACTGAATGATTTTTATAGCTACTTCAGAGTAGTTATTGCACATCTGGCTATATAAATGGGTTCGACATCATATATACATTTTTATAGGCAAGTTCCTACTTGCCCAAAAACTAATGGATTATGAGTGTTTTATATAAAAACGTGCATTTTCCTACCCCGCAAAAAAAGAATTTTTTTGACATATAAAATTTTATTTTTTTTCCTGTAGTAAACTTATAAACATATATAACTTTTTTACACCAAAACATTTTCAAGAATCCAAACCAGTCACTTTTAAAAAAATTATTCCCATTTTCTGCATTTTTGTCAATATTTCCAAGTTTTTACCCCTAAAACAGACAGGTTAAGTACACATATCAAGCTGAATTTTCTTTTATCGCTACTTGACAACAGTTAGCTTATTTTTGGCTATTTAAATAAATTTGATATAATTAAATGAATTTTTTATAATTTAATTCCTATTTTGGCGATTTATTCAAATTTCGAACATTTTCCCCCCAAAAGACAATATTTTAGGGGATTTTTTCCTGTAAGTCAGGACACCTCACTGATTTGGAAAATAGTGAAACCCCTTCTGAAGGAATTTGTTTGAGGTTGAGGGTCTTTTCGGGCTAAAATGACTGGCCTATAAGATAAGCCTGTGTGTACACGCAGTGTAATCAGCATCGTTGTTGTTTGCTTTGTTAATGATATACTATGGCTACTGAAAATAAATTAACTCAGCACTGAATGGCTACTCAGAAAATGCCAGTTGATATTGAATGCATGGTAAATTTGCCATAACCTTATATTGTGTGGTCTGTTATGGTTAATAAATGCTTTTTTTTGAGTTGTCAGTGTATCTAAAATTTTGAATCCTGTCATTTAACATGGCCATTCAACAAATTTCGAATAAGCGCAACAGTACCTCAATGTATCCCATAATTTCAAAGCTTTTGCAAGACGTAAAAGTTGGGAAACATCTGTTTTCTACCTTCCAATATGTTGATCTTAAAAGGGTTATGGCTGAAATTTTTGGTACTTTCAGACCACCTATTGCTCAATCTCAATAGCTTGGAGCTCTTACTATAGAAACTAAGGAGTCCCAGTTTAAGCTGACAGAACTGTTTGCATGTAATTGCAGGCCACATGGACCAAACCTGGTTCTCAAGTTTGACAAAGAGCGGGAAACTTTCGTAAACATCGCCACACTAGATTCACCTTACCGACTTTTGATGGATAAAGAAGGTAAACAATACGTTTGTACTAACAGGAAACCAGCTTGTGGTCTGCTCGATTTGATTGATTTTATTGGGGTTAAACGACACGTCAACACTTGAAGGTCATTTTGTGTCGTCTCCCAGAGAAAGGGGAGAAAGAAGAGCTAGATGAAAGAGAGAAGGAGGAACATAAAATGAAACTCAAGAAACAGAAATAACTCTACCCTATAAGAATCTTATATGGGTGTGAGGGGTGGATGGAAAATTCCATCCCAAGGGTCACTGTCCGGCATCACGGGGCTTGCCTAATGATGCAGGACAGTGATCCCGAGAGACAGATTTTTCTATTCACCCCTCACACCCATATAGGATTCTTTTTCTGGCATATCTTCTGTTTCTTAGCGCGGATATTTAATGCTGCAGTCACTTCGGTTACCGTCGTACGCCATATTGTGATGACACTACAGGATTGTTTAGTTTATATTTTCTTGTCCTTTGGGGTCATTGATTCCATTGTGGAATTTTGAAAATATTTGAGGGTCACTGATGAGGCCTAATTGGCCGAAACTAGCTAGTCTGGCCCAGAAACATGCGCACTCCATATTTTTCAGTTCTGTAGTGTATTCCTTGCTTCCAAAGCATAACCCTTTTATAGAACATATTAGAACAGAATTTCTATCCAAAGCAGAAACTATGGGTTTCCTTATCTGCAAGAATTACCTGCTCAAAAGACAGTAGGCCTTGTCCAACTGCAAACCAGTATCAGTTGGACGCCCCAGTGACGTAAGAAACACCGCTTCACCACATCGGCTAGATAAAACAATCCAGAGTAGAATAAAATCAAACCGCTGATAGAACTTGTAGGGCGATAGTCTCTGAACTGGGAAAGGAGTCCTGAAAGGAACATGGGAAAAAAAAAACATATGCAAGCACACACATGTTGCATATCGAATACAGTGAAATTCCGCTATTAAGACCACCTAAAATTAAGACTTATTCTGCTTTTAAAAGCTTATTTAGATGGTTACAGTTCTTCTTTCTTTGAGTATTCTACATGCAGTGTCCTCCGGTCAGAGACCATCTTTGGGTGTGTTCAAAAGCGGTCTTAAAGACCACTTTTGATTAGTCCCAAAGGTGGTCTTAATTTTACTGTACTTATACCCTTTCTCTGCTGTTTGATTTTTTGTAATTTAGAGCACGCAATTACTGTTATCTTTTTCATTTTGCTTTCACCATTTAAATCTTCAAAATTTAATTTCCTCATAAATATTACTCAGGGAAGGATAAAAGTGTTAGAATCGTAGTTAAGTGAGTAGTTTACTTTTGGTCTGCTTTCAGAAACGGTTAATTTCTTCTTTGCACCGAAAACCTCAACAACCCACGGTCGGTGCTTGATCCTAAGTATTGAGTCCGACAGGCCTAAGTAAACAGTGCAGATCCAGATCAGACTGCTCCTGAAGGAGATGTCTGATCAGGGTCTACACCCATTGCCATTCCGTCTCTACTTTTTGGACTCCTAGCTGGATCGCAAAACAAACCTGTTAAAACTTTAGAATTACAGAAAGCCTTCAAGGTGTCCGAATTATTTAGGTTTTTAGCTCTCCTGTCACGTAGTGACAAGGTGAGCTTTTGTGATCACATTTTGTCCGACGTCCATCGTGTGTCCGTGCGTGCGTGCATCCGTAAACAGTTTCAAATAAGTATATCTCTAATACCCCATGGCCAATCTTGATAAAATTTCATGTGAAGCATCATCAGGTTAGGGGAAAGGCTGCATAAGGTTTATCGGCTGATCAGATTGGAATTCTGGTTGTCACGGCAACATATAGCTCCTATAGACTTATAATGGGAAAAATTAAAAAAAAATCTTCTTCTCTGAAACCACAGGACCTAGAGCTTTGATATTTAGCTTGTAACAATGTTAAGTGGTCACCTACATAAATCCTGCCAATCATGTCCCTGGGGTCCAAATTGGCCACACCCCGGGGCCTCTTACCTCCTATAGACACATCATGAAAAAAAAGCTTCAAAATATTCTTCTCTGAAACCACAGGGCCAAGAGCTTAGATATTTTGCAAGTAGCAACGGCAGGTGGTCACCTACATAATTCCTGCCAATCATTCCCCTGGGTTCCAAATGGGCCACGCCCCGGGGCCCCTTTGCTCCCATAGACTCATAATGGAAAAAGCTTCAAACATCCTCTTCTCCGAAACCACAGATATTTAGCATGTAGCAACGGCAAGTGGTCACCTACATAATTCCTGCCAATCGTGCCCCTGGCTTCCAAACGGGTCACACCCCGGGGCCCCTTCGCTCCCATTGACTCAGAATGGAAAAACATCAAAAATCTTCTTCTATGAAACCACAGGGCCCAGAGCTTAGATAATTTGCATATAGCAACAGCAGGTGGTCATCTAAATAATTCCTGCCAATCATGCCCCTGGGGTCCAAACGGGCCACGTCCAGGGGCCACTTAGCTCCTATAGACTCGTAATGGAAAAAAGCTTCAAAAAGCTTCTTCTCTGAAACCACAGGGCCCATAGCTGAGATATTTAGCATGTAGCAACGGCAAGTGGTCACCTACATAAATTCTGCCAATCAAGCCCTTGGAGTCCAAATGGGCCACGCCCCGGGCCCCTTAGCTGCCATAGACTCATAATGGAAAAAAGCTTCAAAGATCTTCCTCTCTGAAACCACAGGGCCCAGAGCTAAGATATTCAGCATGTAGCAACTGCAAGTGGTCACCTACATAATTCCTGCCAATCCTGCCCCTGGGTTCCAAATGGGCCACGCCACAGGGCCCCTTTGCTCCCACAGACTCATAATTGAAAAAAAAGCTTCAAAAGTCTTCTTCTCTGAAACCACATGGCCCAGAGCTTAGATATTTAGCATGTGGCAATTATTACTGGTCACCAACATCAATCTTGCCAATCATGCCCCTGGGGTCCAAATCGGCCACACCCTGGGAGACCCTAGCTGTCATAGACTCAAAATGGAAAAAAGCGTCAAAAATGTTCTTTCCTGAAACCACAGGGCGCAGAGCTTTGATATTTAGCTTGTAACAATGTCAAGTGGTCACCTACATAATTCCTGCTAATCATGCACCTAGGGCCCTAATTGACCACATCCTGGGGCCCCTTAGCTCCCATAGACTGGATGGAAAAAAAGCTTCAAAAATCTTCTTCCCTGAAACCACAGATATTAAGCATGTAGCAACGGCAAGTGGTCACCTACATAAATCCTGCCAATCATGCCCCTGGGGTCCAAATGGGCCAAGCTCCGGGGCCGCTTAGCTCCCATAGACTCATAATGAAAAAAGCTTCAAAAATCTTCTTCTCTGAAACCACAGGGCCCAGAACTTAGATATTTAGCATGTAACAAAGGCAAGTGGTCACCTAAATAAATCCTGCCAATCATGCCGCTGTGGTCCAACTGGTCCACTCTCCGGGCCCCCTTAGCTCCCGTAGACTCATAATGGCAAAAGGCTTAAAAATCTTCTTCTCTGAAACCATAGGGCCGCGAGCTTAGATATTTAGCAGGTAGCAACGGCAAGTGGTCATCTACATAAATCCTGCCAATCATGCCCCTGGGGTCCAAATGGGCCCCACCCCGGGGCCACTTAGCTCCCCTAAACTCATAATGGAAAAAGCTTAAAAAAATCTTCTTCTCTGAAACCACATGGCCCAGAGCTTATATATTTAGCATGGAGCAATGGCAAATGGTCACCTACATAAATCCTGCCAATCATGCCCCTGGGGGTCCAAATGGGCCACTTCCCGGGGCCCCTTGGCTCCCATAGACGCATAATGGCAAAAAGCTTCAAAATCTTCTTCTCTGAAACTGTGAAGCACAGAACTTAGATATTTAGTATCTAGCAACAGAAAAAGTCACCTACATAAATCCTGCTATCCCTGCCCCTGGGATCAAAATTGGCCACGCCCGTGCTCATCAGCTCCTATAGACTTATAATGGAAGAAACTTCAAACAGCTTCTTCTATGAAGCCATAAGGCCCAGAGCTTAGATATTTAGTTTGTAGCAACGTCAAGTGGTCATCTACATAAATCCTGCCAATCATGCCCCTGGGGTCCAAATGGGCCCCACCCCGGGGCCACTTAGCTCCCCTAAACTCGTAATGGAAAAAGCTTAAAAAAATCTTCTTCTCTGAAACCACATGGCCCAGAGCTTATATATTTAGCATGGAGCAATGGCAAATGGTCACCTACATAAATCCTGCCAATCATGCCCCTGGGAGTCCAAATGGGCCACTTCCCGGGGCCCCTTGGCTCCCATAGACGCATAATGGCAAAAAGCTTCAAAATCTTCTTCTCTGAAACTGTGAAGCACAGAACTTAGATATTACGTATCTAGCAACAGAAAAA
This sequence comes from Lucinisca nassula, assembly GCA_963580285.1. NCBI lineage: Eukaryota > Metazoa > Mollusca > Bivalvia > Lucinida > Lucinidae > Lucinisca > Lucinisca nassula. The sequence continues at coordinate 21,096,035 of OY757012.1, forward strand.
GTCAACTACATAAATCCTGCTAACCCTGCCCCTGGGATCAAAATTGGCCACGCCCGTGCTCATCAGCTCCTATAGACTTATAATGGAAGAAACTTCAAACAGCTTCTTCTATGAAGCCATAAGGCCCAGAGCTTAGATATTTAGTTTGTAGCAACGTCAAGTGGTCACCGAGATAAATCCTGCCAATTATGCCCCCTGGGATCCAAATTGGCCACACCCAAGGGCTCTTTAGCTCCCATAGACTTACAATTGGAAAAACCTAAAAAATCTTCTTCTCTGAAACCACAGGGCCCAGATCTTAAATATGTAGCATGTAGCAACGTCAAGTGGTCACCTACATAAATCCTGCCAACTATGCTCTTGGGGTCAAAATTGGCCACGCCCATGGGCTCATTAGCACCTATAGACTTATACTGGAAAAAAAAACTTCAAAAATCTTCTTCTCTGAAACCATGAGGCCCAGAGCTTAGATATTTAGTATGTAGCAATGGCAAGTGGTCTCCTACATAAATCCTGCCAACCATGCCCCTGGAGTCTGAATTGGCCATTCGCCAGGGCTCCTTTACTCCAATAGACTTATAATGGATCAACTTCAAAAATCTTCTTTCTGAAACCACAGGGCCCCGATTTTTGATTGATTTGAGGTTTAACATCCCCGTCAACCATGTGTAGGTCATTTTGGAGACTTTGATTCCAGATTTGTGGGACTTTTACCGTACATTGAGATGAAATGACATCTTAAGCTCTGCTGCCCGATGAAACCAATAGGGTTTAAATGCATAGACGGTTCAACTGGCACCAGTTTTCCTGGGCAGGCTTAGAACCTCTAAGCTGTTTACCAGTACTCATCTGCGTTCGGTTCCAGCTCTGCACGGAAGCACCATGTACCCAATCTATTTCTTCAAGTCCCACCGGTTCCGATAGCTCAGTTGGTAGAGTGTCCGCTCCGGAGAACGGGAGGTCACGGGTTCGATTCCGGGCCGCGACATACCAAAGTTGTTAAAAATGGTTCTAGCTGCTCCTCGCTTGACACTCAGATTTACTGGGTAGAGCTAGGACTGGTCTACCCAGTGACAGGATAATGTGACTGGGTGTGGTATCATGTAATGTGTCTGAGACATGATACTTCAGTGAGGCAGCACTATAAAAGTGAGCATTGAGCTCCCTGTCGCAACCAGACACCGTCGTGATATGACTGAAAAATTGTTGAAAGCGACGTTAAACCCGAATTCACACACACACACACACACACACACACACACACACACACACACACACACACACACACACACACACACACACACACACACACACCACACACACACACACACACACACACACACACACACACACACACACACACACACACAATTCTTCAAGTCCCGATGGGTATTCTAAACATCACTCATGACCTCCTGGTACACAGGTGAGCGCTACAAGACCAGTTGGCCCTCTTGTTTACGGTATGACCTCCGTCACGAAAGACACATTGCATATATGTATATGCGATAAATGTTAACCCTTATCCTGCTGAAGACATTAATAAACCCACGCCCATTTCTGACTAGCCACCAATCAAATTACTTTATGTACTGCATTTGTTCGATTCACAAACTGAATGACAAACAGTGCAGATCCTGATGAGAAGTCATTTGATCTGGATCTACTTTGTTTGCAAAGATATGGGTTGTAGGGTTGGGCTTGATTAGGGTTAACACATATCCTGCTGCTCACACCAACCCCTATCTTTGGAAATAGTGCAGATCCTGATCAGATGGCTTCTGAAGAAGCCATCTGATCAGGATCTACACTGTTTGCCATTCAGGGTTAATGATATGAGGCTAGCATTCTTCCACATGAAAAAGTTCCCGATTTATAGATGAGATAATCAACAACAAATTTTGTAGTTTTAGCTGTTCGTAAGATTTTTTCAAACATTTCATCGTTTTCTGGTACAGATTAGAGCTACCCTGTACCTATTTCGAAAACATGCCTATTCAAATATATTTAAATTTTTACCACCAAAAATGAGAAATTTCGGAAAAAAAAATTCTGATATTTTCAAATTTCTGCTCAAAACATAGACTCGGCGAAATTACAAATCAGGGGCCAGTTGTTCAAAACTAACGACGTCATTAGTTAACGTATCGTTAAAACTTTGATCATTTGTTATGGCAAATATGCTAATATTTTTGCTGAAAAAATGTGAGCAGCTTTTGCATTCGCAAAAGCTGCTCACATTTTTTCAGCAAAAATACCGAAAATTTAAATGTTAAACTTGCTAGAACAGTTAACAATATGACCACTAACGAGCTCGTTAAGCTAACGATGCTTTGAACAACTGGCCCCAGATTATCTCCTTTTCAATTAAAACAATTTTGCAATTTTCAAACTGTTGTTATTTCTATAACTTTCAATCAAGTGCTGCAATTTCTTTAAGAAACGTTTTGTTACCACCATTACTGTTAACCATGGTGATAAATAATGCAGAAAATTCATGCAGCATGTAGCACTGCCGATTGAGATTGCTTTCCATTGAAAGCAGCATTTGCACACAACTTCTTAGAATCTGAGGTCGATTGAAAAAACAATCAAAGCACTGAGAGTACTGAAGGGTCGATTATCTCTGAGTGTAGCTTGGGAAAATAGTCCTGAACTGAGAATTGAACTGTTCGTTGAACCCTTACATTCCAGTATTTTTAGCAAGCAGTGTAAACTTGATGACACCGCGATACGTGGCGTCTGATTAGGTGTCCACTGTTTGCCACTGCCCGAATGCAAGAGCTGAGTCCAGATTTTTACACTACATTCTGACGTCACAGGGAGGCGACTATCGATGCTATAAATGACCGGTACCTGGATTTTGTACATGGTCAGCAACAATCAAGGGTATTAAGGGATTGTATGATCAACAAAATTGTTATGAGTGTTGTTGTTTCTTCTTATTATTTTCGATTTGAAATACGTTTACACTTTTTTATCTTTTCTTGGAAGCATTTCGGCCTGAATAAATTTGTTAATGATTTCTTCATGTTTACAAGAATAAATATATCATGGAGATATATAAACAAAACGGTTAGTATCTGTTGTAAAAAAGTTTTTATTCAAATTGGCATCTAATCAACAACGTATCAATAAAATGGCTGTCATTTAACCCCAGATTTGTGATGATAACGTCCCGTTACCGCGGTAGTCTGGGGTTTTACCCGGGCTTACCCGCAACGTCATCGATATATTTAGACTGGTCTCCCGTTAGTTTATTTATAACTGATGCGCCAGCTATTATACCTTGAACTTTTAACCCATTTTGTACTGAAGGGAATCTTCCACCATACTCGTAACCTATTTAAGGATGTCAGGCTGTGTTTTCTTCAAAATGAATTTGGAAAATGGCAGATTTTTTTTTTTTTTGCAAACAGTGTAGCCCTGACCAGTCGCCGCGTTTTACGGCGACTGACCTTGGCCTGAACTGTTTGCCAATCCCCCGTTTTTTGGTTACCGGTACAAAATGGGTTAATATGTGTGTTGAGCTATAAAAATACGCAAGGCGAATTAATCTACGATACTTTCATCTACGATTATTGAAAAGTAAACATGACAGAAAATGCAAATTATTCTCTTCAGCTACAGCAGCAGTTTCACTTTTAGATAAGAACTTTGAAACTGTTTTGAATAAGGAACAATATTTTCTCATGAATGTGTCGGTGGTGATTAGGCCATTTGCATTAGTTAGTCAGGTTTTAGTATAAGGTTAAATCTGGATCGATTGTCGATTACAATCGACCCAACAAGAAAATAAACGTTGTGTGGTTTTCATTTGTACTAACTATGGCAACAGAAGCAATTTTTGTATAGGAACTTGTTTGACCTAGTATATTATAACTGTTGACTACATATATACGATAATAAAGCAAGGCTGTATTGTCTAGTCTGTGCCTGACAAGTACCCCACCCCCGAAAATGATAATTTGCAGTAGAATTTCGCTATTAAGACCACCTGAACTTAAGACTTAATCTGCTTTTTAAAAGCTTATTGAGAGGGTTTCAGTTATTCTTTCTTTGTATTTTCTACACCCAATGTCTCCTAATAAGAGACCACCTTTGAGACTATTCAAAAGTGGTCTTTAAGACCACTTTTGAACAGTCCCAAAGGTGGTCTTTTTATAGGAATTTTACTGTGTATGGAAAATACATCAGATTTCGACAAGGGTCTCAGACAAGAGAGTAAATACAGAGAAGCCCAGAAATATCTTGAGTTTTAGTGTATACAGAGAACGACGGGGCGTTCAACTGATATTGGCTTACAGTTTGGCAAGCCCTGCTGTCCTTGCAGCAGGTAAAGATAGAGGAGGAGTGTTGTTATTACTTTAGTTAATACACTTCTATTCACTTTCCTATTTCTCCCATGTCCTTCACTTTTATCTCCTTAACTCTCTCTCCTCCCTTTCTCTGGGAGACGACACAAACTGACCCACAAAGGTTGACGTGTCGTAGGTGACAAAGCCTTGCTTAGAACAACTGTATTAGAGCGAGAACAACCACTTTTGTTTGCACTACAAAAGCGTAACCGGGTCATCAACAATTGGTAGACATGGTAAGTTCCGTTTAATACCAAATAGAATATAAGAATCTTATATGGTTGTGAGGGATGGATGGAAAAATCCGCCCCGAGGGTCACTGTCCGGCATCACGAGGCTTGCCGAGTGATGCCGGACAGTGATCCCGAGGGACGGATTTTTCTATCCACCCCTCACACCCATATAGGATTCTTTTTCTTGCATACCTTCCATTTCTATTGCGAATTTTTAATGCTGCTTTCACTTCGGTTACCGACGTCCGCCATTTTGTGATGACACGACAGGAATGATTAGTGACGTCACGCATGACGACGCCGCGCATGAGGTTGTAATCAGCCAGTGCATTTGTCAAACACGCGATTATATTCGATTTGGGGTCGGAACACCAGGGTTAGAACATAAATTTCTATCCCAGGGTAAAATCATGGATTTCCTTGTCTGGTGTGCAAGAATAAGATAACGAACTCCAAACCATCCATGTGAGGGATGGATGGAAAAATCCGCCCCGAGGGTCACTGTCCGGCATCACGAGGCTTGCCGAGTGATGCCGGACAGTGATCCCGAGGGACGGATTTTTCTATCCACCCCTCACACCCATATAGGATTCTTTTTCTTGCATACCTTCCATTTCTATTGCGAATTTTTAATGCTGCTTTCACTTCGGTGATGCCGGACAGTGACCCTCGGGCCCCGATAGCTCAGTGGTAGAGCGTCCGCTTCGGGAATGGAAGGTCGCGGGTTCGATCCCCGGCCGCGCCATACCAAAGGCGTGAAAAATGGTACTAGGAGCTCCCTTGGCTGACGCTCGCATTATCAGGGGGTAGTCCTAGGAAGATAAATGAAGGCAGGTAAGTATTTGTTAGCGGATACTTTGTTTGTCGCAATAAAAGCTCTACAGAGCTTATGTTATTTGTTTCGAATATGCGACGTTAAATAAAGCTTCTTTATCTTTTTTATCTTTAAACATGATGCAATTAGACTGATTTAAGAAATTGAATCACTTTGTAGACAACCGCCCACACAAAATTTCCCATTTCCAGGAAAGCTAAAATGAGTCTGCTGCCATTAACGTACTCTATATACAACACACTAGTCAACAATATTAATGAGAGTTTCATGCATGTTCTACTGACGTACAGTAAAACCGAATGTCAGCTACTGAGGAATGACGTTACACGATGGCATCGGGGTTCCGACGGCATGTCGCAGGTTCTAATGCACTTGCGTAAGTAACGCGACGTTTGATTGGATAACGTCAAAAATTTGCATCATTATATTCTGCGATCTATACTGTCGGAAACCCGACGTTATCATGTTACGTCGCTTTGCATTGGATGACATTCGGTTTTACGCAGCTCACAGCGCTTGCAGCTTCGATACAAATAGTATAATTTTTAACAAAACAACTGAATAGGTGCATTAGGGTCGGGATATCTGTATTAAAAATTGTCATTTGGGGCGGTAAATCGCCGGTTTTACGGTCGCAAATTACAAAATTATGTTTTACGGCTCCGCTGACGCGTCGCCGGAAAACGAAATTTCCGACGTAAAGCCGACGATTTACCTCCCCAAATGATCATTTTCAATATAGTTATACCCTAAGTATACAGACTCAGAAATTATGTCAAATCAGGCGACGCGTTACGCTTGTTGGTGCACCTTTGATATCAGAATGATAGAGTTTAGCAATTATGAAGCAGATGTGATTTGAAGATTTTCAAGATGGATGCCATCTTGGACATCGGAACAGTACAATTTGAGCAATTCTGAATCTCAATGGTGCCCCCAATACTGGCTCAATCTGAATTACCATTCGGCATCAGCTGTTGTTTGAAGATTGTCAAGCTAGTGGCCATCTCGGATATCGGAACGGATCAATTTGAACAAACCGCCCTGACGTCCTCAATTAACTTTCAGCTTAATCTACTTTGGATATCCAAACAGATTAGGAAACTCTGATTCTCAATGTTGCCTATCAAGATTCAGTGCAATGCAATGAACCCATTTGGTACCGGAAACCCGAAAACGGGTACCCTGGCAAACAGCGCAGGCCCAGATCAGACGCCGCAGAACGCGGCGTCTGATCAGGGCCTACACTGTTTGCAAATAGTCAGCAGTTTTCCAAATAAATTTTGAAGAAAAAAAAACAACCTGGCACCCCTAAATTTTGGAATGAACTACTGCTATGTATAAGGAGGAAGATGCCATTTGGTACAAAAAGGGGTTAAGCAACTCTGACTCTCAATGTTGCCCATCAAGTTTCAGCTCAATCTGGAGGAGGAGGTGTCGTTTAACCCTTTTTGTACCAAATGGAATCTTTCTTCTTGTATATAGCAGGAGTCCATTTCAAAATTCAGGGGCGTCAGCTTGTGATTTCATCAAAATTTATTTGGAAAATGACTGAACTTTTAGCAAACAGTGGAGGCCCTGATCAGACGCCGCGTTCTGCGGCGTCTGATCTGGGTCTGCACTGTTTGCCAGGCTACCCGTTTTGGGGTTTCTGGTACAAAATGGGTTAAAGTATTTCAAGATGGTCGCAACATCACGGCGGCTATCTCTGACATTGGAACGGAACCATTGAAGCATTTAAATATCTTCATGTCGCGCAGATGCCTCCCATCAAGTTTCAGCTTAAATTGATTTTCTAGTCTGGAGGATATGTTGTTTGAAGAATTACAAGTTGTCCATCATTGCAGCCATCTTGGATATATGCAAGGAACGCTTTTAGCAGTTCTGGAATCTGTTGTGGGGCAATGCTAACTCGCCTGACCGTAGCGGACGTTAAATGCTTAAACTTTGCAATACAATACAATACAATACAATACAATAGCAGTTCTGGATTTCCAAACCGCCCTGATGCCTCGCATCAAGTTTTAACTCAATCCAACTTTCAGTTGGGGAGGAAATGTTGTTGAAGTAATTTCATGATGGCCGCCATGACGTCCATCTTGGATATCGAAACAGAATATATATATAACTTCGTTATCCACAGGATCGAGGCATCCACCATTTAAATACGTTAGTTCAAACGCACAACGGCACCTAGTATATGTAACTCTATCTCACGGGTCATGCAGTTAAAACGAGCTAAACACTGTTCCATGTAAACTCCTTTTTTGAGAGTCGGTTAGACCGTTGTTCCTGTATGGCTAGGCGCGGCAGCCATTGCCAGCGTGAGTTCGAATCCCGCAACAGTCAAGTTTGTACTAAAGGCCACGGACCTTCTTTTTTCCATGCTGGAACATTCAGATGGTTAGAAAAGTAGTTGTGTATACGTCTTAACTGAAACCCCCACCTTTACTGCAGTTTTCTTCAAACAAACAAATCCAAACGAGTACGGCAACTTGGATTTTTAAGTACGGCAACTTGGAAAAATGCTGAATTAACTGTACGGCTACTTGCATCACAAAATTGCTACTTTGGAAACTACTGATAACATTTTCGACACCGTTGGTCCAAGTCCTTCTAGAGAATGGCTGAGCAATCAGGATGGATTATGGTCAGGTTCACCGCAGTGTCATCAACAAATAGGCGAACCTGGGACCGCATATTGTCGGAGAGGTCATTTAGGTATTATAACAATGAACTGGGCCAAGAAGTGTACCTCTTTCAAGTACATCTGTCTGACTTCTCCCACTGGATAGTTTCACCATGTACCTGTAGCTCTTGCACGAGCTTAAGGTGATTTACCTGGTGATTTAAAATCTAGTAGAATAAGACCTGTTTGTTGACCATTTAAACTGATCTGTCAAGATCGTAAACAAGCTGAATCACCTGGGTTGCACAACAAGATCTGCGCTCCAATGCTGTAACACAAAGTATGCCCCTTAGCTGTAAAGACCAACCCTTCTGCCCATGGTGTTTAAATCAGTTATAAAAGGAGTAGCGACGAAAGGCAAATTAAGTCCAACCTTTGTTTTTACCAAGACTGATAGTTGTAAAACATGTTAGAATACATCTCTTTTATAGCACTCTATGTATAATTAATCTCAGCAAAGCGCAGTACTGTTCCTAGCAAGATGCCGTCCAATATTTTACGCCGTGACGCAAGTTGCAGTACTCTAGCCTTCGAGCATTTCGGCTTGTTTCATCCAGTCCCATTATTCTTTGGGAAAAATAACTAGTACAACATAAGCAGCAATGGGTGACGCATTTATTCATACCACTGAATTGAAGATTGTCACAGCTGTCTCTATGATAAATTCACTTGTGAAGCTATCATAAATTTTCGCGGTACCAGCAGCGTACCACCCGACTCATTTGTGTGTTTAAATGGTAGTTGACAACGCTTTTCCAAAATGTTTGTACAAGAATTTCAAAGAAAAATAAGTTAATATGGGAAGTGGTTTTAATTTCTGACTACGTAATAAGGCTAAATTAAGCGATTACCTATCGTCGACATTGTCATTTTCTTCATTCATCTGGTACTTTTCAGTAACATGTTTAGTAGTCGCTGCTACGCGGGTGATAGTCACTTGTTTTTCTTCATCTAAACATTGGTAGGACAAAAGTTGGAAAGTTCATGTAGAGTGTAAAGAGTGGTATCGATAAAAATAGTTCATGTAGAGTGTAAAGTGCTATTCATATCTACATTGAAAAGTTCATGCAGGGTGTAAAGTGTGGTACCCATATAAACCCAAGGAAGGGTGGAGACCCTCGGAAATTTGAAAATAATTGAAGAAAAATGAGTGGATAGACTTTAGCAATTCTTAAACTTCATGTGGGCCCCGTCAAGCGATTTAGGTATTTATCGCCTATGCGAGCAGCGAAGGTTCAGGCGAGCCTGCGCATCCGCGCAGTCTCGCCAGAACCTTCGCTGCTCGCTCATACAAGCATAGAATCAAGAGGAACCTTCAGACAGAAGGCCATATCCCTGGCCCCTCTGAATGGCTGGGCATGCGCAGTTAAAATTTGTCATGACGGAATGCTCGAAGACCCAAATTTGCTTGGCGGGGCTCATGTCGCCCTGGTTCATCCAATCAAGTTTCAGCTCCATCCGACATTCGGTTTAAGAGGAGATGTCGTTTGAAGAATTTCAAAATGGTAGCACTCATTCAAACCCAAAATCGAACTCTTCAAAAATTGTATGGCTTTTCTCATTACCATCAGTAGGGCAGGTAATTGTCGTGCAAATAGTCTAAACTGAGCCAAAAGTTAAAATATTTGAGAATTTATGCCAGTAAGTGCAAGTAACTCTCATGTGAACAGTCCGATCTGCCCGAAATCGAACTCATCCAAGAGTTTATGGTTGTCCTCATTTCTTGCAATTCTGATGAAGAGCTATTAACTATCAGTCGCTATCATCGGCCCTCAAGGGCGGGTAACCCTCATGTGAACAGTCGAAACGGGGCCAAAGTCGAACTCGTCCGAGATTTTATGTCTGTCTTTGTTAACTGCATGTTTGATGAAAATTCTATCAAAACTGAAGTCACTGTTGATTGGACAACATTTCTATGAGAGACTAAAGGGCAAGTGGCTCTCATGTGAATTCAACGATCTGCCCCAAATTCGAACGGGTATATTATGTAACGGCTATCCTCATAACCTACAAGTTAGACGAGGACCAAAAATAAAGTTGCTATAGCCCGGACAATGATTTACACATTATATCCCTATGGAAGCTTTTCGCAGCCATGGAAACCAATGTTGTCCAATTGCCATCTTTGAACCATGGCGTGACTGAATGATTTTCAAGTATCACATCAATCAAGTCTTAGGTTGGAGGAGGGAAGAGATGTCGAAAACGTGAAAATTTAACGACGGACGGATGACGGAAGGACGGACGGACAACAGGACATGCAGGTTAGCAAACATACATAACATAAGCGACAAAGCATGAAACAGTTTGAGTCTATCCTGAATCGAAGGTAAGATAAATAGTGGCAAAATTAGAATGTTTGTTTTGTTTTCAAGACCGCTGTAAAAACGATACATATAACCGATGAAACGTGTAGGGTTTCTTTTAAGCTTCAGTATACTTTCACATTCCATTTTCACTAGGCCCTCTCGAATCACACTGAGACATCATTCGGTACTTCCTGTGCGGTTTCCTATAAACGGAGCCCTCTAAAAAGGGATCTACTCTGAAAGGCCACTTTTAACATGGGGGAAGAAAAATTATGTGCAAGTTTGAAAGAGTTGCCTTTACTGCAACCGTTTTTTATCCAGAAAAAGTCAATTTAAAATAGTGTCGTGACTGTCATTAAATAACAGAATTACAAAACCTGATGACTGTTTGTGGCGCAAGAATCCAGTCTACCACAAGGGCATAATTCAGATGAATTCCGTTTTCATTAAAAGATTCTTAAAGGGACAGCTAGCGGGAGTGATGATCACACAAACACACAGGACTGAATCAGTTACATTTTACTAATACATCCATGTTAAGCATGGGTTTCTTAAAGGTATTTTCCATATGAAAACCATCACGACACATGCCCATATATTTTTGACCCCCTTAAATCCCACTTTTATATGGAGAAAATGGGGTTTACAGGGATATACATTATTTTCCTTATTTTTGCTCCAAAGCAGAAATATGAAAAAAAAATCAGAATATTTTATCTGACAATTCTCAGTTTTTTGGTGGAAAATAATTCAATACATTTGAATAGGCTTTTTTTTTTCTTATTTCTGCTTCTAAAATAAATTTGGGTATTCGTAAGTGGAACCAGCAGTCACAATTTATGATGAGAATAAATAGAAAAGTAGCCCCAACATTCTTATATATCGTGAAAGCAGCAAAATATCATTTTAGTCTCAAATAAGTTTATTAAAACACGCGACTGATACACTGTATTATATATTAGAGAAACTATTATTTAAGCATAAAAATACGTTTTAGCTCACCACAACCGAAGGCTCCGGGAGCTTATAGGATAGGCAGTTGCCCGTCGTCGTGTGCGTCTGTGTCTGCGTCGTCCGTCAACACTTCCAAAGGATATCTCTCCTCTGAGGTCACTGGGCCGATTGGTCCCAAATTTCTAAGGGATGGGAAGTATGTGTTTTTTATGAAATTAGGCTCATTAGTTTGGTTGCTATGGCAATTTAGAGTTTCCGTAGACTTATAATTGGCAAAATTGAAAATGGCATTAACTGCCAAGCATTTGGAGATATTTTGACAAAACTTCCATAAAAATATTTCTTAAGGAATCTACTATCTGCCATATCATTTTAGGTCTACTGCTCATTTTTGCTGGCTGCCACGGAAAACAAAATGAAAAAAAAAAAAAAAAAAAAAAAATACTTAAATAAATCAACGTCTCAGAAACAATATGCTCTATGAGGCTGAGACTTTATGAAAATAAATATGCACCATATTTGCCTCGACAGGTTGTGTATTTTTGTTTGTTTGTTGTTTTTGTTATGAAATTGAAATTCGGCTATTTAGTTTGGTTGCTATGGCAACTTAGAGTTTCCATTGACTTATAATTGGGAAAATTGAAAAATGGCATTAACTGCCAAGCCTTTGGAGATATTTTAACAAAACTTCTATAGAAATGTTCCTTAAGCAATCTACTATCTACAATATGATTTAAGGCATACTGCTCATTTTTATTGGTTACAATGGAAACCAAAACGCAAAAAATAAAAGAAAAAAACAGTACTTAAAAAATCATCTCATCAAATCCCATATGTTCTATGAGGCTGAGACTTAATGAAAATATTCACCACTTTGCCTCAACAGGTTTTGTTGCTTTAAGCACACCTGGGCCGAAGGCTCCACGGGAGCTTATAGGATGGTAGTCCCTCCGTCGTCCGTCCGTCCGTCTGTCGTCCGTCCACACATTTGACCAGCTATATCTCCGCAGCCTGAAGGCTGATCTCAATAATTTCTTTTCTGTAGCATGCTTCTGAAAGGGCATTGATGACATAAGCATTTTATTGAAATCGAATGAAAACTTGGTTGCTATAGCAACCACAAGTTCCTATAGACTATCAATGGGAAAATGCTTGTCATCACCGTAGCACCTTCGGGTTGGATCGGATCTTTCTGAAACTTATATATAAGTAGACAGGGGATGAAAGCTTGGATGAGTTCGAAAACTTGCCATAGAGTTACGTCGCCTTGATTGCTAAAAATGCCTATTTTTGACCTTGTCATCACCGTAGCCCCTTCAGTTTTGATCGGATCTTTCTGAAACTTATATGTAAAATGGCTCGGGATAAAAAATCGGATGACTCGAAAACCGGTCAAGTCGGCTTACTTATCATAGAGTAACGTCCCTTTGATTGCTGAAAATGTCTTTTTTTTTACCTTGTTATCACCGAAGCGCCTTCAGTTTTAATTGAATTTTTCTGAAACTTATATGTAAGGTGGCTGGGGATAAAAACTCGAATGAGTTTGAAAACCGGCGAAGTCGGCCCATTTATCATAGAGTTACGCCCCTTTGGTTGCTGAAAATGCCTATTTTGACCTTGTCATCACCGTAGCGCCTTCAGCTTTGCTTGGATCTTTCTGAAATTTATATGTAAGGTGGCTGGGGATAAAAACTCGGATGAATTCGGAAACCGACCAAGTCGGCCCATTTATCACATAGTTACGTCCCTTCGATTGCTGAAAATGCCTATTTTTGACCTTGTCATCCCACTTCTGACACCAAATGTCACATGACTTCCGGTGAGGGGGAGGTTGAGCTGTCCTGTGGCTCAGTTCAGCCTCACACACACCCAAAGGCAGCATGCGTCAAGATAGACGAGGGGTGGTCTAATCGAGAAAGAACAAGTCCAAGTAACACAAATATTTATTTACAACGTCACTTCAATAAAACAGTACACAACACACACTCACACTTATGGAAAACAACAGTTACGTATGGCCATGTGCAAAATGCTCTTAGGAGCAGTAAGTTAATTCCTTATCTTTTCCCGTTTCAGGAGTGGAATATATGTGTTCATTTTTTGAACTATACACGTTTCAGGAGATCTCTGAAGTTATATACGACGCATGTATACGTCCTTCTTACGACTGTATGCGACCTTCATGTTAGAGATCTGTCCTTCATGTTAGATTCGTTTCTGACTCTACGTCGAGTATGGATTACCCTCTTTGCTTGACGAAGTAGTAGATTAGATGCTACTACGGGCCACAGGCCAGTGGTAGATCATAAAGCCTTGTAGATGTCTGAAATTAACGAACATCTCATAATAATCTCTGCTAACCTCAACTTTCCATATCCCCCCCACCCCTCATTGCACGGGAAACCTGCATACACAGATCACTAGGAGCGGGCAAGCGAGCGTTATATCAACGTATATTCGACGTCAACGGTCATTACGTCAACGTCAATTTGACATCACGACGTTGCGGCCGAATACACGTGGGACTGATATAGCCTCAGTCTACCAAAGCTTACTACATTTAAGACAAAACTATTACACTTAAGAAACGAGCTTATACATGTACAAATAAAATACAGAAACATTACACTTTTAAATGATTGAAATTGTCCCTTAGAACGCCATTGCGCAAACAACCAATGCGTTACCATAAATATAATGTTCTTCTAACAAAACATATGGCTGAAAATGACGGTGCAAAAGTTTGCCATTGTTCCCTACTTCTGCCCAGAATACGGAACGCGTCCACACGTTAGAACAGTATCACTGCGTGAGGCCGTTCTAACGGGTACCCACAACCTGCATGCCAAAGCAGAAACACGAAAAAATGAGTGCACCACCGTTATATTAACACTGCAGCGACAATGTATCGCTCGGAGTACTCTGATATAAGTACACCGACTCTAAACTAAGGATAAAGGGTACTAACTCATGATGACAACCAGCCGTAGATGCTGGGACTCCTCGCCTTGCCAACAGACGACGAGTAAAGGACATCATTTTGTCAACCATCATCGAGTACAGTATGCTCGCCCAGTCTTTCAGGCTAGACCGGTGAGCAAAATGTACTCCCCTCAAAATAACTGAAAAATCTGCTTGGAGCCATATGATTGATAAAAAACATATCGCGCAAGGACGCAGGTGGCGTCTGATCAGGGTCTACAGAAAATGCACCCTGGCACTATTTAATTAAAACTTTCATTGAATCTGAACAGTCTTTCAACGAAAGAAGAAAAAAAAAGTACAATAACATTACTGCGAAAATTAAGTGCTGCGTCTGATCAGGACCTTTATTGCAATGAAGCGCCGATAATGGTGGTGTGTGTGACCTTAAACTGCGCCTGATCAGAATCTACACAAATTTTATAGCAAAAAGATGCGTGCGTGCGTGCGTGCCCTATGAACAAACGCCGTCATACACGGTAACTTTTAATCCTAACGCAGTTATCTGCCCCTACAATGAACGGTACATAAATCGCCAAAATTATCTACCCTTACAATAGATGACGATCCATGTAAGCAATAGATCCAGCGCTTAAGTTCCATTTCTTCTCTGCCCAACACTAAGGTGCCCATTTATGTGCTGTACAGGGAAAAGAAATGACAATATTAACGCAAAAAGGATACTGACAAGCAAGAATAGCGCTGCATCTAAGAATCAAAGATAATAAATAAAAATCATTTTTCTCACTGCTATCGGCCTATGCTCGATACTGCAACATCGGCTCTGGAAATAATGTCCCATGCGCACCCGACGTTGAGCGGTCAGTTACTTATATATGGATGTGTCAGTACACGTATACGATCATGCGATGACCTTGCCACAATAGCTAGCAAAAGTCGGGTCGCCTGATCGACACGTCACCTGTATGGAGTATTGCACAGGCCAGCCAGCAGAGAATAATAGAGGGTTCAAGAAGGTTAGTTGGTTAGAAAATACGCCCTCTTAACAAGATCTGTCTGATTTGACAGACGTAACTTCCATCAAGAACATATGTTTAGGTGTGTGCAGGTCCGAAACCGTCCGAAAAGAACGAAGAAACCTACGTTTATCAAGGAAAACATAATTGGACAGTTTTCTTGACAAGGCCTAGCTACCGTAGCACAAAAAATATAAAAATTCGGTTAACTTGTAAACATGTCAGTATTGCTCTCTTGTAAGAGAACAAGTAATTACATGCCTATAACTTTCTGGTTGAAAATAAGAAACCTTGTCGTGACACATAGCCCCTTCAGTTTTGATCGGACCTTTCTGAAACATATACGTAAGGGGGCTTGGGATAAAAATTCGGATGAATTTGAAAACCGGCCAATTCGGCCCATTTATCATATAGTTACGCCCCTTTGATTGCTGAAAATGCCCATATTTGATCTTGTTATCACCGTAGCCCCTTCAGTTTTGATTGGATCTTTCTGAAACTTATACGTAAGATGGCTTGGGATAAAACTCGGACGAGTTTGAAACCCGGCCAAGTTTGGCCCATTTATCATGGAGTTACGTCCCTTTGATTGCTTAAAATGCCAATTTAAGACCTTTTTCATCACCGTAGCGCCTTCAGTTTGGATCGGATCATTGTGAAACTAATATGTAAAGTGGCTGGGAATAAAAACTCGGATGAGTTTGAAAACCGGCCAAGTCGGCCCATTTATCATAGAGTTACGTCCCCTTGATTGCTAAAAATTCCTTTTTTTTACCTTGTCGTCACTGTAGCCCCTTCAGTTTTGATAAGATCTTTCTGAAACTTATATGTAAAGTGGCTGAGGATAAAACCCTCGGTTTCAGTTCATTTGGGTTGAAGGCTCCAGGGGAGCTTATAGTACATACAGTGGGTCGTCCGTCGTCCGTCCATCCACACCTTTGACCAGTTATATCTCGGCAGGCTGATTTGTTCAACACTGTAAAGGTCATTTTGGAGACGTTGCTTCCAATTTTGTGGGACTTTTACCCAACATTGAGATGAAATGACATCTTAAGCCCTATCGGCCAATGAAACAAATAGGGTTTATAAGCATGGACAGGTCGACTCGCACCGCTTTGCCTGGGCAAGCTTAGATCCCCTAAGCAGTTTACCAATACTCGTATGCGGTCGGTTTCAGCTCTACATGCAGCACATCTATTTCTTCAAGCCCCGATTGGCGGGGGCCGCTCTGCAGGCTGATCTCAACCATTTCACATCTTTAGCATGCCTCTGGTGGGGCATTGATGACATAAGGTTTTTTCGAAATCGAACAAAAACTTTGGTTGCTATGGCAACCACAAGGTCCCATAGTCTTACAATGGGAAAATGCTTGTCATCACCGTGGCACCTTCAGTTTTGATCAGATCTTTCTGAAACTTATATGTAAGGTTGCTGGTTTTCGACCTTGACATCAACATAGCCCCTTCAATCTTCTTGAAAGTAACAAACAAGCAAGTCAGGGATAAAAGCTTGAATGAGTTTGAAAACTGGTGAGGCCAGCCTATTTATCATAGAGTTACATTCTACTTGATTGCAGAAAATGCTTACGGTATCATCACCTTGTCCTCGCATAAACCCTCCAGTAAAGGTTGGCACTATCTGAAACTTTGAATCTGTTAGCTCAGGTGAGCGATATAGGACCATCTTGGTCCTCTTGTTTTATGTTGTTGTTGTTTATTTTTAAGAAATTCGGATCTTTAGTTTGGTTGTTATGGCAACTTGGAGTTTCCATTGACTTATAATGGGGAAAATTGATAAACGGTATTTGCGGATATTTTTACAAAAATGTCATAGAAATGTTCCATAATCAATCTACTATCTGTCATATGATTTTAGTCCTACTGCTCATTTTTTTTATTGGTTGCCATGGAAACCAGAATGCAAAATAGTAGGAAAAAATACTTAAAAAATCGTCTCATCTGAAACCATATGCTATGTGTGGCTAAGACATAATGAGAATATTCACCACTGTATTTGCCTCAATAGATGTTTTGTTGTTTTGTTTTTTAAGCTCACCTGACCGAAGGTCATGATGGCTTTTGCTACTGTGAGATGTCCGGCGTCATTGTGCGTCGTCCGTCGTCCATGCGTAAACTTTTCTTCCGAACACACTAGAGGTCCCAGTTTGGGGCTAATTATCATCAATCTTGACAATAATGATCAACTTGACAATATCTCGATCAAGTTTGAATATGGGTCATGTCGGGTCAAAATGTAAGTCAGTAGGTCAATTCATAGTAAAACCTTATAAACACACTAGAGGCGACAGTTTTGGTCCGACCACCATCAAACTTGTTTAGAATGATCATCTTGACAATATTTCGGTCAAGTTCGAATATGGATCATATCGGATCAAAAAGTAGACCAGAAGGTCAAATCATAGAAAAATCTTGTGAACACACAAGAGGCCATAGTTTTTGTCCTATCATCATCAAACTTGCTCAAAATAATCATCTTTACAATATCTCGGTCATGTTCGAATATGGGTCATGTTGGGTTAAAAAAATAGGTCAATAGGTCAAATCATAGAAGAACGTTGTGAACACACTAGAGGCCACAGTTTTGGTCATATCATCAGCAAACTTGCTCAGAATAATCATTTTTTCAATATCTCAGTCAAGTTCTAATGTGGGTCATGTCGGGTTGAACTGTAGGTCAGTAGGTCAATTCATAGAAAAACCTTGTGAACACACTAGAGGCCACAGTTTTGGTCCAATCATAAGCAATCTTGCTCAGATTTATCATCTTGACAATACCTCGGATACGTTTGAATATGGGTCATGTCGGGTCAAAAAGTTGGTCAGTAGGTCAAATCATAGATAAACCTCGTTAACACACTAGAGGCCACAGTTGTGGTCCTAACATCATCAACATTGCTAAGAATGATCATCTGAACAATATCTTAGTCAAGTTCGAATAAAGGTCATGTCGGGTCAAAAAGTAGGTTAACAGGTCAAAGCATAGAAAAACGTTGTGAACACACTAGAGGCCACAGTTTTGGTTATGTCATCAGTAAACTGTATCAGAATAATCATTTTGACAATATCTCAGTCAAGTTCGAATATGAGTCATGTCGGGTCAAAATATAGGTCAGTAGGTCAATTCATAGAAAAACCTTGTGTACACACTAGGGGACATAGTTTTGGTCCAATCATAATCAAACTTGCTCAGAATGATCATCTTGAAGATATCTCGGACAAGTTTGAATATGGGTCATGTCGGGTCAAAAAGTAGGTCAAATCATAGAAAAACCTTGTGAACACACTAGAGGCCACAGTTATGGTCATAACATCATCAACCTTGCTGAGAATGATCATCTTGACAATATCTTAGTCAAGTTCGAATATCGGTCACGTCGGGTCAAAAATAAGGTCAACAGGTCAAATCATAGAAAAACATTGTCAGCACCTTAGAGGCCACAGTTTTGGTCCTATCGTCATCAAACTTGCTGAAAATGATCATCTTGACAATATCTCGGTCAAGTTCCAATATTGGTCATGTCGGGTCAAAGGGTAGGTCAGTAGGTCAATTCATAGAAAAACCTGTGAACACAATAGAGGCCACAGTTTTAGTCTGATTATCATCAAACTTGCTCAGAGTGATCATCTTCACAATATCTAAGTCAAGTTCGAATATGAGTCATGATGGGTCAAAAGTAGGTCGGTAGATCAAATCATTGAAAAACCTTGTGAACACACTAGAGTCGACAGTTTTGGTCCGATCATCTTCAAACTTGCTCAGAAAGATCATCTTGACAATATCTCGGTCAAGTTCGAATATGGATCATGTCGGATCAAAAAAGTAGGCCAGAGGGTCAAATCATAGAAAAATCTTGTGAACACACAAGAGGCCATAGTTTTTGTCCTATCATCATCAAACTTGCTCAAAATAATCATCTTTACAATATCTCGATCATGTTCGAATATGGGTCATGTTGGGTTAAAAAATAGGTCAATAGGTCAAATCATAGAAAAACGTTGAGAACACACTAGAGGCCACAGTTTTGGTCATATCATCAGCAAACTTGCTCAGAATAATCATTTTGACAATAGCTCAGTCAAAAAGTGGGTCAGTAGGTCAAATAATAGAAAAACACACTAGAGGCCACAGTTGTGGTCCTAACATCATCAACCTTGCTCAGAATGATCGTCTTGACAATATCTTAGTCAAGTTCGAATAAAGGTCATGTCGGGTCAAAAAGTAGGTTAACAGGTCAAATCATAGAAAAACGTTGTGAACACACTAGAGGCCACAGTTTTGGTCATATTATCAGCAAACTGGATCAGAATAATCATTTTGACAATATCTCAGTCAAGTTCGAATATGAGTCATGTCGGGTCAAAATATAGGACAGTAGGTTTATTTATAGAAAAACCTTGTGAACACACTAGAGGCCACAGTTTTGGTCCAATCATAATCAAACTTGCTCAGAATGATCATCTTGAAGATATCTCGGACAAGTTTGAATATGGGTCATGTCGGGTCAAAAATGGGTCAGTAGGTCAAATCATAGAAAAACCTTGAGAACACACTAGAGGCCACAGTTGTGGTCCTAACATCATCAACCTTGCTGAGAATGATCATCTTGACAATATCTTAGTCAAGTTCGAATATAGGTCACGTCGGGTCAAAAAGTAGTTCAACAGGTCAAATCATAGAAAAACCTTGTAAGCACCCTAAAGGCCACCATTTTGGTCCTATCGTCATCAAACTTGCTGAAAATGATCATCTTGACAATATCTCGGTCAAGTTCCAATATGGATCATGTCGGGTCAAAGGGTAGGTCAGTAGGTCAAATCATAGAAAAACCTGTGAACACAATAGAGGCCACAGTTTTAGTCTGATTATTATCAAACTTTCTCTGAGTGATCATCTTCACAATATCTAAGTCAAGTTCGAATATGAGCCATAATGGGTGAAAAGTAGGTCGGTAGGTCAAATCATTGGAAAACCTTGTGAACACACTAGAGGCCACAGTTTTGGTCCGATCATCATCAAACTTGCTCAGAATGATCTTCTTGACAATATCTCTATCAAGTTCCAATATGGCTCATGTTTGGTGAAAAAGTAGGCCAGGAGGTCAAATCATAGGAAAACCTTCTGAACACACTAGAGGCCACCGATTTTTGTCCCGATCACCATCAAACTTGCTCATAATGATCATCTTGACAATATCTGGGTCAAGTTTGAATATGGGTCATGTCGGGTAAAAAGTAGGTCGGCATGTCAAAACATAGGAAAATGTTGTGAACACTCTAGAGGGCACAGGTTTAGTCCTATTATCATAAAACTTGCCCAGAATTATCATCTAGACAATATTTCATTCAAGTTCAAATATGGGTCATGCCAAATCAAAAAGTAGATCAGTAGATTATTTTGTCATAACTTTTGAACCGTTTTGAGTTAGAGCCTTGATATTTGGTACGCGGGTTCCTTGTGACAAAGCTTCCCACTTTTACAAAAAAACATTTGACCTATGGTCTTGACCTGTGACCTACTTTATCATATCTTTTGAACCATTTGGGATAGAGCCTTCATATTTGGTTTGGCATGTATGTTTATTGTGACAAGGATTTCCAAACCATACAAAAATTTTGACCTATGACCTTGACCTTTGACCTACTTTGTCATAACTTTTGAAGTATTTGAGATAGAGCCTTCATATTTGGCATGTAGGTCCCTTGCAACAAGGGCTTCCTATTCATAAATATAATGATTGGTGACCTTGACCTTGACATGTGACCTACTTTATCATAACTTTAGAACCATTTCAGATAGAGCCTTCATATTTGGCATGTGCATTCCTAGTGACAAGGTCTTCCCACCCGTACAAAATTTTTCCTATGACCTTGACATTTGACCTACTTTGTCATAACTTTTGAAGCATTCGGGCTAACGTTCTCATATTGGCATGTATGTTCCTTGTGACAAGGGCTTCCAATTCACATAAAAATGACCTGTGACCTTGACATGTGACCTACTTTATCATAACTTTTGAACCATTTGAGATAGAGCTTTCATATCTGGCAAATATGTTCCTTGTGACAAGGACTTCCCGCTATTGACCTGTGACCTTGATCTTTGACCTACGTGCTCATAACTTTTGAACCATTTAAGATAGAGCCTTCATATTTGACAGGTTCTTTTTGACAAGAGCCTCCCAACCATATAAAAATTTAACCTATGACCTTGATCTTCGACCTACTTTGTCATAACTTTTGAACCATTCTACATAAAGCCTTCATATTTGGCATGTAAGTTCCCTGCGGTAAGAGCTTCCCACTCATAAAAAACTTTTGACCTTTGTCCTTGACCTTTGACCTGCTTTGTCCTAACTTTTAAACCATTTGAAATAGAGCCTTCATATTTGGTTCCTTGTGACTAGGGCTTCCCAACCATACAAAAATATAACCTGTGACCTTGACCTGTGACCTACTTAATCATAACTTTTTTAACCATTTGAGATAGAGCCTTCATATTTTGCATGTATGTTTCTTGTGACGAGGGCTTCCCACCCAAACAAACAGTTTGACCTGTGACATTGACCTTTGACTTACTTTATCATCACATTTGAACCATTTGAGAAAGAGCCTTCATATTTTGCATGTTTGTTCCCTCTAGCAAGGGCCTCCCACCCATACAAAAGTTTCGACCTATGACCTTGACCTTTGACCTACTTTGACAAAACTTTTGAACCATTTTAGATAGAGCCTTCACGTTTGGCATGTAGGTTCCTTGTGAGAAGGGCTTCCCACCCATACAAAACTTGACCTGTGACCTTGACCGTTGACCATTTTTGTCATAACTTTTTAACCATTTAAGGTAGAGCCTTCATATGTGGCATGTAGGTTCCTTCTTCCCCCTAATGCAAAAAAATTGACCTGTGACTTTGACATTGATCTGTGACCTACTTAATCAAAACTTCTGAACCGTTTGAGATAGAGCCTTCATATTTGGCATGTATATTTCTTGTGACAAGGGCTTCACATCCATACAAAAAATTTGACCTGTGACCTTGACCTTTGACCTACTTCATGATAATTTTTGAACCATTTGAGATAGAGCCTTCATATTTGGCATGTATGTTCCTTCAGGCAAGGCCCTTACTGTATTACCTACCATTTCATTTCTACGGTGTGGATCAGGTGAGCGATCAAGGGCCATCATGGCCCTCTTGTTTTTATTAAACTCGGCTCTTTAGATTGGTTGCTATGGCATCTTAGACTTTCCTCTGACTTATAATGAGGAAAATGGAAAATAGCATTTACTGCCAAGCCTTTTCAGATATTTTGAAAAAAAAATACTTTAAAAGAAATATTAATTAAGCAATCATCTATCTGCCATATGATTTTAGGCCAACTGCTCATTTTTATTGGTTGTCATGGAAACCAAAATGTACCCAAATATAGAAAAAAATAAATAAATAACATCTCAGAAACCATATGCTGTATGATGCTGATACTTTATGTAAATAAAGTATGTATTTATTCACCATATTTTCTTTAACATTTTTTTTTGTTGTTGTTGTTGTTGTTGTTTATTTTTTTTAATGAAATTCGGCTCCTTAGTTTGGTTGCTATGTCGACTTTGAGTTTCCATAGACATGTAATGGAGAAAATTGAGAATTTGCATTTACTACCAAGTCTTAGCAGATATTTTGGCAAAACTTTCATGGATTTGTTTGATTTGATGTTTAACGTCCCCGTCAACACTGTAAAGGTCATTTTGGAGACGTTGCTTCCAATTTTGTGGGACTTTTACCCGACATTGAAATGAAATGACATCTCAAGCCCTGTCGCCCAATGGAACCAATAGGGTTTATTAGCATGGACGGTCCACCTCGCACCGCGGTTCCTGGACAGGCTTAGATCCTCTAAGCGGTTTACCAGTACAAGTGTGCGGTCCGGATTCAGCTCTGCGTGGAAGCATCATGCAGCCCATATATTTTTTTCAAGCCCCTATGGGCGGGGGCCGAAAACTTTCATGGAAATATTCTTTAAGCAATCTTGTCATATGATTTTGGACCTACTGTTCATTTAATAGTGTATATGTCGTACAATTTTGAATAAATAAAAAACTGGTTGCCATTGGAAATCAAAATTAAAAAAAGCCTTGAAAAAAAAATAAAAATAAAAAAATATACATGTACTCACAAAGTCATCTCCTCAGAAACCATATTCTAGATATGAGTCTGAGAGTCTATACAGCTTTCATGGAAATGTCCCTTAAACAATGTTCTGTCTGTCGTATTATTTTAGGCGTATTGATTGCCACAGATGGGAAATCGCAAGTTGCCATCTGTTTGTCTTGCAACAACACATTTAAGCGACATCAGACCTCTGAAGCCACTAGGCTGATTGGGTCCAAATTTTATCTGTAGCGTCCTTGGGCTCAGGGCTTCCATAGCTTATTAAAATACATGGCTGCCCATGGGCAGTGCCACCCTGAGCTCTGGTAAGCATAGTGGCCCATGGGCCTTTTCGATTTTCTTTTATTTGTCACAAATTCATTCACTTTTAAGGAAGAACTGTATCAGTCTGCTCGTGTGATCTTGACGGCGACGGACAGAATGAAATTTACATCCACAACAATAACTCTGTATTTTCTACAAGACCAATTCCCGACAAACTGTACACATGGCAGAATGGTGGTTTTGTGGATCTTTTTGAACAGTCATGGAATAAAGAGCTTGCTCCGAAATATGGCGGCCACAGCGTGAGTTGTGTGGATATCCATGGTAACGGAAGATATGCATTTCTAGTTACCGCCTATACTAGAGGTATGAATTCATTGTTTCAGATAGTATGAGTTGAACAGGGATAATAAATAGAGGATCTTACATGAGTGTTCATGTATTATTGAATTTACTAAACGAGTTGAGGAAAAGGGATAAAATGCGAGGCTTTCAACGAGTTTAATAAATTCAATAATACATGAGCACGAATGCAAGATTCTATTTATCATATGACATTTAAAGCGCATTTTATTCACGATTGTTTACAAAAATGTCAATATTCCGCCGTTAGTAAACGCGACGTCGTTAATGACGTCGTACATGTAACGTTACGGGACGTATCTAGCTAATTTGCATATTTAATCCACTAGTGGATTATCGAAAATATTACATGGCGTTATTACACTCTCAGACGCGACGACGGCATATGATAAATAGGAAATAATGAAAATTATTCTCAGTTACCCTTCTTACTATTGTTACGATATTATTTTTACTACCAATATGTCTTGTGGAGACTTACATTACGCAAACACGCCTATACAAATACATTGCCACCTTTATCGCCGAAAAAATGAAAATTTTATGATGAAAAAGTGTGAATTTTTTCTTATTTCTGCTCAAAATATAGATTGTGGGCACTCGTTAGAACCGCCTCATCGAGGCGGTTCTAATGAGTACCCACAATCTATATTTTAGAGCAGAAATAAGAAAAATAAGGTATACCCCCGGAAACCCCAGTTTTACTATATAAAAATGAGGTTCAAAGGGGTGAAAATTATATAGGCGTGTTTTCGTGATGTATTTCAAATAACTGAAACCTATCCTCATTGTCTAGCCTTATCTTCAACTACATTAGATTTTCTTCATTTTGTCAGTTATCGTTTATTTTACCAGATGCAATTAAATGCAGTGGATTCAAATATGGAAATAAGGATACATTCCCGGTTTGGCCTGGTTAACGTTGTTTTGTAATAGTAACCCTTTCGGGCCATTTTATGTTGCCTCTCCAAGAAAGGGAGAAAGAGACATAAATGAAATTAGAGGAGGAGAATATGGGATAGGGCAGAATGAGGAAAAGGAGAATGGAAATGGTGAAACTAAAATTCTAACACAGCGCGCCTATATAGGCAATTGAAAACGGCTGTGTTTTATTCTACAACAAATCACGGCTAGGAAGAACGTGACGAGTGACGTCATTAAAATTGCAAATTTATGACGTCATTAGTCGATTTCGTTGACGTTAGACGGTGTAACGTCATTTTTCTCGCATCGAAAACGTTAGAAAAGGGTATAAATGCATGTGTTTCAGTCGATAATTTTAGCGGGATTTCTTCTAACAATGGCGAAAAGTTGTGAAATTTTGAAGGAAACAACAGCATTATTGGCGATTTTCAGCCTGTTAGAATCGAAATAGATCAGCTCTAGTTTGTGATTTGTTGAGCAATAAATCACAGTTTGTCGTTCAGTTGTTAGTAGACAAATCACGCGCGCTACGCGCTCATGATTTGATCTACTTTACAACTGACCTCCAAACTGTGATTTATCACTCAACAAATCACAGTTAGAGCTGATCTATTTCTTAAATAAAACATTCCCAACTCTACCTGTACATGCTATTTGCCTCCGCCCATCGAAGCTGGAAGAAATAGATGGGCTGCAACCGACCGCACACGAATACTGGTAAACCGCTTACAAGATCTAAGCCTATAAACCAAATTGGTTTCATTGGGTGACAGGGCTTGGGATGTCATTTCATCTCAATGTCGGGTAAAAGTCCCACAAAATTGGAAGCAACGTCTCCAAAATGACCTATACAGCGTCAACTCAGATGTTAAACTTCAAATCAAACGAACAAAATCTGTACATGCTGCTAATACAGCGGGACCACCTTTTTATATCAGATAAAATATCCAACATTTGAACAAGACTGATATAGAATTTACTTTCTCTCCCTGTTTATCTTTCCCTCTGTATCCCCTCTTGCTCTGCACTATTTGCAAGGTGTGCAGGTAGAGAACGACGACCGAACTGCATCTCAAAATTCGCATCGTATGCATTAACCCATATATGCCTTGCGTCCCTTTTTGGGACGTGGACAAACAGTGTAGACCCAGATTAGACGCCACAAAACGCGGCGTCTGATCTGGGTCTACACTCTGTGCTGATAGTACACATGTACATTTTTGCAAAATTTACCGCAGAAAAAAACAAACCTGCCACCCTATAATTGGAAACGGACAACTCCAAACTTATTGGGTGGGGCTTTCCATTGTCATATATAGGTTACAACTACTATATATTCAATACAGTTTGTTGTCTTTTCTCGACTGTGTTTCACCTTATTTCACAAGGTACTAGTTATTGCATATAGCATTACTTCATACTGAGGCGCGTTCAACAACGCGGGCGCCCGCCGAGCGCTCACTTTGTTGCCTACGCAACAAAGAGAGCGCTCGGCGGGCGCCCACGTTGTTGAACGCACTTATGTTTGCCTTGGCAACGGAAGCAAAACGCGCGAGGTGATCCGGTTCATCGAAAGAAATAATCGTAGAAATATTATGAATTCACCTTATTTGCATTATCTGCTGGTTCCTAGTCGGAAGGTTATCAGTGTTGGAAAAACAGGTAACCAGACCCCCCTGACCTTGAAAGGTCAGGGGGGTCTGGTTACCTGTTTTTCTAATATTGACAATGTGCAAGCTGGGAGCCAGCAAATAATGCAAATATGGTGAATAAATCGAAAAGGAAAAGTCACCTCAGTGTGTTAAGCAAGTGAAAGAATCTTCTGTTTTTATGGATTCGATTAAGTCGTCTCTAACCCTCCAGGTGCCGGGACCGACTGGAACCTCGGCTTAGCCTCGGTTCCGACTGTCCGGGCATCCCTCTGGTCTGAAACGTCTATATTGAATCCATACTCATAATGTATCTATTCCTTGACTTTTTCATTTAGATGGCAGAGGGTCGTTCAAGATGTTAGCAATGGATGCCACACATGCAGATAATAATCCGAAGAGGGGTAATGTGGCCATATCCGACATCGCTGGTCTGGTTGGTTTAAATATCACCAGAGGTGAGTATATTGGCAATATAAATGTCGTAAAATTGCCTGTGTCATTACATTTAGGGGATAAATGTAATGAAAATCGTCATTTGGGGCGGTATATCTTTGGTTTTATGGTCGGAAATTTTGTTATATGGTGACTCGTTAGCGGAGCCGTAAAACGAAATTTCCAACCGTAAAACGTCAAAGTTTTTAAACGTAAAACTTAATTCGCGACAGTAAACCGAGGATATACCTCTCCAAATGACAATTTTAATACAGTTATCCCCATTCTTGTAAAGAAGTAAGTAAAGTAAAGTAAAGTAAAATAAAGTAAAGTAAAGTAACGTAACGTAAAGTAAGTTAAATTCAGTAAGTAAGTAATTAAGTAAGTAAGTAAGTAAGTACGTAAGTTCTTTATTTATTTAGGAGGACGGGGACCCATTTGGTAGAAAGTCTTCCACGGGGCCCTCTTTAAAATGACGGTCAAAGGAAAAATTATCGCGAAAAATAGAATAGCACAAAAGTTACATGTGATACATGAAAATGATATTTACAATAATAAAATGTGGAAGGGAAATTAAACGAAAATGATATACATGTATACAATGCATTTATTCATTTTGTTTTTGTTTAAAAAAATTGTCCTTCTTGCACAAAACAATAAGCGCTTCGAGCTGCGTACCGATTCAAAGCGAGGTCACATGATGTCGGTTACCGACAGTATATCGCAGAATATAAAGGCCGCATTTTTCATGTTATCCAATCATACACTGACCGTTCAGAGGCGGTTCTTCTGTCGCGGTTTATTTTTGTTATGGTTTGTCTTTGGTGTGATTATCGCTTATATCATTTTGTTTTGGATAGCCAATTGGACATATTGTGTTGTAATTGTCCTTTTGACGTTCCGCTTTTAATAGTTCCATTAGGGTCTTGTTATTTCATGTTTGTGTTTCTTTCCTTTCGGTGTCTCTGGGTTAATTGCATCGCTTCTGTTTGGCCTATTTTGCGCGTGGTTTAGGTTTATTGGTCATTCTAGTCACGTGGACATCAACAACTATAATAGATTTTGTATGTATAACATGGCACCAGGAACTCTGATATCCAAGATGGCCGCCATGGCGTCGTTCTTGAAATTTCTTCTGACGCCATCTCCTTCCAAACCTAATGTTGGATTGAGTGGAAATTTAATTGAAGACGTTTGGGTGACAAAGAGATTCAGAAAGTTCTGATATCTAAGATTGCCACCATGGCAGCCATCTTAAAATTCTTTTAACGTCATCCCCTCCTAAACCGTAAGTTGCAAAAACTTGCTAGAAGGCATTTAGACGGCTTGGAGATTGAGAGATGATAAACCCCGTATCTTGAAAATCTAAATACCATATCTCGACCCTAAACCGTAATTCGGATAATTGCTAAAACCGTTTCGTTCCATCATCCAAAATGGCCGCCACTGCGGCCAGCTTCGCCGTGGCGGCCATCTTGAAAATCTACGTACGACATCTGCTGCCGAAGGGTAAGTCGGTTTGAGCCGAAACTTCCTGGGAGGAGAGACCGTTCCCCACCTTTAATACTTCAAACGATATCTGCACCTAAACCGTTAAGCTGGAATGCGCTGAAACATCTTCAAACGACATCTGCTACCGAACGGTAAGTCGGATTTAGCCGAAACTTGACCAAGTTGGAGGTATTGGTGTGACATGGTCATTCAGAAATTTAAAATTAGTTGCATTTTGATTTTCAAGATGGCAGCAATCTTGAAATTCTTCAAATGGCATCTACACCATTCACTGTGCGTCAGCATCTGTTCTATCTAAATCCTGAGTCGAATTGTGGCGTTCAGAAAATTAATCAGCAGCATTAAGGCAACATGCTGATTCAGAACTCCAACCCAGCAGGCACACGTCGCTAAGGCAACATCCAATCAACGTCGATGCAACGTCACGACGTTGCACCGACGTTGGTGTGGCGTTGCATAAACGTCATGACGTTGCACCTACGTTGATGTGCCTGCTGGGTAAAAGCTATCGGCGCATTTAGCTTATACAATGTAACATGATGACCAGTCGCATCCAGGAGAGCGAATTTGGCCCAATTTGGCTTTTTTCTTATTTTTTAAGAAACAGATTTTCAGTTTTGTCTGACACTGTCTTTTCATTACTTGCTACACAGATGCTCGGGGAATTGCCGTTGGTCCCTTGTTTGGCAATGGTGGAAAGAGTGACATCATTGTTACCAATGACAACAGCTATTACATTGGCAGCTATGTATTTAGACACAGAGGCGAAAATGCTATCTTTAAGAATAATGGTGATGGCACCTTTACAGACGTCGCTGAAAGCCTTGGTAACTTCTTTCTGTATTTTTCGATGTAAAATGAGAAATATGAAACGTGCTTATTAGGTCGTTATTTTATAGCCTCCAAGCGGCGGTGAATACTCTTAATGCTGTTTAAAGAGTATTGATGCGACTCCAGGGTAGACAACTCCTGCAAAAGTATTTTGTCTCCCGTGTCGATTTTGGTCAACTGTTAAAGGAAATCCTTGCCTTTAAGAGTAGACCTCCTTCCCTGCTAGCATTCTACATAAATCTACAGCGGGCCGTTAGCGGCCCGCTGTAGATTAATGTAGAATGCTTACTGGGTTTTCGCTGGGATAGATTTAATAGAAAAGCGATCAGGAAGTTCCGAAAGTTGTCTCCCTCTGAAAAATGGTGGAAAAATCTGCCAGGTTTATCCTTTCCCCAAAAAGGGAAAAGAATAAACCTTGCGCATTTTAAGGGAGATAATTGTAGAAACTTAATATTCACTTTCTCGTTCATTGTCTACACCCATAAGGATAACTTTTGCTAAGGAAGCATTTAATAAAAGGTCATTGTGACCAGTTTTTCATTGACTGGTTTCACTTTTTGTAGACAGGACTATTTTCTATCTGATTACCCCAGGACACCCAAACGCTGATTACACTGCAACTTCTCCTTGCGTATTAATACCAGGTCCTCTGTAATTACCGGAAACTGCCCGGAACGGAGCGTGGTATTTCAGTGGTTAGTGCACAGGTCCCCGGTTCGATTCCCGGCAGCGGTAATAAAATTGCGGCATCTGAACATGCTCCAGTGGCAACATTTGCAGGGATAAATGCCACATAGTGCACCGTCCTTCGGATGGGGACGTTAACTGGATGCACCCTCCCCCCCCCCCCTCCCCCCCCCCCCTTTCCAGGCAGAATCATTCCCTGTGTAGGTAAATATCCCCGGGTTAATGGATTAAAATAGAAGTGGAGGCAATGATCAGGAATCGATACAATTAACCCACACCTCCCATCAGAGACACCAAAGGGAAAGAAACACAAACACGAAACAACAGACCCTAATGGAAACATCAATAGCAGAAAGCCAAAAGGACAGTTACTTTCCCACAAAATGGCCTAGAGGCTATCCAAAATAGAATAATATAAGCGACACAAACACCCAAAGACAAATGATAACAAAAATAAACCGCAACAGAAGAAACGCCTTTGAACGGTCAGCAGAAACGAACTCCACTGGGGGGGGGGGGGGGGGGGGGGGGGGGGGGGGGCTTAAATCAATTTTACGTGGCCACAATCCTCGCCCATACTTCTGTTGCGATTAAGACAAATAATTTGTTCAGTCCGCATGAAGGCCACCTAATTCATCAGTGCAACATCTCCATGAACACAAAAAATCAAACAACCACAGAGATAAAACAACGGTGAGGACTAGACAGCAACAAACCACTGAAATGCTGGAGCAAAAATAAACAACAGTAAGGCTCCGATAAAACCTCGTTTCCGACTTTATCCTAGGATTTCTCTGCCTGTATCGTAGACGGATGTAAGGTCATATTTGTACAGATAATTCGTTCTATACCGACATTTGATATAAAGACAAAACTCAAAACTCGTTGCAACGAAAATTTCTTTGGATCGCACCCTTGGTTTAAGATGGGAGGGGATTGAACAGCCAGTCAAGGTCGGCCGAAAAGACCAGTTTTGGTTGAGGCTCTATAATCAAGCCTGCTTATTCACCATATTTGCATAATTTGCTGGCTCCCAGCTTGCACATTGTCAACACTGGAAAAACAGGTAACCAGACCCCCTGACCTTTACTGATAACCTTCAGTCTAGGAACCAGCAGATAATGCAAACAAGGTGAATAGGTTACAAAGAATCATCCAGTTATTGCTCAATCCCAAAAAAGTCTGATTTTCATTGGCCACAATTACTCAACTCAATTAATTGCAAATGGTATATGTAATGTTGCATGATATTGAATAATAAAAGTTGTAGATATTTGTTAGAATTCTCTCGAGGAGGCGATTCTAACAAATGTGCACAACTTTTGTTTCTTTGAGTGAAGGGAGAAGGGGTCTTTTTTGCCTATTACATGTATATACTACTCCTTATTAACAATCTTCATCGTGGCAAATTCCATATAACGATGAAGTGTCATGGAACACAATTGACACTGTCGTTATAACGAAGGTCCGCTTTTACAATCAGGTCTCAAAGGTCTTTCCCGAATCATAAATGTCCATACGAATCAATGCATTTTGAAACTTTTACAACAGATTGGAAGAGCTGTGCTGCGTATATCGGGATAAATTCTATATGAATAGAAAGCTAAATTGTAAAAGAAATATAAATGTCTTGCCTTATTGTGTCAGATTGTTACTGAGAAATTATTGCACATTTTGTGACAGACATTTTCCAGCTGACATCAGTGGCAACGTCGTTAAAATTCTGAAAAAAGGCTACTTTCGATCAACTGAAACAGTAAAATGGCATATATTCTTTATTTTATAAATTATCATTTTTTATACAATGAAAAACATTCATTTTGATTAAACATGTACAGAATTACGGATCCCTAGAAGGGACATGCATTTTATTTTAATATGTTGTGCGAATAAGATAATACCCTGCACGCACAAGATATTATCTTGTGCGAACAACACAGTCTTGCCTTAACTGACTAACAATGACAAACACATGATGCTGTTTGGCGCGCTTTATTATGTCGAGTGTGCTACAAGTGATACAGAAAGGACGTTACTACTGGGAGGAGTTTGAAATTTACGTCTCACCAAGAGCTAAGGTCATGCGTAGACCGGGCCTCGGTTTAAAATCTCATTCGAAAGTCTGGAGAAACCCTGGATCGATCCTGCAACCCCTTCGTCACTACTGGGAACGTATAAGACATACGTGATTTTTAACCATGGGACCGATCTATACAAAATTTTGTGAGATGCACACTGACAGAAAGCCGCCTAGAAACTGAAGCTCTCGAACGATACAACTCGTGATCTCACGCCGCGTGACTGATCAAGTCGAACAAGTATACAACACGACATTGTTAGCGTACCGCAACGCCAAGACAAATATTTTGATCTAATCGATGAACCGATCAGAATGACAAGTCTTGCCTTAACTGACTAACAATGACAAACACATGATGCTGTTTGGCGCGCTTTAGAAGCATACAAATGTTAGTGTGTTTGAAACAAAATTTTGTATAGATCGTATCCGAAATATCGCCTGCTTTGCTCAAATTATCTGGAATTTTTCAAAGTCATTATAAAGATAACACTTCCGACACTTTCAGCTTTTTAGCAAGTGAATCATCAATGTACATATTTTTGCTGTCATGAGACTTCCATCGCCCATGCCTCATTAAACATTTTTCGTCAACAGAATCACTATTAGCTGCGACCGTCGCTCCGCCAGCGCGTAATGAATGCGTGCCTAGATTCAAATCTGGAGCAACAGTTTTCAATTTGCTCAGAATACATTCTCTGGTCCTAGTGTAACTGATCGGTTTGTCTTTATAAATCAGTTTGTAGATCCCTTTAGATTTGAAAATGGGTTTGAACAAAAAACACTCCGATTTTGTGTTTACACCGGACATAACTATGTAACGCTTCAACATGGCGTATGCACAAGCAGAAGTTTTGCCTTTACAAATGTAAACTTTATCTCCAGCCCTGAATTTGTCCGCTTTACTCCTGCGAATTTTTATTTCCAGGAAATTTTCCTCGAATACGACGTCATTGGAGCGGATATTGCTTATTTCATCGAAACGCAACAAACCAGCGTATCCGATAAGAATCATGGCTAAATCCCTAATGTCATGTAAATTTTCACAGCCTATGTACTGATCACACAACTGAATTAATAATTCTGAGTTTATGACGTCTTTACGCTTAACCGGCTTAGAACGTAACCTCTTAGCTGCTTCCAGTAAAGCTTTTACGAACCCGTTTTCTGTGGGATCTTGGAAATTGTTAATGTTGTGGACCCATTTTATAGCGTAAAATGCTGCAGCAATAACTCCATAAGATACGCGTTTATCCAAAAGGTCAGATAGGTAAACAGTTACATGAATCGGATTAGCTGGTAAATAAATGTACCCACGTTCAACGCAGAAACGCTGGAATCTGTTAAAGGTTGAGTTGTATTTTTCAGACGTTTTTCCGGCTCTAGAGCTAACCAAGTAAGACGAAATACGTTCAGCTAGTCCTTTCTGTGTCACATTCGCCTCCGATAGCTGTTGTTGTATGTTTGCAGTTAAACCAATACCTGTAACGAAAACCTATCATGAACAACTTGTCAAAATATGCTCTCAACTACTAGTAAACTTTATTGCCAACATGTTGAACGACAACGGTTCCTTGACAAAAATGCCGTTATTTCCCAAACCCGGCTTTATGGCATTAATTCTCGGTAATATGAACTTATCAGCTATGCGACTTTTCACGCCCTCGCTCAGTAACACCGGATAAAACGGTGCAGATTTCCACTCTGGCACGATAAGCGTGCAAATAGCGTTATCTTTCTCTATTTTCTGCAAAACCAATGGAATTAACCTAGGTGGAGGAACCGCCCAGTTTATTTCTGGTTTGCCCCAAAACTGACTTAACGAATCCACGGCTTCTGTGCCTGGCACCCATCATCTTGAATTGAAACGTTTACAATGACTATTATAAAACGAAGCAAATCGGACTACAGTATGTGTGCCCCACGTTTTGTCTAAATATTTGAAAACCCATTCTTTAACTGACCAGTCGTCGCTGTCTCTGCAGCGACTAAGATAATCAGCCTTTTCATTTAATTCTCTCGGGATCCACTGTACTGACAAACTTATATCATTTGAATGACACGTTTCAAAAACCTCGCTTGCGATATTTTGAAGATCTTCTTTACGGCTACCCGCTTTTAATACTGATTGCACGTTTTTGTTATCAGAATAAATTTTGACCCGCTTGCCTTTTATTATACCCACATTACTATTCAAGACGCACCTGACCGCTTCAGTCTCCTTCCATGTGGAAGATTTGCCCTTCTCTTCACTGTTCCATAAACCCAGTACTTCATCTGTAATGATTTTGTCTGAAACCCTTAAAGGCGAAACCAAACCAGACACGGGCAATGAACCTTTATCTGATTCTATATTATCCTTCAATTCAGTGAAATCCGCTCCCGGGGATCTAACACATGACATACCATCACTAGCCGTTTCCACTTCCGGGGAAACAACTCTGTCAACCGACCTGGCTCCAAGCCCATTTGTGATGCTTTCATGCGGCGAGCATCTCTTACCACTGCTCTCGTCCTTGAGAACATTCGACAGACTGACACTTTCCGCATCCGGGGACAAGTGAACATCCATGGCAGTCTTCTTTTTGACTGATAACTCACCTTCCACGCTATGGCCATTAAACTCCAGGTAACCACCGTAACCTTCGCTACTTGCGTCGCAAAACATGGCTACTTCAACACAAAAACTTTCAGAAAAATTTTGACCTTGTTTGTTTAGCATTGGAATATTTTTTAACCAAAAATGAAGTTCTTGAGCAGCCTTCTCAGATATGAAAACTGGTGATTCCCAACTCAATCTACTATCTATGCATTTGTATAGCTCCCTTGTCTTTAACCTTACTATCTTACCACACACCAACTGGGTAGAGATAATCTGGCCGACCACAGAGGCTGCGAACCTTGCAGGTACTATACTCAGCTCTTGTTCTTGCAGCTGGGTAATCATGGATTTC
This sequence comes from Lucinisca nassula, assembly GCA_963580285.1. Lineage (NCBI taxonomy): Eukaryota > Metazoa > Mollusca > Bivalvia > Lucinida > Lucinidae > Lucinisca > Lucinisca nassula. Next base: position 21,131,256 of record OY757012.1, read on the forward strand.
AAGGCCATCTGTATCCTCTCGATTCTGTCGTCCGTTATGAAAAACTTACCTATTTTCATGTTAAGAAAATACCCTAGCCATGTGATTGTCAGTGCTGGAATCCACTGACATTTTTCGTCTGACAAGAGGAAACCCAACTCTAACAATGTCTCGCGAACGAATTTGCTAGATTTCAGAGCGGTTTCGTATGACGTGTTTCCACCTAAACCGTCGTCAAGGAATGTTAATACCTTGTGACCTTTTGACCTTAAATACTTTATGACTGTTTTCACTACCTTTGTGAAAATGTGTCCTGCTGGTGCTAACCCAAACGGTAATGAATTATACACGAAATAATGCGTAATTCCTTCGGATTGCCAAGAAAAGCCTATGAAAGTTCTGGGCTCTGAAAAAATATCTATGTGATTATAAGCGCCTCTGATGTCAAAACCAAACATATACGTTCCTTTTTTAAACATCATTCTGGCAACCTGCATGTCTTCGTATTTAAACTTAAATGTATGTAACTTCTCATTAATGTGACGACAATCTAAAACTAACCTTGGCTTGCCATGCTTGTTGTACGCCACCGTCAAAGGATTGATAATATGGGGCTTTTGTAAAATTTCTGCCACGCAATTTTTTGAAACCAACTTTTGAATTTCTTTGGAAACAAAATCAGGATTATCTCGAGCGGACTTGTTATTTCTAGCATGAAAACTATCAGGAATTTCTTTGAAAGGAATTTTGTATCCGTCATTAATTACGCTTAAAATATACTGATCTGCCCCTATCTTTTCCCACTTTGATACGTTTGCTTTTAACCTGTTGTATGGCGATATGCAAGACGTATCTACAACATGCTTGGAGCCATTTGTTGGACATTTTTTAAAATCAGTGCTTTGGCTCCCAGAATTACCTGCCTTGACGTTTCCCGTCAGACCTTCAATAAGATTCGGCCTGATCAAGCTTAGATTCATTTTAGCTTGTGTATCAACCCTATGTGTGCATAAAACAGGCCCACCATTATCTAAGATACTTAACTTAATGTTTTTCTTCGCATTTGGGCATTCAAATTTCCAATGCCCGCCCTGGCCGCAGTTAAAACACGTCCCTAATCGACCCTGCTGAGGCTGTGGTTGCTGTTGCTGCGTCTGGTTGGTTACCGTCGCCGTCGTGACCGCCGGTTGATGAAGCCTTCCCCCGCCATACGGAAACCACCTCGTCCTCGGCTTACGCCCCCTGTCCGCCTTTGCTTTCCTGCTTGCCCTCGCTTGTGCCCTATGAATTCTCTTCTGGTCTTCTTCATCGCTTGCCACCTCCGACTGGATGTACTCATCAACAACCTTCCAGCCCATGTCGGACTCATCAGCAATACGAATAACCTTCTGTCGTTGCTTCAAAATACTGGCTGCTTCTGCGAGATTTTCTTTCGCTTGAACTAAATCAGCCTGGTCTATATTTCGTTCACAGTCGTGGACCTTATCAAGCACCTTGCTGTTTACTTTGAATTGTTCTTCGTTCGACTTCCGTTTGAATTTATAGTCAGAGGACGCTATTGCTGCTATTTTACTGAGCTGTAATTCTGAAAAGTTTTTCTGACTTTCACTTAGCTTTTCGACTTCTGAAGAAATCAGCTGTTGAATCCCCGTTAGTAGCTCATTTTGACTGCTCCGCACGGCCAGGGTAACCTTCTCAGCCACGAGGCTTTCTACTTCGTCTTTCTCCATTTCTTGACCGACGCCCTTTCCTCACAATCAAGAGAAACCGGTTTGTGAGATGCACACTGACAGAAAGCCGCCTAGAAACTGAAGCTCTCGAACGATACAACTCGTGATCTCACGCCGCGTGACTGATCAAGTCGAACAAGTATACAACACGACATTGTTAGCGTACCGCAACGCCAAGACAAATATTCTGATCTAATCGATGAACCGATCAGAATGTTAAATATCTAGTACGCACAAGTTATTATCTTGGGCAAGTTATTATCTTGTATGCACAAGATAATATCTTGTTCGCACAACTTAATATATTGTGTGCACAGGATATTATCTTGTTTGCACAACATATATTTTGTGTGCACAACATAATATCTTGTGCACACAACTTAATATCTTGTTCGCGCAACATAGATCTTGTGCAAACAACATAATATCTTGTGCGAACAAGATAATCACACAAGATATTATCTTGTTCGCACAACTTAATATCTTGTGTGGAAAACATAATATCTTGTTCCCACAACATATTATCTTGTTAGCACAATTTAATCAGATGCATAAGATATTATGTTGTCCGCACAAGATCTATGTGGTGCAAACAAAATAATATATTGTGCGCATAAGATATTAAGTTGTGCAAACAAGATATTATCTTGTGCCCAAGGCACAAGATAATATGTTTTGCAAACAAGATATTATGCTGTCCGCACAATATATATTATATTTTCCGCCCAAGATAATATTTTGTTCGCCCAACTTATTAAAAAAAATGCATGTCCTTTCCCGAGTGTCCGTACAAATTCCATAATTGAGCCCCGCCAAGCGAATTTGTGTCTTCGAGCATTCCGTCATGACAAATTTTAACTGCGCATGCCCAGCCATTCAGAGGGGCCAGGGATATGGCTTTCTGTCTGAAGGTTCCTCTTGATTCACTGCTTGTATGAGCAAGCAGCGAAGGTTTTGGCAAGACTGCGCGGATGCGCAGGCTCGCCTGAACCTTCTCTGCTCGCATAGGCGATAAGTACCAAAATCGCTTGACGGGGCCCATATAATTGTGAAGTGTCATGGAATAAAATTGATACTGTCGTTATAACGAAGGTCCGCTTTTTAAGTCAGGTCTCAAAGGTATTTCACGAATCATAAATGTCCTTACGAATTAATGCATTTGGAAACTTTTACAACAGAAAATGTAAAAGAAATATAAATGTATTACCTTTTTGTGTCAGAATTATTGTACATTTTGCGACAGATATTTTCCAGCTGACGTCAGTGGCAAACGTCGCTAAAATTCTGAAAACACACACATACACACACACACACACACACACACACACACACACACACACACACACACACACACACACACACACACACACACACACACACATACAACCGGCTACATTCTATTATCTGAAAAATTAAAATGGCATACATTCTTTACTTTCTAAATTATCATTTTTTAACAATGAAAAACACTTTTGTGATCAAACATGTACAGAATTCATATCTTATCACAAGTTTCCCCCACAAATTTATCATTCCTTGCTTTATTATCCCATCCTAATTCCCCATAAATCATCAAGTACGGTGTTTTTTTTTATTTTTTTTAATGAGATTTCACGTCCCCATCAACACTACCGAGGTCATTTTGGAGTATGCGGTATATAAACCACCCCGATTAAGTCCTCGTCTACAGTAAAGAGAGGTTTCGATACATTTTACCCCATGACATTGTCACACTCGGTTTCAACATAATAGACTATGTCGACATGACAGCTAAACCACTCAATTTTCTTGCAACGTTCTCATAAAACGCACTAATATTGATCAAGATGCACTTCATCAAGTTCATCTAAAGAGGTTTCTTATAATGCTGAAATATTGACTTCTAATGCACTTGCATATGTAACGCGACGTCTGATTGGATAACGTCAAAAAGTTGCGACAGTATATTCTGCGATCTACTATCGGAAACCCGACGTCATCGCGTAACGTCGCTTTTCATTGGCTGGCATTTGGTTTTACGCTGCTCACAGCGCTAGCCGTTTTGTGCAAAATAATACAGTTTTTAACAAAACAACCGTAGAAGTGCATTAGAATGGGGATAACTGTATTGCAAAATTGTGATTTGGGGAGGTAAATCGTCGGTTTTACGGTCGAAAATTACGTTTTACGGCTCCGCTGACGCGTCGCCGTAAAACGAAATTTCCGACCGTAAAACCTCCGATTTGCCTCCCAAAATCACAATTTTGAAAACAGTTATCCCCTAATTCATTAATTGTCATGTTGGCAATAAATTCAGAACATTTACGTTTCAGTCCAGCACCATTAAGTGCACCTATTTTAAGTTCACTAACGTAAGTTAACTTCCCAGGGCTACAGATGCCTTGTCTCCATCAGCCTTTCTGTTATTGCTGTCAATTTTGTGTGTTTGTCTCAGTTACTTCGTTGCATTCTTTCACTCCACATTCTGCCTGTCTTTCACAATCGATGCCTTCATTCTCTTTACATATTGTTCGTAAGAGAGGATATTGAGGCTTTCGTCGTTCTTCAATCTCGTCTGGAAACTGTTCGCGTATGCAGTAATTTGTTCCAGCAAGCAGTCGTCCTGACTTGCGAACACGCTCTCTGTCTTTGAAAAGGGTAACCTTCGCCACTATAGGTAGTACTTTCTTGTTTTTGCCATTTGCCTTTGTCTTTAAGTCTGATTCTGTGTACCCGGTACCCTTTCAAAAGCTATATTTCAAAAGTTCATTTCTTTCTCTAGACATTTGAATCCTCCTCACAGATCTAGGGAAGGACCTTAAAATATCATGATCGCCTTTCATACTCCTAGACATAATGTCCTCATTCCTTTTGGGCCAAACTGTGGACTTTTCAGTTCCGCTGCTTCTGACTGGTTGCCAGGAACACTCTGTACTTATCTTTTACACAACCTGTCTGTCACTCTTATTTTCATCTTAAATATCTTCTTCATATTCCTGGCTGTAACACTTTTCTCGACTCCCTAAACAAAATGATCAGTTTCCCCTAACCACTTATTCTAGTTTCCATTTTCCTGACTCGACTTTCAGTTTGATCAAGTTTGTCTAGCAACACAGCTTTGTCACACACTTTTCCATAGTAAAACGCTTACCGAATCAAGCACTTATTTGAAACCAAGCTTCAACATCAAGCGAAAATGTGTCTTCTTGCATGTTCAGCTTGCTCGTTTGTACAGTCTGATTAGAGTCTACGATTGCGCTTAAACAAGTATTATTGAACCACAATTTCTTCATGCAGACACGTTATGTTTTTTTTTTTTTGTTTTTTTTTTTTGTGTGGGGGGGGGGAGGGGTTGGTTTGTTTAACGGACCTTTCAAGATTATTTTACTTATATCGAGCCGAACGTTAATCAGAGGTGGGCGAAAACCGGAGTACCCGTAGAGAAACCATCTGACCTTCCATTGCAGAACTTGGCGCCCTAGCAGCAGATTAAGAGTCAGCGCTCTTATCCACTAGGCCCGTTAGACACGTAATATTGCATTCTAAGTTATTACAGACTGACTTGAATCTTCGCTGTGTGCATGTGCAAAGACCTTTTTTGTTTTACACAGCTTATCTGATGGCCCTAGAACATATGTATTTCCAAAAAATAACCAAACACAAGAAAAAAGCACAAGCAAATGTACCGGCCCCCGCCCATGGGGGCTTGAAGAAACAAATGGGCTGCATGATGCTTCCACACAGAGCTGAATCCGGCCCGCACACTAGTACTGGTAAACCGCTTAGAGGATCTAAGCCTGTCCAGGAACCGCGGTGCGAGGCGGACCGTCCATGCTAATAAACCCTATTGGTTTATTGGACGACAGGGCTTGAGATGTCATTTCATCTCAATGTCGGGTAAAAGTCCCACAAAATTGGAAGCAACGCCTCCAAAATGACCTTTACAGTGTTGACGCGGACGTTAAACCTCAAAACAAACAAACAAAATCAAACAAGCAAATGTACCAGGCCCCGAGGTTATAAAACTTTTTCCATGCTCAACTCAGCTGAGCATAAAATTAATAATGCTCGTAAATATTAAAATACAAATGTTAGAGTCCCTTTTCTTGCTCAGATCAGCAGAGAATGTTATTTATCCTGCTCATAAATTTTAAAATGCCAACAATTGTTCGCATTTTAAAATTTATGAGCAGGACAAATTTCATGCTCAGCTGAGTTGAGCACGAAAAAAGTTTTATAACCTTGGGGCCAGGCCTAGATGTTCAGTTTTAAATATGTTCTAGAAAGGGTTAAGTCTTCTAATATATTTGTGATTAACCCTTATCTTGCTGTTCACGGCAACCCCTATTTTTGGAAACAGTGTAGATCCAGATCAGATGGCTTCTGAAGAAGCCATCTGATCAGGATCTACACTGTTTGACATTTAGTATTTGGATTTCTAGCAACAAATTACATCAAGTAATTTGATTGGTTGATATACAGAAATGGGTGTGGCTTAAATGAATATTCAGCAAGATAAGGGTTAAAACTAATTACAGAGACACTTCAATAACTCAAACACAGGTGGCTCGATTACCTTGGCTAATTCGAACTCACTCTGGAGTCCCCGGAGAATTATTCAAATAGCTCCAGACACAAAGATACACCACAACTTCATTATAACACGGTTCGTTATAACACGGTTTGGGTATAACACGCTTTCAAGATGGATCCCTAAAATGTGTAGATTACATAAATGGTCATTTTTCTATACAATCTACAAATTTTGTTTGGATATAAAACGGTTGTTTACATCACGAAAACAAGCCTATATAATTTTGACCCCCTTGAACCCCACTTTTATAAAGTAAAACTGGGGTTTCAGGGGGTAAACCTTATTTTTCTTATTTCTGCTCTAAAATTAGATTGTGGGTACTCGTTAGAACCGCCTCGATGAGGCGGTTCTTACGAGTGCCCACAATCTATATTTTGAGCAGAAATAAGAAAAATATCACAATTTTTCATCTTAAAATCTTCATTTTTTCGGCGATAAAAGTGGCAATGTATTTGTATAGGTGTGTTTGCGTAATGACTCACACGGTTTCTGCTTTGGACCCCATGAATAATAAAGAGCTTTTGGTGCATTTGGATGTTTCAGTGAAGTTTTCCCGATTTTATTCTTGCATCATAGTGAAGTTGTTTTGTGTTTGTGCTTCTTTCCCTTTGGTGTCTTGGATGGAAGGTGTGAGGTAATTACATCGGTTCCTGATAATTGCCTTCACTTTATTTTGAAAGGTATACTGCCTGTTCTCATTAGAATCGCCTAAATGAGGCGACGGGTGTGGTTGGGTCAGGCAAAGGTAACTTGTATCTTGATTCACTGGGGCGTCCAACTGATATTGGCTAACAGTTGGACAAGACCTGCTGTCCTTGCAGCAGATAAGGGGAGAGGGGGAATGTTGTTATTCCCTCTGTTTCAACACTTCCATTCATTTTTGTCTTTCTCCTCTGTCCCTCACTTTCATCTCCTCTTTTGTCTCTTCAGTCTCTTTTCTCCCTTTCTCTGGGAAACGGCACAAAATGACCCACAAAGTTTGACGTATCGTTAAACACAAACAATCAATCAATCAATTTAGTTACAAATGACCAAGTGGTTTCTGAGAAACAAGTTTTACATGTAATTATTTTATCTGAATGACTTTGGGCGAAGGTCAAGGAACGATCTTGACCTAGAATATTTTTTGTATTTTCATTTACTTATTTGGCTTATTGCGTCTACCTATTTTCAGATCACAGCCTGCAATAGTTTCTCAAAACACACGGTTTTGTCTTTTCCTATACAAAAGACTGTGTGACCAAATTTTACCTTGGCCTTTAATAGGTCAAGGTCTTCCGGGGGTCATCAATTAAACGAACTATGATTGGCTCCAGTCACAAATACTACATTCCAAATTATATAACAATTGACCCACTGGTTCCGGAGACGATTTTTAAAGGGGCTTTTTTTACCTTATATAGCATGGCTCAAAATGATGCTCCAAATGAAATTTTACTTCAATCGGTCCGGTGGTTTCAGAGGATAAGATGTGACAGACAATGGAGCCTAAACCATACTATAATCTCACCAATGAGCCTTTGGCTCGGGTGAACTAAAAACAACAGTAGCTATATGGTCATTTTTCTATATACTCTATAAAGTTATGGGATCCATCTTTAACCCGTGTTATATCCAAAACCATGCCATAATAGAGGTTTATGTATGCATTGCCTCCAGGGTTATCTGACGCAGATGAAAATGGTGGAGCGGTGTCTATGGTGGACTTAGATAACGACGGACAGTGTGATATCGTCTACATGAACTGGCTGGGACCCAACAGAGTACTCCGGCAGAACAAGACTGGCACACACAGGTCTTCAGCCATGTTTACCCAGGTGAGTCCTCCTTTTAATGATGGAATTATACTGAAACTATGTTGACTCGAACCCCGATGACTCGTTTGTCATGACAAAGTCAAATTTATTTAGCTGCAGGCCCTGATATTATAAAACTTTTTTACATCAGCTGAGCATGAAAATAACTATTAAAATACATATAATTCGGCAATTTTCCTGTTCAGCTCAGCACAGAATATCATTAATCCTGCTCATAAATTTTAAAACGCCAACATTAGTTAAGAGCAGGGTAAACTTCATGCTCAAATAAGTTGGAGTCCCTGTGGTATTCTTCGCATAGCTGTAGATAATAAATATTTAGTGATTTTATACACCCGCTTTTGAAAAAATGGGGGTGGGGGTATACTGGTTTACGTCTGACTCCATTCTTCTGTTCGAAAGTGCTATCCAGCGCTGCCGGAATGCATAATTTGTCCAGTTCATAAAACGAGATAGTGTCACATACTGTAAGACAATATGTTCTTTGGCCAGTGCTATTTTTAGTCAAAGATGTCTCAGGAACTATAAAAGCTAGACGCCTCAAATTTGGTATCATTTGCAATGATTGATGACTTAAATCTTGCAAGAGATAAAATTTGGGCTTTCTCTGCTTATTTGTCCATTCATTCTTTCTTTCCATAAAGACCAATGTTAAATTTCAGTCAAGTATTGCTCAGGAACTATTAAAGCTAGGAGCCTCAAACTTGATAAACTTTGTGATGATGACTCATATCGTGTAAGAGACATTGGGCTTTCACTGCTTATTTGTGCATTTGTTCTTTAATCCTTCTTTCTCTCCATATTGACCAGTGTTGATTTCATTACGAAAATACGCCTATACTAATACATTGTAAATTTTTTCTACAAAAAGTGAAAATCTTAAGCTGAATTTTTTTTATATTTTTCTGATTTCTGCTCAAAAAGTAGATTGTGGGTGCACGTTAGAACCGCCTCATCGAGGCGGTTCTAACGAGCACCCACAATCTATATTTTAGAGCAGAAATGAGAAAAATAAGGTTTCCCCCTGTAAACCCTAGTTTTACTATATAAAAGTGGGGTCCAAGGGGCCAAAATTATATAAGTATGTTTTCGTGATGTTTTGTCAAGTTTCTCATGAACTATAAAAGCTAGAAACTCCAAACTTGGTACTCTATGCAATAATGGTAACTTACATCTTGTAAGAGACAGTGGGCTTTCTCGGCATAATTGTTCATCTGTTCTTTTATTCTTCTTTTATTCTTCTTTCTCTCCATATAGACCAATGTAAAATATTTAGTAAAAAATTTCAGGGACTATAAAAGCAAGAAGCCTCAAATTTGGTTTCATATGCAATGATGATGACCTACATCATGTAAACAGTAAAGAGATATTGGGCTTCCTCTGCTTATTTGTTCATTTGTTCTTTCATTCTATTCAAAAAGACTGGTGTTAAATTTTCATCAAACATTTCTCAGGAACTATTTGAGCTATAAGCCTCAAACTTTATGATGATGCCATACTTAAAAGACATCGGGCTTTCTCAGCCTTTTTGTTCATTTGTTCTTTCATTCTTCTTTCTCTCCATATAGGACAATGCTATTTTTTGTCAAAGCGATCTCGGGAAGTGTACAAGTCAGAAAGTTAAAGATGATGTCTGTCACCATAAATTGGCTAAAGTGCATGCATTTATTGTTTGTTGGTAGAATAGAAATATTTTGCTAACATTTTGACATGTGTTAGGATGCTTAAAAGTGTATACATAGAGGATATTTGATTTTTTCAGTGTAAGATCGAATTTTATTTCATCGAATGAACACCAAAACTGATATTTTCACGAGTGGCGTAGCCACGAGTGAAAATAGCAGTTTTGGTGTTCATGAGTGAAATAAAATTTGATCTTGCACTGAAAAAATCAAATTTTCTGTTTCTTACATGCTTCAAAAGGCAATATTTAGCGTCTTTAATGGTGTCGCTCACATTCGGAGAAAATTATCTTTGTTCCTGTTCGTTTCGCGTCAATTTAGTGGTGTCCATCGTGTTTAGTGGGTATACTATTGGGTGTAAACTGTAAGTTTGCACCTGAGAAATGGCCTGGGATGGTATTACTATGAATGATTAATGAAATAATTGAGAGAGTAGTTTTCCAAAGAAGTTGCTGGCAAGTCTAACGCCGCGCGACAAAAGACGTGACGTCAGCATCATAAATGACGTCAGTAACGTCCCCGTCACACATGAACTTACTATGCGTAAATTAGAACACATTTCAGTATTGTTCAGTTATCTGACAAAGATAAAATTGAAATTAGTGTTAGATTTGAAGAAAAAAGTAGTCCCAAACAGTGAAAAATAAAAAATCGTATTTTCACTGTTTGAAACAGTGAAAATATCGATTTATATTTCACTGATAAATCTCTATCATTCATTGAAAAGCATGTAAGAAATTGTTGTCTTTTATTGTTGCTAAAAAGGATTGTTGGTGCTCATTAGAACCGCCTCGATGAGGCAGTTCTACTAGCTTCAAGAGTCTATTTTTAAAAATGTAAATAGTTTTCATCTGAAAAAGTTCAGATGGAATTCTTAACCCTTGAGATGCCGAGAAAAACGGCATCTGAAAATGTCGTCTGTCTATGTCTTCTGCTGAATCTTCTTATAAACTTTATAAAAATACTTTGCAAGCAGGCAAAAAGTGTGGACCCAGATCAGACTGCTCCTCCAGGAGCAGTCTGATCTGGGTCCACGCTGTTTGCAATAATGATTTTTAAAAGTAACCAGAAGGTCGCAAAGCAGATTACAAAGCAGATGTTTGGCTCACCTGGGCCGAAGGCTCCAGGGGAGCTTGTAGGATGGTAGTCCCTCCGTCGTTCGTCGTCCGTCCGTCCACACTTTTGACCAGCTATATCTCTGCAGCCTGCAGTCTGATCTCAATCATTTCTCATCTGTAGCATGCCTCTGATGGGGCATTGATGACATACGTTTTTTTTTTATCGAAATCGCTCTAAAACTTTGGTTGCTATGGCAATCACAAGGTCCCATAGACTAACAATGGGAAAATGCTTGTCATCACCGTAGCGCCTTCGGTTTTGATCGGTTCTTTCTGAAACTTATATGTTAGGTGGCTGGGTATAAACACTCGAATGAGTTCGAAAACCGGCCAAGTTGGCCCATTTATCATAGAGTTACGTCCCTTTGATTGCTGAAAATGCCAATTTTTGACCTTGTCATCACTGTAGCCCCTTCAGTTTTGATCGAATCCTTCTGAAACTTTTATGTAAGGTGGCTGGGGATAAAACCTCGGATGAGTTCGAAAACCGGCCAGCTGGGCCCATTTCTAATAGAGTTACGTCTCTTAGATTGCTAAAAATGCCATTGTTTAACCTTGTCATCACCGTGGCCCCTTCAGTTTTGATCGGATCATTCTGAAACTTATATGTAAGGTGGCTGGGAATAAAACCTCGGATGATTTCGAATACCGCCCAAGTCGGCACATTTATCATAGAGTTACGTGCCTTTGATTGCTGAAAATGCCGACTTTTGACCTTGTCATCAACGTAGCCCCTTCAGTTTTGATCGGATCTTTCTGAAACATGTATGTAATGTGGCTGGCGATAAAAACTCGGATGAGTTCGAAAACTGGCCAAGTCGGCCCATTTATCATAGAGTTACGTCCCTTTGATTTCTGAAAATGTCTATTTTTGACCTTTTCATCACCGTAGCCCCTTTAGTTTTGATTGGATCTTTCTTAAACTTGGATGAGCCAATTCTTGACCTTGTCATCAACAAGTCCCTTCAGTTTTGATCGGATCTTCCTGAAACTTACATACAAATAAGTTGGTGTAAAAAGCTTGGATAAGTTCGAAAATTAGCGATGTCGGTTATGAGTTAAGTCCACTACATTGCTTAAATTCTTAGTTTTGACCTTGTCATCACCATAGTCCCTTCAGTTTTGATCGTATCTTCTGGAAACTTAGAAACAAGTAAGTCAGGGATAAAAGTTTTGATGAGTTCGAAAACTGACCAGTTAGCTTATCTATCTTAGAATTACATCCCCTTTACTGCTGAAAATGCCTATTTTTGACCTTATCATCACCATAGCCCCCTTCAGTTTTCATGGGATTGTCTTGAAACTTATATGTAAGTAAGTAAGGGATAAAACCTCGGCTGAATTAATAAATTGGTGAGGTCAGCTTATATTTCAGAGAGTTTTGTCCCCCTTAATTACAGAAGGTGCCTATTTTTGACAGCTCCTTCAATTTTATTGAATCTTCTTGAAACTTACATGTTAGTAAGTCAGGGATAAAATGGATGAGTTTGTGAACTGATGAGGTCAGCCTATTTATCATAGAGTTATATCCCTTGGATTGCAGAAAATGCCTCTATTTTTTACCTTAACTCCTTCAGTTTTCATCGGATCTTCTTGAAATTTATATGTTAGTAAGTTAGAGATAAAAGCTCATACAAGTTTGAAAACTAGCAATGCCAGTCAATTAATCATGGAGTTATGTCCCCTGCTTGGCTGAAAATGCTTATTTTCAACCTTGTCATCACTGCTGCTCCTTCAGTTTTGATCGGATCTTCATGAAAATTACAAACAAGTAAGTCAGGCAGAAAAGCTTGGAGGAGTTTGAAAACTGGTGAAGTTTGCCCAAGCGTATTTATCATTTGACTGCAGCAGTTATTTGCTTATTTTTGACCTTGTCATCACCATAGCCCCTTCAGTTTATATCGGGTTTTCTTGAAAGTTACATATGAGCAAGTCAGGAATAAAAGCTTGAATGAGTTTGAAAACCGGTGAGGTCAGCCGATTTATCATAGAGTTACATTCTACTTGATTGGTGCTTACCATGTCATCACCTTGTCCTCCAATAAATCCTTAAGTAAAGGTTGGCACTTCCTGAAACTTTGAATCTGTTAGCTCAGGTGAGCGATACAGGACCATCTTCGTCCTTTTGTTTTTATTTGACACCTTTAGATCCCAGGCACTGGTGAATTCACCAGAGCTGGTCCATCTGAGATAATGTTAATATCAGACCTGGACAACGATGGTAACTTGGACATCATAGTGAATGGTGCAGATGAAGACAGAATCTACCAGACTAAAAACAAATGGTATTCAGTCGGTGTTCATAACGGTACTGAAGTAAAATTGAGGTCAAGGCCATTAAACAATACAGAACTGGAGACATTGCAAATTAAAGGTAACTCTGTAGGGGTATAGCAATACCTCAAGCCTTATGGGTCATTTGCTGTCGGGACAGAGAGAGAGAGAGGAGAGAGAGAGAGGAGAGAGAGAGAGAGAGAGAGAGAGAGAGAGAGAGAGAGACAGAGAGAGAGAGAGAGAGAGAGAGAGAGAGAGAGAGAGAAAGAAAGTGGATAAACAAAAGAAAGATCTAGAAATGTGTCAATACAACACAAATGCCCCCACCCAGGGACCCTCCTTTAACCCTAAAAGCATGTTGCAACAACAGCTGTTATTAGACAGCATAGCTCACCTGAAAAAGTCTTATTGAGGTCACGGGCTATGTTTGGGTATTGCCAATTAAAATTTTGGACAAATATCTGTTATCATACCAAACATGAACCTAATCCATCATATGGTTTGGAAAATATAAGCTCTTAAGCACTTTAAAGTTAAAACTTTCTAAGTCTGTGATCTTGACCTTGAAGTCATGGACAGGGGCTGTGGTATGGCTGAATGAAACTTTGGAACTGTATCTATCATTGCTCCAAACATGAAGTAAATCCATCATATGGTTTGGAAAATATGAGCTCTTAAGCACTTTAACATTAAAAATTTCCAAGTCTGTTACCTTTACTTTTCGGTCATGGGCAGGAGCGGGAGTATGGACGAATAAAAGTTTGGACCTGTATCTATCATTGTTTCAAATTTGAAGCAAAGTAGAAGTAAAACAAAGATCAGGAATCGATACAATTAACTTACTCCACCCATCAAAGACACCAAAGGGAAAGAAACACAAACACCAAGCGACCAGACCATAATGGAAACCTAAACAAAGGAAGGCCATAAGGACAGTTACTTTCCCACAAAATGGCCATATGGCCATCCAAAATAAAAAGACACAAGTGATACATACAGTAAGTAACACACAACAACATAACAACATAAATAAATCGCCATAGAAGAACCGCCTTTGAACGGTCAGTTGAAAGATTTCCACTGGGGGGCTTAAATCGATTTTACGTGGCCACAATCCTCGCCCCTTACTTCCGTCGCGATTTAGACAAATAATTTGTTCAGTCCACATGAAGGCCTCCTAACTCATCAGTGCAACATCTCCGTGAACACAAATAATCAAAGAACCACAGAGGTGAGACAACGGTGAGGACTCGACAGCAAGAAACCACTGAAATGCTGGAGCAAAAGAAAACCAACAGTTAGACTCCGACGGGCCCGACCAGAGATAGAGCATAAGGCACCAACCAACATTACCTTGAATTAGATCTCTCTCATTCTCAATAAGCCTTTACGTTGGAACCGTCATAGAATCTGAGGCCTGACCCATCGGCGTGCAATTAAAGAGGGAAGCAAAGTTGCCAACCGTGATTGGGTTAACTACCATGCATGCAGTCTGTCGTATAACATCCATGTTGTACCCAATCTTTTTATATCGAAAAATGATTTTACGAAATTGGGTGCTGAAGTCATTGCGGTTATATATTTTTCTGAATTTATATACTAAGTCACCATAAAATTCGGGTTCCGATAGACCTTGTTGCAGAATAGATTTAAGTCCAATATTGAATTTTGAATTAAATCAGAATGGCGTCTATAAAATTTTGAAAAGGCTTTGCGTAGTTTATGGTACCGATAACCCTGAATAAGAAGTTTAGCCGTTAATAATTTATTACGAGTGCTGAAGTCAGTTACATGACTACACACTCTAGCAAATCGAATTAATTGCGAAATATAAACGCCATAGGATGGCGCATGAGGAACATCACCATCCAAAAAAAGGAAAATTTACAATCTCAAAATCAAAGTCATCGCGTTTGTCATAAATTTTGCACGAAACAAACCCATCTACAATAGATAGTTGTGAATCCAAAAACGGGGCCGCGGTATCAGAAGAATTTGCTGTATTTAACTGAAGTTCTGGGGGGGGGGGGGGGGGGTAAATCTGACTGATCAAACCATCGAAATAGGTATTATCAATATTTAATAAACCATCTAAATATCTAGAAGTGGAGCTAAAAGCTTCAATAATTTCAGATTGGTTATCAATGGAAAGCGACAACATGACGTCTCTTTCATAACAATACAAGAACAGATCAGCCACAAAAGGTGCGCAATTCGTACCCATCGGAATGCCCACAATTTGTCTAAATAACTTAGTACCGAATCTAATATAAATATTGTCAAGTAGGGAGGTGAGGGCATCACACACTTTCTGACATGACCAAAGTGTATAATTCGTATGGTCTTTAGAAGTGAAAAAATGCATTTCTGACATTACATGCAAGATAGAGAGAATCTTCTCTGTGAAAAACCCATTCAATTAAATCATTAAGCTTTTCTTTTATAAGATTATGAGGACGTGTAGTGTGATGAGTGGAAAAATCGTAAGTAGACAGACTTGAAGCACGAAAATGTCTGGATTTCAATTTATTTAAAACCTCATTCGAATTTTTTATAGACCAAAACAGATTTCTTCCTGACCTTTCGAAGACTTTATCACAATATTTAATCACATGCGTTTTAATAGCAGCAAGACAGGAAGTTAATAATTTAGAAAGTTCAGTGGTAGTGCATGAGCTAGAATTTGCAATAAACCGTGCTTTGTAAGGTCTTTTATGAAGTTTTGGTAACCAGTATAACGTAGGAAGCTTCTCTTGTCCTTCGGTAACACACACAGCAAACTTGGTGGCTGAATGACAAATATGTTTATCGACTATAACTCTCTCTTCAGCTAAAGGCTGAAGTTCATAGGTCTTTGAACCACCAAGCTCCTGCTTAAGCGTGTTAACATAGTGGAGCCGTCACACAACGACGACGTTGTTAGCGGCCTTGTTTGTAGGGGCCAAAACAAACTTCAGAACTTTTCAGATCTGTGATGTATTCCTTGCTTCCAAAGGATAACCCTTTTATAGAACATATTCTTATGAAATTCTTGAATACCTAGTTTAAGATGACGTGAAGACATCTTAGGCTTAGGAGGTAATAAGTAAGTATTTTGAGAATAGAAAAAAATGCGTTTATTCACTAGTTTTAAAATGCTAAGTTTCCAGTCCTTAAGGGCTTTATGCTCAACATACTCTCGCTTACACCATCGATTACCGAATTCATTCAAGGAAACAGCGATTTCATCTATACATTTACTGAAATCAATTTTAGAAGGAAACCGATATTTCGGTCCTTTAGAAATTATATTCCTTATCCTAGAATCAGGAATAATTTTCAAATTGCCATTAAGTCCAACATATGGTTTGGAAAATACGAGCCCTTAAAAAATTTAAACATCAAAATTTCTAAGTCTGTGACCGTGAGGTCATAGACAGGGGCTGGGGTATGGCTGAATGAAACTTTGGACCTATATCTATTATCATTCTAAACATCTTCTATCCTGTAAATCCATTGTCTGGTTTGGAAAGTATGAGCACTTAGAAAAAAAAACATTAAAAATTTCTATGTCTGTGACCTAGACTTCGAGGTCAAGAGCATGGGTGGGGTTATTGCTGAATATCACTTTTGAGCTGTATCTATCATCGTACTAAATATGAACCAAATCCATTATATTACCTCCTAAGCCCAAGACGTCTTTACGTCATCTTAAACTAGGTATTCAAGAATTTCATAAGAAGTTTGTTTTGGCCCCTGCAGACAAGGCCGCTAACAACGTCGTCGTTGTGTGACGGCTCCACTATGTTAACACGCTTAAGCAGGAGCTTGGTGGTACTAAGGCCTATGAACTTCAGCCTTTAGCTGAAGAGAGAGTTATAGTCGATAAACATATTTGTCATTCAGCCACCAAGTTTGACTATTGTCAAAGATGTTGCCAATCAGTTAGGTATCAAACCTGCAACTGCCTGATAATCACTCAGACCCACATATCAGCTACAGAGGCCAGCAGGGCTAGAGTGTCAACTGACCACATCAGTACAGAAATTGAACAAGTCAGCTACGATACATATCAACCTTGTATTGTTTATAATGCTTGGTAGGCTATGTCTACCTTTGTTTGTAAACAACACAAGACCTACTGATAGGTTACTAAATCGAAATTTCTAGCTAATAAATCGAAATTTCGAGATGTCGAAATTTTGAGTTACTAAGTCGAAATTTCAAGATGCCAGTCAAAAAAAAAAATAAAAGTTTAGGTGGCCCTTATGCTCATATGTACATGTACCATAACCACAACCTATTGTAAAATTCTGCTTTAAAGATCAGCTAAACTGCAGACAAATCTCCCTTAACTTAAAACATTTATGTTAAAGATTACTGGTAACATTTTTTTCTATTCCTGGACCCAGTAACCTCTAGTCAGAGACCATTTTTGGGACTGTTCTAAAGTGGTCACTTTTCAACAGTTCCAAAGATCGTCTGGATGTAGATATTATGATGTTATTAATCAAGTAGTTTCATATTAACCCAGTAACAGGTCCGAGGTCTGCTGTATTGACCCAAGGCCAATACAGCTGACCGAGGACCTGTAACTTGGCCACAAAGAAAATGCTTGATTAATGACAATTTTATTAATTGACACAATTAAAAAATATGATTACTGACAATTGACCTGGTGTTAATAGGGATGACCTCCGGTCATCATCATCATCATCAAAGTTTTGATTAACGTTCAGGTACAGGGGCAACATCCACATAAGTGGGCCCCCATTCAGGTAGCTGGCTTGCTGCATGGCTGATCTCACACCGGATCTCCAGGTGTGTCTAACATGAGGATCAATAGCTGATAGCTTCCACTCTCTGCGATCTCTAACAAATTAACTGCTTCCAAGTCATCTTGGGCCTCCCAGACCCACGTTTTCCATCCACCTGTGTCAAATGCTGTCTTGATTGCACCCTTGGAATGCTCCACGTGGCCATACCAGTGGCGTCTTCTCTCCTTCAGGATAAGGTCCTGATCCTCAATGCCAAGCCGCCCAAATAGCTAAATGAACCTGATGGTGACAGTATTTTGCAGCTTGATATTGCAGATCTGTCTGATCATTGTCCTGTCATTCTGCTGCAAATGTTCGAGAGATCGCTTTGTCGATGGCCAAGTCTCGCTGGCATGGAGCATTGCATGCCACAAACAAGAGCTGTACACATGGCCACATGTCTTGAACGAGGTGGCGGGAAGGGAGAACTGGTAGAATTCCAGTCCTCGAGTCTTCTTCCAGGCTGTTTTCACGTGATGTTGTCGAAAGATGACAGCCACCGGCTGCAGAGAGCATGTCTCCCAAGTAGCAAAAGGAGGCTACCTCTAGCTTGTCAGGTCCGACATGGACTTGGCTTTTGTGGTCTGTCGGCTAAGGGACGTGCAGTTCCCTAACACCATGTACATCTGTAATCAGAGTCCTCCTTTAAGGGATACAGGATAGTCAATAATTTACTGTATTTTATACTTTACTTTGTTTTAGGCATTTCTGCAGGTGATGTGAATGGTAATGGAATACTTGAACTATACCTATCACACAAACAGTATGAGGGGCGAACTCTGTCCATATTTGCAATGTCTTCCAACCACAACTGGATCCGAATTTTTCCAAAATCAGTTTCTGGTGCTTCAACTAGAGGTGCCAAAGTTACTATGACAAGTTCAGAAGGCAGCATACAACATGGCATCATTGGAGAGGGGTGTGGGTACATGTGTAACATGGAACCTGTAGCTCATTTTGGATTGGCTAATTCTTTTCCAAAGAATCTATATATACAGTGGCCTGATGGTCATGCTATTGACAGCTTCCTACGCAAGACACACGTCAATAAAACTTTGATAATCGCTTACACAGGAGATATTGACGAACTGATGTCTTACAAGACAAATACCTTGTCAGTTTCAAATGCCTATACTTGGAGACACAATGACACTGGACACATCTCTGTAATACTTGCATATTTTGTGTTAGTTGTATTGTATGCACAAAATTGAGTCTTGCAACAATGTAGACCTAGGGCCACTTGTTCAAAGCATCGTTAGCTTAACGAGCTCGTTAGCGGTCAAATTATTAACTGTTCTAGCAAGTAAAATATCTAATATAGTGTTATTTTTGCTGAATGAATGTGAGCAGCTTTTGCATCTGCAAAAGCTGCTCACATTTTTTCAGCAAAAATATTAGCATAATTGCCATATTTAATGATCCTATTTTAACGATACGTTAACTAACGACGTTGTTAGTTTTGAACAACTGGCCCCAGAACATAAACAGTAAAATTCCTATATTAAAACCACCTTTGTGACTGTTCATAAGTGGTCTTTAAGACCAGACCATTTTGAAACAGTCCCAAAGGTGGTCTCTGACCAGAGGACAAGGTATGCCAAAAACACAAAAAAGCATAACTACAACTTATTGAATAAGCTTTGTAATCAAGAATTAGTCTTAACTATAGTTGGTCTTAATAGCAGATTTTCACTGTACATCAGAAAACAGTGTACACCCAGCTTAGGAACGGGCCTCCGTGGCCTAGTGGATAAGAGCGCCGACTCTTAGTCATTAGGTCTCTCACCGCCGTAGGTTCGAGCCTCGCTAGGGCCACGTGTGAGATGCCAAGTTCTGCAACGGTCAGGTGGTTTTTCTCTGGGTACTCCGGTTTTCGCCCACCTCTGATTAACGATCGGCTCGATATATATGAGTGAAATAATCTTGAAAGGGCCGTAAAACCCAAACCAAAAAAAAAAAAAAAAACACCCAGCTTAGGTGGCTCACTTATGCTCATTAGGACCAACATGATTAGGTGGATGTGCAGGTTGATCCGAGTCTTTGCTGGTTGCACAGGATTTGTCTTCTTGCAGATATTCCTGTATCCCGACTCATTTATGTTAAAGGCAGACAACTCTTGAAGTAACACATCCCAGGTCTAGCACTAAAGATGTTAGTTAATGTATTGTTGAAACTGATCTTTTAACCCTTGTCCTGCTATTCCCGGATATGCCTTATCTTTGAAACAATGTAGATCCAGATCAGATGGCTTCTGACGAAGCCATCTGATCAGGATCTACATTGTTTGCCATTCAGATTGTGAATTTGTTGCAATAATTTGCATCAAGTAATCTGATTGGTTGAAAATCGGTAGTGGGTGTGGCATATATAAATATTCAGCAGAACAAGGGTTTATATAGCAAATATGGTAATTATTTTGCTGAAGAAATGTTAGAAGCTTTTGCATTTGCAAAATGGGTCAGAAGGAAAGTTTTTGCTTGAGAGCAAATTTTTTTCATACAATGAACAATATAGTAAATACATGAATAGTGTCCTGATGCTCTGTATCTTATCGGGCCCATCGGAGTCTAACTGTTGGTCTTGTTTTGCTCCAGCATTTCTGCAACTCCTCACCGTTGTTTCATCTCTCTGGTTGTTTGATTTTTGTGTTCATGGAGTTGTTGCACTGATGAGTTAGGGGGCCTTCATGCGGACTTCATGCGGGCCTTCATGCCCCCCCCCCCCCCCCTCCCCCGCCAGTTGAATTTATTTCACAGACTGTTCCAAGGCGGTTCTTCTGTCGTGGTTTACTTTTGTTGTGGTTTGTCTTTGAGTGTGTGTATTGCTTATATTATTTTGTTTTGGATAACCAATTGGCCATTTTATGGGAAACTACTGTCCTTTTGGCTTTCCGCTATTGATGTTTCCATTAGGGTCTAGTTGTTTCATGTCTGTACTTCTTTCCCTTTGGTGTCTCTGATGGGAGCTGTGGGTTAAATGTATCAATTCCTGATCATTACATTCACTTCTATTTTTGAATAATAAAATATAATCAGGGAGCCTTAATCAATTTTATAGAAGTGGGCTTCAGCGGACACATATAAAATTGTCCTGGCAAATTATTACAAGCCTCTATAAAATTGCCACGGCGAAGTGATTATATTTTACAATTAAAGACACTAATCATGTATTTAGTTTATAACACAATCAAAATGGTCAAGGGGCTTTGCAATAATTTAACAAATTTAAGCTAAAAAGACAGCAGTGTGGCATGTTAAGTGACATTCAGTGCCATAGCATGCACATGGAGTAAAATGTGATGTCGAAGGGTTCAAAGTTTCTGACGTTCTCGCGCCACAGACACATAGGAACAACATGCATATGGATGCTTGAATTATAGTTTCTCAGCACTTTACATTCTGTATGAAAATCTGCGAATAAATGGTTTATTTTAGCTTAAGACATTCTTTTCTAAGTTGAGACCCAACCGCAGTTGCAGTGTGCAAATATTGCAACACACCATTTAAAGTAGGAAAGCCTGAGAAGGTAAGAATTTAACTCAAATGTCTGAAAATTTGTTGAAATAAATATTGCAAATATTTTAACTTGCATCTATATTCGAGCTAGATCATAAGAAAAAGACAATTTGCAATTTCCAATTGGTGTTCTTCAAATGTTAACACAAAAGGGCTAGACTGACGGCTGGCCTTTGTGTTAAGAGTCCTTTTCTCATGAGCCGGCTCCTTTTAAGAAATAAGTGAAATATCAATTTTCTTATTAACCCATTTTGTACCAAATGGGATATGGCAGGAGTCCACTTCAATCTTTAGGGGTGATAGGTAATGTTAACTTAAAAATTAATTTGGAAAATAAAAGTTAGCTGAATTTTTGTCAAACATTGTAGGGTAGGATCTGATCAGACGTCACATTCTGTGGCATCTGATCTGGGCCTGCACTGTTTGCCAGTATCCCATGACGTTTTAGGGATTCCAGTACAAAATGGATTAAGAAAAGTAAAAGTTTCATTGAGAGACATTAGATTCCTATGGTGTTTTGTAATGGGACAATATTACAGAAATAAACATGTAACTATTTGATTGTAATGAGACATTGACTCACGAGCCGTCGCATGATCATAAAGTGACCGGCCCCGATAGCTCAGTTGGTAGAGTGTCCGCTCTGGGGAACGGGAGGTCACGGGTTCGATCCCGGGCCGCGACATACCAAAGTCGTTAAAAATGGTACTAGCTGCTCCTCGCTTGGCACTCAGATTTACGGGGTAGAGCTAGGACTGGTCGACCCAGTGTCAGGATACACACTGGGTGTGGTATCATGTAAGGTGTCTGGGACATGATACTTCAGTGAGGCAGCACTATAAAAGTGAGCATTGAGCTCCCTGTCGCAACCAGACACCATCGTGATATGACTTAAAAAATTGTTGAAAGCGACGTTTAACCCGAATTCACACAGACACATGATCATTAAGTGACTGTGACATAAAAATAAACCATGATTCTCTGAATAAAATTGGACGATAACAATGCTATGAAGTCAACAGCACGGTTCATTACGATAACACACCCGTGCGACATAGTGCATTTTTTCACATCTCCAAAATGGCTACTTTTCTGATGAAAATCCGTGATATTTTCCTTATTTTTACTCAAAACATAGGTTGTGGGTGCTCGTTAGAACCGCCTCATTGAGGCGGTTCTAACGAGTACCAACAACCTATGTACTGGAGCAGAAATAAGAAAAATAATGTATACCCCACTAAACCCCATTTTTCCCTATATAAAGTGGGGTGTAAGGGGGTGTTCATTTCACGGACATGTTCACGTGATGTGATAAGAAAATTATGGGCAATTGTTTTCTGGTTTCAATTTTAGTCCTTAAACCAGATTGTCTTTTTGTCCAATATTGGATGGAAAATTATGAAAATGTAAACAATGAAGGGAATTTATTTAATTTTCATTCAAGTATGAAATATCCGGTCTGACACAAGCAAAGTTTACATGAACCCCTTTGGGGATCACTTACTTTGGTTGGCAGTTGATGTTGTTCATAATTTAATGAATTTAACCCCAAAAAATGCCAATCATGATAATTGTCGTCTGCTTTGTCGTCTGTCGGCTACTTGAAATGATATTTTTAATGTTAAATTGATTTTAATTAATAATATACCTACCCATCACTACAATTTAAGCCTTACAATTAAGGTCACGTGACCCCAGCATTCGCACCGGCAATAGACATTGGGTTATATTTCTTTCAGGAAAACAATTATTTCAGGCGGGGCTGGGAGGCAGGACATGCCATTGTAGTGATGGGTAGGTATATTATTAATTAAAATTAATTTTACATTAAAAATATCATTTTACTGTCAAATATAACTACCCATCACTACAATTTAAGCCTGAATTCAAAGCAAGTGTAGGGTTGGATGAAAAATAATTTATACATACTCAACTCCTCTGACCTTGGTTGTTTATACCCCTTTTTAAGACCATCCAATGACGGTAACGTAAGAAGGTATCCACCATGACTGCAAGGGATCCAAATCCAAAAATCCCATAAGTTGAGAAGATAAATGGAAAGGAACCGGAGTCAAAATAGAAGGTTCACACCTATTCAAACAGGCTAACAAACAACCAAGGAAAACAAGATCCCACAATTAGTGCTGCTCAGGAATAGATTGAGAAGCTACTAACCTACCCAAGGGATGAGTACCACTACGAATGGGGACCGAGATCCTAAGGTGAAGGGATGAAAAATGGAATTAGAACGTCCATAAGCAGTAAGGAAACATTCTGAAGAAAAAAACGGAGTTCCAATATGCCCAAGATGTAGGCGGGTATAACCTCATGAGCCGAGGTATTCTGGAATGATAATTGGGCAGAAGTGAGATAAGCATATGGAAGCTTTATCACTTTACAAATCCAAATATCTCCAAACCCCTTGATTGGAATGAAAAGTCTCATGATAAGCTCGAAAAGCTTTAGACGTTCTAGTGTACACAAAAGTTTCTCATCAGCCTACGATCCACGAATCCTGGAAATGCCAGGAAATATAATAGTTTCAGACATAGCAGGAAGCTGATTTATAGCCTGAAAACAGGGCGAGTGAGAAGTGAAAAAGAAGTCATTGTTCTTCTCATACCTGAAAAAATAAACCCTCTGCAATTGGCAAAGCATGAATATCACTTCTGCGAGCTGAAGCAAATGTCAAATGAAATACAGCCTGACTATCAGATGAACAAAGGAGGCTGATTTCATAGGATCGTAAGGTGGTTTAGTAAAAGACCACAACACTCATGTAAGATTCCATTTGGATTCAAAGTCCTGGAAACCTGTCGACATAGTGCAAAACCCTTTAATAAGCTGGTGATAATGGGGTTTAATGAAATGTGTGAAGCCGACTAAAATTTTAACGCGTTTGAGATTACTGATATGTGCCCTTTTTTAAAATGAAATAGAAAACTTAAGGGTAGAGAACAGGCAGCAAAAGAAATCCAGCAAAAAAAAAAAAAAAAAACTCTAAAGAGGAATTGTCTGGATTAATTTCCCTTTCCTTACACCAACTAGAAAATACCTTCCATCTTCCAGAGTAAAACTTGAGAGTAGAGCTCTTTCTATAGACACATCCAAAGCCTACATCACACAAGGTCAAAGGTCATTAGCCTCGTTTTATCTGGTGGGCAAAAAAACTTTCGGTTCCATACTCTATCATTGATGTAGCATGAATTATTTCTGTAATAACTATTGTTAAATCGTCTTTCTATCAAAATTGTTTGCCACAAAACATTTTTGACATTAAACTGCTTCTTTTTCGTATAAAATTGGATAGAAAATATACATGCTTTAATCTTATTTCCATTCGTTAAATAAAGCGCATCGACTACGTTTTGGTATGATAGTGGGTAATTTTATATCGCTTTTTAGGCAACAAAATGTGGGACAAAATGTTAGAAGAGACTGGTTCTATATCATTTATTACTTCAAAAACACAAACTGACTAGGATCAGTTAATTTTGTAGAGAAGACAAAATTCTCATTGACACTGTACGGCAACAGTCATGTTTTGCCAACCAGATAAAAGAGTACATCTACAGAGGAGGTAATTGGCGCATGCGCAGTGAAATGTAAACACGGTCACGTGTCAAAACATTGAATCCGTCTATATTTGAAGATACACTCGGAAGAGAAACTAGAAATGTGTCTACCTCTGGTTTGATTCCTGACAACATCCGGATGTGTAGGTGATGCATTTCCAGATTGAAATGGAATGCTTGACCAACATTTTAGATACTAGATCCGGAACTACTGGAAGATCTATCTATCTATCTTATCTTCTCATACTGAGTCGGTCATATTTGGCCATTACCTCAGTTGGGTGGGTGGCTAAATTTAGAATTTAGCACATCTCTGGATGAGTCCTTAAAACTATATAACTATTTTGTTATACGTTGTATAACAACTGCTTGTTTGACATCCCTGAACTTTTAGTAGACTTAGATGTTTTAAGGGCTTTTGTTGTACCTTCCTTCTATTCGAAGGAATTATCTTCAGTAATTTTATATGCTGTTTTACATAATGACCGGCGGCCCCCGCCCATAGGGGCTTGAAGAAATATATGGGCTGCATGATGCTTCCACGCAGAGCTGAATCCGGCCCGCACACTAGTACTGGTAAATCGCTTAGAGGCTCTAAGGCTGTCCAGGAACCATGGTGCGAGGCAGACCGTCCATGCTAATAAACCCTATTGGTTTCATTGGGCGTCAGGGCTTGAGATGTCATTTCATCTCAATGTCGGGTAAAAGTCCCACAAAATTGGAAGCAACAGCTCCAAATTGACCTTTACAGTGTTGACGGGGACGTTAACCTTCAAATCAAACAAACAAAACATAATGACCGGTATGAAGATCGCTTTAGTTTTGACGGTATCAAAACCTTTTAAACCCCCATGAGTATTACAAATACATTTAAAATATCAATATCACCCCTTAGGTTACACTCTGCTTCTTCTGTACGGATTCCCCATTCTATTAAGAACTTTAATACTATGTTGCCTTCGGTATTGGTTAGACCCTTAAATTTGTCTTCTGTAACTTCAATTAATCTCAATGGAGCAGGCAATGCCAATGTTTTTGGGAGTAGTCTTCGTATAAGACTATCTCTTCTCAAATCGCCCATCCTTCGAAAATATACTAATCCGTGGAAAAGAAGTGGAATGTATCCTAGTATTTCTAAGTGCAATGCCAAGAGGTGCAGATGTTGTTCGCATTTAAGCACTGCGTCTACCGTTACTTCATCTGTAAACGGTAGATGCTTCTCTGTAGTTAACATGTCTGATTTGACATGACAGTCTACAGATTTAATTTATCTAATTACATGACGTGCTGCAAATTGTAATATGCAGTACGTCGGTAAAACTAACCGCATGCTTAAAACTAGATTGAACGAGCATTGTCGTAGAATGAGTAAGCCTAAGAAAACTGACACTTTCTTGTACCGTCACTTTCGACGTACAGGTCATTCTGTAAATAACATTGTTATACAACCAGTGGAAAAACTTTATTACGATGCAAATTCTACATCTAGATTCAAAATAATCAAAAGACATGAAGCTGAACTGAAATGGATTTAATTTTTACAGACCCCTTTTCCACTGGGATTTAATGACAACATTTATCATGAGGGTAATATTTCCAGAATGCCGGACTTTGATATTTTCTCGCTCCTGGAATGTCGAAAACGCAGAACTAGATCTCACCGCACCGGGAAAATGGTAACTTTAAACGTAAATCACGTGCGTTTAAACATAACACTTCTAGACTGAAGTGACTGTCAATTATATCATTAAATCATGGACGCCACTCTATGCTTTCATTTTTTAGTTCATTACCCGTTTCTGTTTTACGTCTTCTGGACACCGAGGCGAATAAATTCTACGATAGTTCTCATCAGTTATATGATGCGGCTCTCTTAACTAGAGGCTATACTCAGCATACTCTCCGTCCTTACATTGATTCTGAAATTAATCATAAACGCAATTTCTTCAAAATATCCTTCATTAATAAGGGTATGGATTTTATAGATTTGCCACGTATCTTCCGTGAGAGATCGGTGCTTTCTTCCATTCCTGCTTATTTTCAAAATACTGAAACACCTATAATTTGCTATAAATATAACAAACCTGTTAGATCTATCATTTTTAATTTCAATAAACTTGTTTCAGATCTTGATATTGATACTAATACTCCTGATTCATGTGATTGTAAAAACTCAAAGTATTGCTATCCTGCTGCTGGTCATGTAATTACTGGCAATTTGAAAATTATTCCTGATTCTAGGATAAGGAATATAATTTCTAAAGATCCGAAATATCGGTTTCCTTCTAAAATTGATTTCAGTAAATGTAGAGATGAAATCGCTGCTTCCTTGAATGAATTCGGTAATCGATGGTGTAAGCGAGAGTATGCTGAGCATAAAGCCCTTAAGGACTGGAAACTTAGCATTTTAAAACTAGTGAATAAACGCATTTCTTTCTATTCTCAAAATACTAACTTATTACCTCCTAAGCCCAAGACGTCTTTACGTCATCTTAAACTAGGTATTCAAGAATTTCATAAGAAGTTTGTTTTGGCCCCTGCAGAAGAGGGCGCTAACAACGTCGTCGTTGTGTGACGGCTCCACTATGTTAACACGCTTAAGCAGGAGCTTGGTGGTACTAAGGCCTATGAACTTCAGCCTTAGCTGAAGAAAGAGCTAAAGTAGATAAACATGTTTGTCATTCAGCCACCAAGTTTGCTGTGTGTGTTAACGAAGGCCAAGACAAGCTTCCTACGCTATACTGGTTACCAAAACTTCATTAAAGACCTTACAAAGCACGGTTTATTGCAAATTCTAGCTCTTGCACTACCACTGAACTTTCTAAATTATTAACTTCCTGTCTTACTGCTATTGAAACGCATGTGATTAAATATTGTGATAAAGTCTTCGAAAGGTCAGGAAGAAATCTGTTTTGGTCTATAAAAAAATCGAATGAGGTTTTATTCTATGACGGCTCCAACGTAAAGGCTTATTGAAAATTAAAGAGATAATGTTGGTTGGTGCCTGATGCTCTGTCTCTGGTCGGGCTCATCGGAGTCTAACTGTTGGTTTTCTTTTGCTCCAGCATTTCAGTGGTTTCTTGCTGTCGAGTCCTCACCGTTGTCTCACCTCTGTGGTTCTTTGATTTCTGTGTTCACGGATATGTTGCACTGATGAGTTAGGAGGCCTTCATGCGGACTGAACAAATTATTTGTCTAAATCGCGACGGAAGTAAGGGCGAGGATTGTGGCCATGTAAAATCGATTTAAGCCCCCCAGTGGAGATCTTCCACTGACCGTTCCAAGGCGGCTCTTCTGTGGCGATTTATTTATGTTGTTGTGTGTTACTTACTGTGTGTATCACTTGTGTATTTTAATTTTGGATGGCCATATGGCCATTTTGTGGGAAAGTAACTGTCCATATGGCCTTCCTTTGTTTAGGTTTCCATTATGGTCTGGTCGCTTAATGTTTGTATTTCTTTCCCTTTGGTGTCTTTTATGGATGGAGTAAGTTAATTGTATCAATTCCTGATCTTTGTTTTACTTCTACTTTAAATAAATTGAAATCCAGACATTTTCGTGCTTCAAGTCTGTCTACTTACGATTTTTCCACTCTTTACACTACACTTCCTCATAATCTTATAAAAGAAAAGCTTAATGATTTAATTGAATGGGCTTTTCACAGAGAAGATTCTCTCTATCTTGCATGTAATGTCCGAAATGCATTTTTCACTTCTAAAGAGCATAAGAATTATACACTTTGGTCATGTCAGAAAGTGTGTGATGCCCTCACCTTTCTACTTGACAATATTTATATTAGATTAGGTACTAAGTTATTTAGACAAATTGTGGGTATTCCGATGGGTACGAATTGTGCACCTCTTGTGGCTGATCTGTTCTTGTATTGTTATGAAAGAGACTTCATGTTGTCGCTTTCCATTAATAACCAATCTGAAATTATTGAAGCTTTTAGCTCCACTTCTAGATATTTAGATGATTTATTAAATATTGATAATACCTATTTCGATGGTTTGATCAGTCAGATTTACCCCCCAGAACTTCAGTTAAATACAGCAAATTCTTCTGATACCGAGGCCCCGTTTTTGGATTTACATCTATCTATTGTAGATGGATTTGTTTCGTACAAAATTTATGATAAACGCAATGACTTTGATTTTGAGATTGTAAATTTTCCTTTTTTGGATGGTGGTGTTCCTCGTGCGCCATCCTATGGCGTTTATATTTCGCAATTAATTCGATTTGCTAGAGTGTGTAGTCATGTAACTGACTTCAACACTTGTAATAAATTATTAACGGCTAAACTCCTTAATCAGGGTTATCGGTACCATAAACTACGCAAAGCCTTTTCAAAATTTTATAGACGCCATTCAGATTTAATTTCAAAATTCAATATTGGACTTAAATCTCTTCTGCAACAAGGTCTATCGGAACCCGAATTTTATGGTGACTTAGTATATAAATTCATAAAAATATATAACCGCAATGACTTCAGCACCCAATTTCGTAAAATCATTCTTCGATATAAAAAGATTGGGTACAACATGGATGTTATACGACAGACTGCATGCATGGTAGTTAACCCAATCACGGTTGGCAACTTTACTTCCCTCTTTAATTGCACGCCGGTGGGTCAGGCCTCAGATTCTATGACGGCCCCAACGTAAAGGCTTATTGAGAATTAGAGAGATCTAATTCAAGGTAATGTTGGTTGGTGCCTGATGCTCTGTCTCTGGTCGGACCCATCGGCGTCTAACTGTTGGTTTTCTTTTGCTCCAGCATTTCAGTGGTGTCTTGCTGTCGAGTCCTCACCGTTGTCTCACCTCTGTGGTTCTTTGATTTTTTGTGTTCACAGAGATGTTGCACTGATGAGTTAGGAGGCCTTCATGCGGACTGAACAAATTATTTGTCTAAATCGCGACGGAAGTAAGGGCGAGGATTGTGGCCACGTAAAATCGATTTAAGCCCCCCAGTGGAAATCATTCAACTGACCGTTCCAAGGCGGTTCTTCTGTGGCGGTTTATTTATGGTTTTGTTTGTTACTTACTGTGTGTATCATTTGTCTTTTTATTTTGGATGGCCATATGGCCATTTTGTGGGAAAGTAACTGTTCTTATGGCCTTCCTTTGTTAAGGTTTCCATTATGGTCTGGTCGCTAATGTTTGTGTTTCTTTCCCTTTGGTGCCTTTGATGGGTGGAGTTAATTAATTGTATCGATTCCTGATCTTTGTTTTACTTCAACTTTACAATCCTCAATCTTAAACTGTGCGGGCTTTGAACTCCTCTGCGGTCTTGGCATTCACCGCAGAGGATGGAAGACTATTCCACTGAGGAATAGTTCTAGGGAAGAAAGAGTTTTTCAGGGCATCACTATAGGACTGGTACCTACGATACTGTGAGTAATTTGCTCTTGATGCCCTTGTCCGGGTCGACACTGTTGCAGGGGTCAAATACCTATCCTTGTTAATTGATACTGTACCAGAATGTATCTTGTAGAAGAAGGTTAAGGAGGACTGCTCACGACGGGTCTCCAGGGATGGCCACTCTAGTTCATCAAGCATGTCACCGACGCTACTTCTATTTCGCCATCGTCTGCAGGTCCATCGAGCAGCTGTCCTCTGCACCTTCTCCATCTGCTGAATCTGAGTTTTAACATATGGATGCCAAATGGGTGATGCATATTCGAGCTGAGGGCGAACCAATGTTTTATATGCAACATCCTTTGTCTGCCCAGGTGCATTGAAAGTCTTGAGACTAGGCTCAGAATGACTAAAAAACCAAGATCTCTGAGGCCATAGAGGCGTAATCAGAATGGCTCGGCTTTTGGACGCTTGAATTTTTTCCTAGAACTAGAGGAATTCAGTTGAATCGTGAAAACGCATATGTAAATGATTCCCCCAATCTAGAGATATTAAACCAACTGCACGTTCCAAGTGATCTGAAACTGGAGACACAATGGAAGTTGATTGTAGAACAGAGTTGTTTTTGGAAGTTTGATTAAAACAGGTCCAATAATGGTTCTCCCCATTTGAGAAAACACCCTGTAGAGAATGGATGGCGAACTGGTCTATAGGGGCGATCCCAATGACATACAATCTGTCCGGGAGGTGTCTGACAAGGATAGACATACCTTCCTGATGACACCAAGTTAGAATCTTCCATGCAAAAGCCACACTACGGTCGAATTGTCTGGAGTAAGAATTATGAAACTGTTCCTCAGTTGGAGCTAGAAGAACTGAAAAGGCAAGGAAATTTGCCTGAAATTTCGGAAAGTTTATATATGCGTATGCCGGGTCACGTGACCTGTATCGTCTGCCCATTGGTCTGATAGGTCATGTGACATCAGCGACCAATCAGGACTCGACACTAGGGAGGTCACGGAAAAAGGGACATGCCGGTGGCATTTCTGGCTAGATTTTTTTTGTCAGACTGACCCAGACCTGCGTCTGGTGAAAAGGCTTAAATTGTAGTGATGGGTAGTTATATTTGACATAAAAAAAGTCATTTTTGCAAACATTGTGGCCCCAGATCAGACTGCTCCATAAGGAGCAGTAGAATGATGGAGCAGTAGAAGATTCAGCAGACGACATAAGCAGACAACATTTTCAGATGTAGTTTAGGGTTAAAATATAACCTTAATCTCTTAACCCTTATCCCGCTGAATAATTAATTTAGCCACACCCATTTCTGACTTTGAACCAATCAGATTATTTAGCCACATCCTTTTCTGACTTTGACCCAATCAGATTACTTGATGTAACTTTTAACTGAAAATTTAAAAACTGAATGCCAGTGTAGATCCTGATCAGATGGCCATCTGATTCTGGATCTACAAACATTGTAGATCCTGATCAGATGGCTTCTTCAGCAGCCATCTGATTCTGGATCTACACTGTTTGCAAAGGTAGGGGTTGTTGTTCAGCATGATTAAGGTTAAAATATGCTTGGGTTCCAGTGAAAAATAACAAAGACTTATAAAACTAAGGTTCTCATATTTATTCTATAGAAGCACATTTGTAAAATGTCACTGACAAGCAATAAAAGAAACTGTTAACAAAAATAGTATTCTTCTTTTTTAAGAAGAAAATTATATTCTCAATTTAATACAATTTAAAAACAAAATGTTTATAAAATGTGGAATATTTGTATCAATTTAACAACAATAATATCCAGCAACAAGGCACCCTATTCATCCCATGCATCATGTTTTCAGGTCTATACATGTATAATGATTATGAAAATCACAAATCACATACCAAAAAGTGGGGTTTACATGGGTATTCATTATTTTGCTTTTGGGGTGGGGGGGGGGGGGCTCAGAAACCTAGATTGAGGCAGTTCTATAGTGCACCCACAATCTATGTTTGGACTAGAAATAAGAAAAATATATAAAAACAATTATTCTGTCAAATATGTTCTAGAAAGGATTATCCTTTGGAAGCCAGGAATACACCACAGAACTGGAAAATATGGAGTGTACATGTTTTCTGGACCAGACTAGCTAGTTTCAGCCATTTAGCCTCATCAGTGACCCTCAAATATTTTCAAAATTCCACAATAGAATCAATGATCCCAAAG
Organism: Lucinisca nassula; assembly: GCA_963580285.1. Classification (NCBI taxonomy): domain Eukaryota; kingdom Metazoa; phylum Mollusca; class Bivalvia; order Lucinida; family Lucinidae; genus Lucinisca; species Lucinisca nassula. The sequence continues at coordinate 21,163,893 of OY757012.1, forward strand.
GACAAGAAACTACACTATGATGTAGGTGTACACCTGTGGGTAAACAAAGTCACTGAACCATATAATTTAAGTCTGTCAAACAAGGATGCTTGCAATAGAAGTTGCCATTCCCGTAACTCTTTCAAAACAATATTGTCCCCTTATCAATAGGGGTCTACTCTTAAAGGAAAGAATTTGCTCTTTTTCAGAGGGACTCGGATTTCTGGAATGGAAATAGGCGGTTCAAAAGGTTATCTCCCTTATAAATTGGTATAAAATATGCTCGGTGTATCCTTAAAAACAATAAATACAACTAAGCAATAATATCTATCATTATCAAATAGCTTATTGAATGATAATATGCAATAAAATCCAAGAAACAATTATGCCGATATCACTCCTTCTCTACACCCTAACATGGACCTCTGTAGCATAGTGGGTATAAAAGAGCGCGGACACTTAGTCATTAGGTCTCTCACCCCTTTGGATCGAGCCTTGTTTGAGTCACATGTGCAATGCCATGTTCTGCAGCATAGAGTCAGTGGTTTTTCTCAGGGTACTCAAGTTTTCACCCACCTCTTATTAACGATCTGCTTGAAATAATCTTGAAAGGGCCATAAACCCCCCCCCCCCCCCAAAAAAAAAGCAAGAGGGCAATGATGGCCCTGGATCGCTCAACTGATCCATAGAGTAACAAATGGACCCCGGAGAGGGCCATTATTGACCCCAGGGCTATAATGTGCATAATGTTGAGGGAGATCTAAAATGGTGAAGCTTCATACCAAATATCAACAAAGGCTATAATTTAAGCAATCTTGGCAAAGGTCCACTAGATGAAGCTACACACCAAATATCAAAGACCTGGGCCTTGCGGTTTCAGAGAAGATTTTTTTAAAGATATTCCATACATAAGCCTATGAAAACCAAATGGCCCCGGGGTGGGGGCATTTTTTGCCTGAGGGCTATAATTTAAAAATCTTAATAGAGGTTCACTAGATGAAGTGTCACACCAAATATCAAAGACCTGGGCCTTGCTGTTTCAGAGAAGATTTTCAAGATTATCTCTATATAAGTCTATGTAAAACCTAAGGGCCCCGGGGCGGGAGCATTTGTGGCCCGAGGGCTATAACTTGAACACTCTTTGTAGAGGTCTGCTAGATGAAGCTCCATACCAAATATCAATGACATGGGCCTTGCAGTTTCAGAGAAGAAGATTTTTAAAGATTTCCCTATATATAAGTCTATGTAAAACCAAAGGGTCTCGGGGCCGGGGCATTTTTGGCCCTAGGGCTATAATTTGAACAATCTTGATAGAGGTCCGCTAGATGAAATTTCACACCAAATATCAAAGACCTAGGCCTTGTGGTTTCACAGAAGAAGATTTTTCAAGATTTTCCCTATATAAGTCTATGTAAAACCAAAGGGCCCTGGAGCGGAGGCATTTTTGGCCCGAGGGCTATAATTTGAACAATCTTGGTAGAGGTCCTCAAGATAAAGCTTCATACCAAATATCAAAGACCTGGGCCTTGCGGTTTCAGAAGAAGATTTTTAAAGATTTTCCCTATATAAGCCTATGTAAAACCAAAGGGCCCCGAGGCAGGGACACTTTACATACCAAATATCAAAGGCCTAGGCGTGGAGCAGAGGCATTTTTGACCCCAGCACTATAATTTGAACATCTTGGTAGGGGTCCACTAGATGACGCTTCATACAAACAAGAGGCCCATGGGCCACAATGCTCACCAGGGCTCAGGGGGCCACTGCCCACAATGTATTTTAATTAACCATGGAAGCCCTGTGCCCAAGGATGCTACAGATAAAATTTGGATTCAATCAGCCTAGTGGCTTCAGATTCTGATGTCGCTTGAATGTGTTGTTGCCTGTCAACAGATGACAATTGACAATTTCCCATCTGTGGCAACAAATAGGCCAAAAGGAACATTATTAAAGGAACATTTCTATGAAAGTGTGGCAAAATATCTTGAAAGACATTAATGTCATTTTTCAATTTTCATAATTTTCGCCATTATAAGTCAATGGATACTCTTAACTTGGTATAACAAACAAACCAAAGAGCTAAATTTCATAAACTAGAGCTCAGGTGGACACTGCCCAATGGCAGACATGTATTATAACATGATATGATTTTAATATACCAATTATAAAGTCTCCCAACAAACCCCATACCCAAATGAGCACCCATGTGGACTGTATCTGAAATATTAGGTGTTTTATAAAGTAAAGAGGGTGGGGCAATGGAGCCCTGGTTGGTGTCAATAAATATGTCTTATCAAAAGAAACAGAGACATAATAAGGTTTAGCAGTGGGGATATGTATGGTTCCTGAGATGCAAGGCCTTTTAAGCAATGGAGGGATTCTGGCTTGGCAGATCCCAGAAAAGCCCAAGATTGTTGTCACTGAATATGTCTTATCATAAGGACCAAGAGTATATGGTTAAAAGGTGGGGATCTGAATGGTTTCTGAGATATGAGGCCCTTTTATGAAGTGGCAGGATGAGAAATGGCCCCTCGGACCCCCCAAGATGGGGATGGCTGAATGTGTCTATTAACAATGAACAAGAATATAATTATGTGATTATATGATGGGGAATTGAATGGTTTCTGAGATATATGGCCTATTATGAAGTGGAGTCTTCATAAGGAACAAGAATATATATGGTTAAGGGGTGGGTATCTGAACAGTTTCTGAGATATATGGATTTTAATGAAGTAAAGGGGTGGGGCATGGCCCGTGGCATCCCGGGTAGACCCCAATGCTGGTGTCACTGATTGCGTCTTATCACAAGGAACAAGAATATATATGGTATAGGGTTGGGGCTCTGAACAGTTTCTCAGATATATGGTCTTTTGTGAAGTCAAGGGATTGAGCATGGCCCGGGTGTGCCCTGGGTGACCCTTAGGTTGGTGTCACTGAATCTGTCCTAAGGAACAAGAGTATATATGGTTTAGGGGTGGGGATCTGTAAGGTTTCTGGAATATTTGGCCTTTTATGAAGTGGAGGGGGTTGGGCATGGTCCCGGCACATCCCAGGGGACCCCCAAGTTGGTGTCACTGAATGCAACTTATCATAAGGAATGAGAACATATATGGTTTATGGGTGGGGATCTCAATGGTTTCTGAGATAAATGGCATTTAATGAAGTGGAGAGGGTGGGGTATGTCCCCGGCACATCCCGGGGGACCCTGAGGTTTGTGTCACTTAATGTGTCTTATCATAAGGAACAAGAATATATATGGTTTAGGGGTGGGAATCTGAATGGTTTCTGAGATAAATGGCCTTTTATGAAGTGGAGAGGTCGGGGCATGTCCCCGGAATATCCCGGGGACATATACAATCTTGGTAGAGGTCCTCAAGTTGAAGCTTCATACCAAATATCAAAGACCTGGGCCTTGTGGTTTCAGAGAAGAAGATTTTTAAAGATTTTCCCTATACACTGTATAAGCCTATGTAAAACCAAAGGACCCCCCAAGGCATTTTTCATACCAAATATCACAGGCCTAGGCCTGGAGTCCACTAGATGAAGCTTCATACCAAATATTAAAGACCTGGGCCTTGCGGTTTCAGAGAAGATTTGTAAAGATTTTCCCTATATAATCCTATGTAAAACCAAAGGGCCCCGAGGTGGGGGCATTTTCATACCAAATATCAAAGGCCTAGGCCTGGAGTCCACTAGATGAAGCTTCATACCAAATATCAAAGACCTGGGCCGTGCAGTTTCAGAGAAGATTTTTAAAGATTTTCCCTATATAAGCCTATGTAAAACCAAAGGGCCCCGAGGCGGGGGCATTTTTCATACCAAATATCAAAGGCCTAGGCCTGGAGTCCACTAGATGAAGCTTCATACCAAATATCAAAGACCTGGGCCTTGCGGTTTCAGAGAAGATTTTTAAAGATTTTCCCTATATAATCCTATGTAAAACCAAAGGGACACGGGGCGGGGGCATTTTTGGCCCCAGCACTATAATTTGAATAATTTTGGTAGGGGTCCACTAGATGAAGCTTCATACCAATTATTAAAGACCTGGGCCTGGTTTCAGAGAAGAAGATTTTTTAAGTTTTCTGTGAAAAAAATCTATTTTTGGCTCCTGTGACCTAGATGTGTAACAGACCGGAACCATTTGAACAATTTTGAAAGGGGACCACCTAAGGATCATTCCTGTGAAGTTTGGTCAAAATCCGATCAGTGGTTTAGGAGAAGATGTCGTTTGAAGAAATTGTTTACGGACCGACGCATGGATGCACGGACGAAAAATGGTACCAAAAGCTCACCTCATCACTACGTGACTGTGAGCTAAAAATATGCACCCTAAGTTGATATTGCATACTTACTTAGATGCCTTCAAATTTTACCAGTTTGGGACATTGTATCCGAGGACATCTTGTGTGAAAAATTTGTTTACAGTTACCTGTACATGCGATAAAACGCACGTTTTGAAAGCTAAAACTACTAGTTATTATGCAAAATATTTAATGGCTATAGAATAAAAGTGTTATTGCACTAATATTGGTTAATATTGCCCTCATTGTGACATCAAGCAACTCATGTTGGATAGTTCACTGATATTGTGACTTCCATCCCTCATTGTGATATCAAGCACATTTACTGTTACTGGTGAATATTGTCCCTAATTTGTGATATCAAGCACATTCACTGATGCTGGTGAATACTGTCCCTCATTGTGATATCAAGCACATTCACTAATACTGGTGAATAATGCTCTTCATCGTGATATCAAGCACAATCACTGGCATTGGTGAATATTGTCCTTCATAAGGTCACTCACAAGCTTTTAAGTCATAAGCGAGGTCTTTATATAGGAATTACACTATTTTGAAAATGTTGTCTTCAAATCATTACTGGCACTATATGGATTAATAAAAACTAAAACAGAAAATGCAACATTTGTGGAACATGACATTGCAACTGCTGTCAAACTTGCTATAGAAGCCAACAAATAAACTATTGTCTTTATCATGATAAATGTGTCAAATATGAAATGCTCTATTCTAAGATTTTCAAAGGCTCCCAAGCACTACACCAGTGGCCAGTTGTTCAAAACTAAAGATGTCATTAGTCAATGTATTGTTAAAACCTTGATCATTAAATATGCCAAATATACTAATATTTTTGCAGAAAAAAAGTGAGCAGCCTTTGCAAATGCAAAAGCTGCTCACATTTTTTTCAGCAAGAATACCATAGTATCAGATATTGTACTTTCTAGAACAGATAACAATTTTACCACTAATGAGCTCGTTAAGGTAAGAATGCTTCGAACAACTGGATCTGGGCAAATACAATTATAAACTTGGCCTGTTTTCTGAGAAAACAGATGTTCCCCAACCACATACCCCTTTAAAAACAATCTGAATTTGACAGCACTGCTTTGGCCTTGAAAATAAGGTCAAGGTCACGAAAACCTAATTAGTTCTTCATCCTGACCAAATGTTATATCAATGCAAGTTTGCTTAAAATTCACCTAGTAGTTCACGGGATATACTGCACACAGCCTAAATTTGGCCTAAATTTGACTATTTAGCATGGCAGTGACCTTGAAAATAAGGACAAGGTCACAAAAACCTAATCAGTTCTTCATCCTTTCTCAATGTTACATCCATGCAAATTTGATTAAAATCCACCCAGTAGTTCATGAGAAATACTGCATACAACCTAAACTTGACCTATTTAGCATGGCTGTGACCTTGAAAATAAGATCAAGGTCATGAAAACCTTATCAGTTCTTCATTCTTTCCCAATGTTATATCCATGCTAATTTGATTAAAATATATCTAGTACATGTAGTTCATGAGAAATCTTGCACACAAGAGTGTCACATGGACATATACACATACACATATGCCAACAGGATCTGCACCAAAAGCAATTCCCTTTCGGTGGAGGGACATAACTTTAGTCAGCTTTTCAGTACCATTTTCTTGAGTGAAATAAACAAGAGGGCCCAATGGCCCTATATCGCTCACCTGTGTACCAGAAAATCATTAGTGTAGGAGACCACTTGACATTGCTACATACTAAATATCAAAGCTCAGGCAAAGCGTGTCCATGCTTATAAACCCTATTGGTTTCATTGGACGACAGGGCTTGAGATGTAATTTCATCTCAATGTCGGCTAAAAGTCCCACATAATTGGAAGAGAAATCACAAAAATGACCTATACAGTGTTGACGGGGATGTAAAGTAGAAGTAAAACAAAGATCAGGAATTGATACAATTAACTTACTCCACCCATAAAAGACACCAAAGGGAAAGAAATACAAATATTAAGCGACCAGACCATAATGGAAACCTAAACAAAGGAAGGCCATAAGGACAGTTACTTTCCCACAAAATGGCCATATGGCCATCCAAAACCAAAAGACACAAGTGATACACACAGTAAGTAACAAACAACAACATAAATAAATCGCCACAGAAGAGCCGCCTTGGAACGATTTCCACTGGGGGGCTTAAATCGATTTTACGTGGCCACAATCCTCGCCCTTACTTCTGTCGCGATTTCGACAAATAATTTGTTCAGTCCACATGAAGGCCTCCTAACTCATCAGCGCAACATCTCCGTGAACACAAAAATCAAAGAACCACAGAGGTGAGACAACGGTGAGGACTCAACAGCAAGAAACCACTGAAATGCTGGAGCAAAAGAAAACCAACAGTTAGACTCCGATCAAACCTCAAATCAAACAAAATCTGTGCCTTATGGTTTAGAGAAGAAGATTTTTTGAAGTTTTTTTCCAGTAAAAGGCTATAGGAGCTAATGAGCCCTGGGGCTTGGCCAATTTTGACCCAAAGGGCATGGTTGGCAGGATTTATGTAGGCGACCATTTTGTGTTGCTATATACTAAATATCTACGGTCTGTACCTCCAGGATTTCAAAGATGTTTGAAACTTTTTTCCCTTATACGTTTGTTGGAGTTAAGGGGCCACAGGATTTGGCCAATTTGGACCCCAGGGGCATGATTGGCAGGATTCATGTAGGCGACCACTCGACATTGCTACATGCTAAATACCTAAGCTCTGGGACTTATGGTTTCAGAGAAGATTTTTGAAGATTTTTTTTCCCCATTTTAAGTTGTTTTTTTTTTTTTTTGTGTGTGTGTGTTGTTTTTTTTTTTTTCATTATAATGGCCCTGTGGTTCAGAGAAGATTTTTTAAGTTTTTCCAGTTGTAAGTCTATGGAAGCTAAAGAGCCCTGGGGGTGGCCAATTTGGATCCCAGGGGCATAACTGACAGGATTTATGTAGGTGGCCACCTGACGTTGCTACATACTAAAAATCTAAGCTCTGGGCCTTATGGTTTCATAGAAGAAGATTTTTTAAGTTTTTTTCCATTATAAGTCTATTGGAGCTGATAAGCTAGGACGTTGCCAATTTTGACCCCAGGGGCAGGGTTAGCAGGATTCACGTAGCTGGCTATTTTATGTTGCTAGATACTAAATATCTAAGTTCAGTGCTTCACAGTTTCTGAGAAGATTTTTGAAGCTATTTTCCATTATGAGTTTTTGGGAGCTAAGGGGCCCCGGGGCGTGGCCCATTTGGACCCCTGGGGCATGATTATCAGGAAATATTTAGGTGACCTCTTGCTGTTGCTAAATGCTAAATATCTAAGCTCTGGGCCCTGTGGTTTCAGAGAAGAAGATTTTTGAAGCTTTTTCCATTATGAGTCTATGGGAGCTTAGGGGGTCCCAAGGTGAGGCCCATTTGGACCCCAGGGGCATGATTGGCAGGATTTATGTAGGTGACCACTTGTCATTGCCACATGCTAAATATCTAAGCTCTGGGCCCTGTGGTTTCAGAGAAGAAGATTTTTGAAGCTTGTTTCCAATATGAGTCTATGGGAGCTAAGGAGCCCCGGGGCGTGGCCCATTTGGACCCCAGGGGCATGATTGGCAGGATTTATGTAGGTGACCACTTGCCATTGCTACATGCTAAATATCTAAGCTCTGGCCCCTGTGGTTTTAGAGAAGATTTTTGAAGCCTTTTTTCCATTATGAGTCTAAAGGAGCTAAGGGGCTCCAGGGGTGGCCCGTTTGGACCCCAGGGGCATGATTGGCAGGAATTATGTAGGCAACCACTCGCCATTGCTACATGCTAAATATCTAAGTTCTGGGCCCTGTGGTTTCAGAGAAGAAGATTTTTTAAGTTTTTTTTCCATTATGAGTCTATGGGAGCGAAGGGGCCCCGGGACGTGGCCCATTTGGAACACAGGAGCATGATTAGCAGGAATTATGTAGGTGACCAATTGCCATTGCTACATGCTAAATATCTAAGCTCTGGGCCCTGTGGTTTCAGAGAAGAAGATTTTTGAAGCATTTTTTTTCCATTATGAGTCTATGGGAGCTAAGGGGCCCCGGGGCGTGGCCCATTTGGACACCAGGGGCATGATTGGCAGGATTTATGTAGGTGACCACTTGCCGTTGCTACATGCTAAATATCTTAGCTCTGGGCCCTGCGGTTTCAGAGAAGAAGCTTTTTGGAACTTTTTTCCATTATGAGTCTATAGGAGCTAAGGGGCCCCGGGGCGTGGCCCATTTGGACCCCAGGGGCATGATTGGCAGGAATTTTGTAGGTGACCACTTGACGTTGCTACATGCTAAATATCTAAGTTCTGGGTCCTGTGGTTTCAGAGAAGAAGATTTTTGAAGTTTTTTTACCATTATGAGTCTATGGGAGCGAAGGGGCCCCGGGACGTGGCCATTTGGACCCCAGGGGCATGACTGGCAGGAATTATGTAGGTGACCAATTGCCATTGCTACATGCTAAATATCTAAGCTCTGGGCCCTGTGGTTTCAGAGAAGAAGATTTTTGAAGCTTTTTTTTCCATTTTGAGTCTATGGGAGCTAAGGGGCCCCAGGTGTGGCCTATTTGGACCCCAGGGCCATGATTGGCAGGAATTATGTAGGTGACCACTTGCCATTGCTACATGCTAAATACCTTAGCTCTGGGTCCTGTGGTTTCAGAGAAGAAGATTTTTGAAGCTTTTATCCAGTATGAGTCTATGGGAGTGAAGGGGCCCTGGGAAGTGGCCCATTTGGAACCCGCGGGCATGATTAGCAGGAATTATGTAGGTGACCACTTGCCGTTGCTACATGCTAAATATCTAAGCTCTGGGCCCTGTGGTTTCAGAGAAGAAGATTTTTGAAGCTTTTTTCCATTATGAGTCTATGGGAGCGAAGGGGGCCCCGGGGCGTTGCCCATTTGGCACCCAGGGGCATGATTGGCACGAATTATGTAGTTGACCACTTGCCCTTACTACATGCTAAATATCTAAGCTCTGGGCTCTGTGGTTTCAGAGAAGAAGATTTTTAAAATTTTTCCCTATATAAGTCTATGGGAGCTATATGTTGCCATGGCAACCAGAATTCCAATCTGATCAGCCCAAAAACCTTATGCAGCCTTTCCCCCTACCTGATGATGCTTCACATGAAATCTGATCAAGATTGGCCATGGGGTATTAGAGATATACTAATTTGAAATTGTTTACGGATGCACGGACGGACGGACGCACGGACGACGGACAAAAAGTGATCCCAAAAGCTCACCTCGTCACTACGTGACAGGTGAGCTAAAAACACACAATGTCAAACATTATGACAGTAGAAATTGTGTTAAACAACATTGTTATATCAAAAATACGTAGATTAGATACAAAAAATGACAATGTTTGGTCATTTTATATTTGTTTGGGCCATTAAACTGTGTTATATCCAAAACTGTTATAATGATTAGTGTTAAAAGGGTGTTTATCAATAAATTGCATTGACAGTTTCTCGGAATTGCATTTTTTTTTTTACAACATGGCCTAAGTGTGCAAAACATTGATAACCAACTGATTGCTGGCATAAAATGTTCAATGTTCTAGCAAATATACTGACTGACAAAAGAAATGCTACAACTTTGAATTTCAACAAAAGTTATAATTGTTGCCCCAAAAGTACCTCTCTATATTGTAATACCATATGAGGTTATTTGGTACATGTACATTTCTGTTGGAGATACAATCAAAAGTCAGTATTTTCATGTTATTCTGTTCAACACATTGTCGGTATCAAGAAAAACAGGGTACATATAAAATTTTGAACGGTAATATTATGCAACATCTCAACAAAGTAAACAGGGAGCGGGCCATATGTATGCTGGATGCAAGCCTGTCACAAACGGATGTGACCCGATGCTTTGATGTGTATAGAACAAGGATAAATCGACTGGTATCACATAACGGATCGTTATGTATGCTTACATCACGCATTATATGTTTTAACCACCTAATCCAAATCCGTTCAGTGGTATAAGTTCGATGATAGTTTTACGTCAACTGGCTGCTGTTGGGATACGTCTTCGCAGCCCATATCGTGGTGCTAGCCTACAGTCACGTCAGTTACCTCAACGTGTAAAATACGCCCCCGCCCATAGGGGCTTGAAGAAATATATGGGCTGCATGATGCTTCCACGCAGAGCTGAATCCGGCCCCCACACTAGTACTGGTAAACAGCTTAGAGGATCTAAGCCTGCCCAGGAACCGCGGTGCGAGGCGGACCGTCCATGCTGATAAACCCTACTGGTTTCATTGGGCGACAGGGCTTGAGATGTCATTTCATCTCAGTGTCCGGTAAAAGTCCCACAAAATTGGAAGCAACATCTCCAAAATGACCTTTACAGTGTTGACGGGGATGTTAAACCTCAAATCAAACAAAATCAACGTGTAAAAAGGGCGCGTAGGCATGTTTGATGAACAATACATCAATGGGGACGGATCAATCTAGGTTTCTGTTACTATGCTCTGATAGACGAATAAGGGTATTAGAAAACGCAAGGAGAGTTTTAGTGAGAACTGTATTATGTCATTATCATTTCTTTAGTGGAAGTCTTATAGTGAGGGCAGGGATCATAAAAGCCCAGAAATATTGTCAGGAAATTCTTGGACATCAAGTTGTACCAGTCATGCAGGCTAATGGTGGAACATTCCAGCAAGATAATGTCCGCCCAGATGTTGCTCATGACAATATGGATTACCTGAGACAACAGAATGTTGATCTAATACTCTGCCCAGCTCTGTCACCAATTCTGCTGCTGATAGTGCATTTATGGGAACAGATAGACAGGAGGGTTTGCCGACGACAACATTCTCAGATGTTTAATGAGTTAGTGCTGCGCTCACTGAAGAGTGGCAACGTTTTTCACAAATGACTATCATCAGTTTTGCTGCATCTGTGAAGAGTTGCAGTGATCAACAGCAAAGGTAAATTTACAAGATACAGACTGGTGTGATGATTTGTGACCAAGCTGACATTCAATGTCACAGTGTTAACCCTTATCTTGCTGAATATTCATTTAAGCCACACCCATTTCTGTCTATCAACCAATCAAATTACTTGATGTAATTTATTGCTACAAATTCATAAACTAAATGTCAAACAGTGTATCCAAAGATAGGGGTTGTTGTGAACAGCAAGATAAGAGTTAAAAAACATGTGGACAACCATCATACCCTTTTGTCGTGGTATTTGCAGGATAATCAAATATCAAATCTGGATAAATACTAAGATTTCAATCTTAAATGGATAAAATGTTTTCATGAATAGAACACATGTAGCATTTCTTATGTCAGTCAGTATACAATATCTATTTTACTAGTACAAGTATTTTTGCTGTAAAAAAGTGTTTGTGTATTTGTCATTGATAAAATAAAATGATAAAGATTTGTCACCCTTATCCAGCTGAACAGGACAACCCCTGAGCATCAGATCAGGACCTACACTGTTTGTCACACAGTTTGTGAATTGACTGAATGTAAGATACCAAGTGATTTGATTCACTGATAGTCCGAAATGGGTGTGGCTTTATTAATTTATTCAGCAAGATACGGGTTAACTAACAACTGGGCCATGCTAAGCTTTCAATGGACAAGAATCTCGCCAAATGTTTTATTTGCATCACGTGAACAAGTCTGTGAAATAAAGACCCCCTAAACCCTTCTTTATATAGACAAAACTGGGGTTTTCAGGGGCAATTATTAATTTCCTTATTTCTTCTCCAAGACATAGGTTGTGGGTACGCGTTAGAACCGCCTCAATGAGGCGGTTCTAACGAGCACCCAAAACCTATGTTCGGAGTATAATTAAGAAAAATATCGCAAATTTTCTTCAGCAAAATTGCCATTTTTGAGGTTTGAAAAATGTACGATATCACATGGATGTGTTATGGTAATGGGGACCAAATCTGACTTAAAACATAAGGGTCTACACTAGTGTCAATGCTAGGGTTGTTTGAGAACCCTTGTTATAATAATGACAGTATTTGTTACCTAATATTTTGCCATTATTCACCTTTTATGCATTATCTGCTGGTTCCTAGTCTGAAGGTTGTCAGTGTTGGAAAAACAGGTAACCAGACCCCCCTGACCTTAAAAGGTCAGGGGGGTCTGGTTACCTGTTTTTCCAATATTGACAATGTGCAAGCTGGGAGCCAGCAAATAATGCAAATATGGTGAATAAGGAATTTTTCGTTATAAAGAATCACAGCTAGGAGTACGAAAGGTAATAAAGAGCCTTTTCCCCTACACTGCTCCAGGAAACAAAGTTGTAGAAATTCATTTGAATTGCCTTAGTGTGGCGATTCTACCAAATATCTATGACATTTGTTTCTTCGGGTGCATGTACAATGTATTAGACTAGGAATATTTCATGACTACGAATTCGATATGTGCATTTCCAACCTGAAGGAATCCCTCGCCAATCAGAACTGAGGATAATTCTGGAGCTATGGATTCATTCCATTGAAATTGTTATTACAACAAGTTTTGTCATTACACGAATGTCAGTATAAATAGGATGATCCCTGTAATCTAACCTTCTCAACTAAAAGGACTATGTTTTGACAGGATAACTGAAACCTGCCTACTTCACTTAAGCAAGAAAAAGGGCTAAATATTACTTCCAAGCTCTGTCCAAGACTACCGTATTTACCCAAAAATGTTGCACACTTTTAACTGAGCTTCACAATATTACAAATTAGTCGTTATACATTTCTGGTGACAAAAAATTTGCTCAGAGGCAAATAGTGAGGATCCTGATCAGATTGCTCTTTCATTAAGCTTTTTGTTTTTATATAATTTTTTTTTGTTTCCAAATCTTTTAGGGTAAATATAGTTTATTATATTAATGTAAACAGTGACAATTTTTTACAGATCTGCAAAACCTGTCATAATCTTCACTATTTGCCTTTCCAACTAGTTCCCTTTTCTTGCAGAAACTTATGGCACAACCCTTCTGTTTGTAATGACATATAATTAAAAGCGATAAGAAATACGTTTATATCTAAAACAGTACATTTTTACTCCTGGGCAGGTTCACATCCTTTACCACTCTCTCAGCTAGCTAACCCTTTTTATTTTTCCATAAAACAGGTTTTGACATTTCCTGCAAATTGGAGACAATTTGGATGAAATGTCATAATCTGTTTTCCATGAAAAATATGAGAAATATTTTAAAATTTCTTCTACAGCAACTGAAATTTTTACCCAGACTGCTAAGTGACACTAAGCAAAACAGTGCCAAGTATTGTGTTCTATAAATAAACTACTGAAATTATCATAAAATTTTGAACAAGTTCATCTAAAATGAGGCAGGGTATACAATGTTTCATGTGGAGTTACAAATCACAGATTGATCTGTACATTCAATATGTTAATAGCTCCAGACAATGCAGAGTATGAGGATAATTTTGGGATATTTTTTCGTGTTTCTTCATATATACAAAGAATTATGAATCAGTATTAGGGTTGGTGCATATGTTGATGGCTCAATGGATGAATAAACTGAGGGAAAACCACCTTTCTACATTGGGTCATGCTAAAGGCAGGCACAATGAAAACTATGATCATGGCAACAGATAAAGTATTTTGTGATAATTTGAGGATAGTTTTTGTCAGTTCTCCATAAAAACCTATATTGTGGGTATCCATTAGAACTGCATCGCCGAGGCGGTTCTAATGAGTACCCACAACATAGGTTTTTATGGAGCAATAAGGAAAACTATCCTTCAATTATCACAAAATACTTACTTTATCCGTTGCTCAGCCTATGATGTAGTGCTTGTTTGAATCGCCTCAATGAGGCAACTTCTAACAAGTTTTGGTTTTTGTTTGTTTCAAGTATAACTGTCCCATCAACATTATTTAGGTCAAATTCAGCCTGTAAGTTTACCTAACCATACTTTTCCTTGGGCTGGCTTGTAAGTAAGCAGTTAACCAGTATAGTATAGTGCAAATCCTTAGCCAGAAACTGGCATAATTGATTCTAAGAAGTTTTGTTTGTTTGATTTGAGGTTTTACATCCCTGTCAACACTGTATAGGTCATTTTGGAGATGTTGCTTCCAATTTTGTGGGACTTCTACCCGACACTGAGATGAAATGACATCTCAAGCCCTGCCACCCAATGAAACCAATTAGGGTTTATAACCATGGACGGACCGCCTCGCTCCGCTATACCTTGGCAGGCGTAGGTGCTCTAAGCGGTTTACCAGTACTCGTGTGAGGTCGGTTTCTGCTCTACGTGGAAGCATTATGCAACCCAAATATTTCTTCAAGCCCCAGTGGGCGGGGGCCCGATTCTAAGAAGTACCAGCAACATACGTTTCCAACAAGAAATTAGTAAAATGCCCTATTTATCCTCTTCACTCCTTATCTGGACCAACTTAACACATTGTACATGTATTTGTGACAATATTTAAGGCAATTACAGTAATTAAAATATAACATAAAACAAACAAACAGAAGTAACAAAATAGAAAACAGAACATGTATCCCAGCAGGCACTCAACGTTGGATTAATGTTAAAACGACGTTTGAACGTTGTTTCAATGTTGATTCAATGTGGAGTCAATAATATGCATCTAAAGGGATGTTAAGTTAAAAGAAATGGCGCCATCTCACAACAAAAAGAGAAGCCAGCAAAAGGCTAAGATCAAACTGCACATCCTGTCAATCCACGTCTGTGCAGTCTGATCTTTGGCTTCTCTGTCATCACTTAGGATACTCCAAGGTCCTTAAAAGCACTTTTTTCTGTAATGTGGCTAAAATAAAGTGTACATTTCTAAGAGCATTATTACTATACTTAAAATAGCTCGGAGTCATTTGATTGTAAGGCAACAGTGATTCAAAATGACATCTGATTTGGATCTACACTGTTAGCTGACTAGGTCCCAAAAAAGGGAAGCCTGGCATATATGTAAGCTGCTTGAATTTTTATTGCAAATTATGTGAGTTCGGATCCAAGAAATTGATGGTAAGAACAAATCACTCACTTCCGGCTACATATTTAATGTTCAACATCATTGATGCACATGATATCAGTACACCCAACATCTTTATAACGCTATTGTTGTGGTATAATACAGAAACCACAGGGGTAGAAATTTTCTTTCAGACAAACTTGCCCTGGGCAAGTGCTCCCAAAAATTCACCCATCCTTACAAAAAATTAACTTGCCCTGCTTCTCTGGAGTGAAAATGTTAACAAATTAAACTTAAAAGAAGTCATTGTTTTATTGATATAGAAAATTAGCAAAACATGTAAATACAAATGGCTAACAACAATTATAAAAGGTAAGATATTACAAGACCATGTTCCACCACCATGCACAAATGCTTTTTCCAGTCTAATTTTTACTTTCACTTTCACTAATTTCATGTAATGACTGTTTTGTCGCATTTCAAATTTGTACGGAGTGCATTTGTCTCTATAGGTTTTATTTCTAGAGATTTCTGCGTAGCTTTTCCTGCTTAATTCAAGACAGGGCATGAGACTAACATCCCATAAAACTATTTGCAATTGAATATGCTTTTGTAATCATGCATTTGTAATAACTAGCACAAAAATGCATTGGAATATATCTGCCACGGGCCGATGATCTCTCTGCACAGGTGCAATAATTTATTTACAATCTCTATTTACGGTTTTGGAAACATTCACAATTCATGCATTTTGCTTCCGTTCAACATTTATTTGCTGTAATTTGATGGTTTTTTATGGTGGAAAACTCACTCGTCCTGCAGGGCAAGCCAGTAACAATTTTCACTCATCCTTACCGAGAACCTACTCTTAAATACAAGCGGACAAGTGTTAATTTCGACCCCTGAACCATGCTAGTTAAACAACTGTATTATAGCAAAACAAAATGTATTGATTATATATACAAAAATACCATTTATTGTAGTTTTTCTATATAATATTTACAGTTTTGAGATCCATCGTTAAAGTGTTATATCCAAAATTGTGTTATAAAGAACAGTGTTGTAAAAAGTTTAAGTTGTACTATGCTTTTGTGACATAATAATAATGTGTATTTATCTATCCCTGGAGCAGATTATGTACTCTTTGGACGAGAAAAGTGAAGCTGTCTGTGACATATTTGCCATCTTAGCTGAACAACTAGAAATGTGTCCAGACTACACAGATTCCCCCGCCAAGGGCCCCGCCTCACCCCGAAAATCCATGTTGCAACAAAATTTTCTAAGTGTGTGACCTTGTCATCAGGAACATTTGTGAGAAGTTATATTGAAATTGGTGAAAAAAATGTAAGCGCTAGAGCAATGACAAAGTTTTTCAAAAAATAGCCACAGTGACCTTGACCTTGAAAGTCGAACTCGCTCGAGATATTGTCATAAGGGACATTTGTGTGAAGTTATACTGAAATCAGTAAAGAAATGTAGTCGCTAGAGCGATGACAAAGTTTTTCTAAAAATAGCCACCGTGACCTTGACCTTGAAAGTCAAAATCGCTCGAGATATTGTCATAAGGAACATTTGTGTGAAGTTACATTGAAATCGGTGAAGAAATGCAAGCGCTATAGCGATGACAAAGTTTTTCAAAAAATAGCCACAGTGAGCTTGACCTTGAAAGTGGAACTTGCTAGAGATATTGTCATAAGGAACATTTGTGTGAAGTAATATTGAAATTGGTGAAAAACTGTAAGCGCTAGAGCAATGACAAAGTTTTTCTAAAAATAGCCACAGTGACCATGACCTTGAAAGTCACACTAATTCGAGGTATTGTCATAAGGAACATTTGTGTGAAGTTATTTTAAAACCAGTGAAGAAATGCAGGCGCTAGAGCGATGACAAAGTTTTTCTAAAAATAGCCACAGTGACCTTGACCTTGGAAGTCGAAATGGCTCGAGATATTGTCATAAGGAACATTTGTGTGAAGTTATATTGAAATCGGTGAAGAAATGCAGGCGCTAGAGCGATGACAAAGTTTTTCTAAAAATAGCCACAGTGACCTTGACCTTGAAAGTGGAACTCACTAGAGATATTGTCATAAGGAACATTTGTGTGAAGTTATATTGAAATCGGTGAAGAAATGTAAGCGCTAGAGCGATGACAAAGTTTTTTCTAAAAATAGCCACAGTGACCTTGACCTTGAAAGTCAAACTCGTTTGAGGTATTGTCATAAGGAACATTTGTGTGAAGTTATTTTAAAACCAGTGAAGAAATGCAGGCGCTAGAGCGATGACAAAGTTTTTCTAAAAATAGCCACAGTGACCTTGACCTTGGAGGTGGAAATGGCTCGAGATATTGTCATAAGGAACATTTGTGTGAGGTTATATTGAAATCGGTGAAGAAATGTAAGCGCTAGAGCGATGACAAAGTTTTTCTAAAAAGAGCCACAGTGACCTTGACCTTGAAAGTGGAACTCACTAGAGATATTGTCATAACACGGGTGGTAATCAGGGGAACTAGCTCGAAAATGAGTCAATGGAAATTTGTTCCCTCGACACATCCGGGAGCTCTCGAGCTAGCTCCATCACCAGAAAAGTTGAAAACAAAGGTAGGTCTCGAAGAGTTTTATCACCATTATTTTCTTTGTAAACTATTTATAAAAAAATCCGGCAATGCAGTTCCACATAGAAATGATTAAACTTTGTACCTCGCTGGAATTTGCCATGGAAATTTGCAGCGCTGGAGTATGAATGAAACCAAACTTTTCATCACGGACCTGAAAAATGGTCAATTTATGTCAACACGGAGATTTTGGCCGACGATTTTTTCATTTTCCGTCAAAAGTACGCCCTTCACACCCCCAGAAGTAACAGTCCTATTGAAATGAAACATGGAACGTTTGAAATAAGCAAAATATTTTGGCCGTGATTACGTTACTTGCCACTTATGACGAAATTACTGTACGAGCTAGTCTTCTCGACAATCGAGCTAGTTCACTCGACATGAGATAGTGCCCTCAAAGATGAAACCTTCATCAGATGACTGGGGCCTGATTCGATGTCTTTCTATGGTCCCACCCAGTTTATCCAACTGGTTTCTTTACCTCTGGCTAGTGGGCTTATTGGTTAAGTGCGTTGTCTGTCTGGTTTAACCATTTAGCTGCAAACTCAAATTGAGATTTGACAAAATACATTTTTATATTAAATGTTCGATTTTCTTTTCAGATGGGCGCTTTCCAAGGAAAAAGTTCCAAAGGACTATTCCTGAGCAGAAAAATACTGGACATGCAACAAAAAAAAATATATATATATATTCCTGTGCTAGATAAACGGGCGCCTCTTTACTTTTTATTCCCTAGATTATTATAGTTATTCATGAATCATTTGACTAAGTATCATCCCTACATTTTGAGTATTTTATCCGATAGAGGCTTTTGTCTGTCTGTCTGTCCATCCGTCTGTACGTTTGTTCGTTCGTTCATCCGTCTTCCAATGGACCCATCCATCTAAATACCCACTCACTTACCCCTCTCTGTAGTGTACCCATCCATCAAACCAACATCCATCCATCCATTGATCCGTTCTAAATTGGAAGCAACTAGGTGGGCGAAATGACTCAGGGGGCGAAAAGACCAGGCTTGTGGACGAAACAGCTATGGGTGCAAAATGGGGCGAAACTACCAGGGAGGAACGACTGAGGGGCCGTCTTGTGGGCATAGTATCTTGTTACTCCACTAGCCAGAGGTAAAGAAACCAGTTGGATAAATTGCCTGGAAAGACATCGAATCAGGCCCCAGTCATCTGATGGATGTTTCATCTTCATTTTTTGAGGGCAATATCTACACGTCGAGTGAATTGGAAGGAGGCGAAGCAACTAGGTGGGCGAAATGACTCAGGGTGCGAAAAGACCAGGCTGTGTGGACGAAACAGCTGTGGGTGCAAAATGGGGCGAAACGACCAGGTAGAAACGACTGAGGGGCCGTCTTGTGGGCATAGTATCTTGTTACCACACTAGACAGAGGTAAAGAAACCAGTTGGATAAATTACCATAGAAAGACATCGAATCAGACCCCAGTCATCTGATGGATGTTTCATCTTCATTTTGAGGGCAATATCTCCATGTCGAGTGAACTAGCTCCTTGTCGAGAAGACTAGCTCGGACAGTAATTTCGTCATAAGTCGCAAGTAACGTAATCACGGCCAAAATAGTTTGCTTATTTCAAACGTTCCATGTTTCATTTCACTAGGGATGTTGCTTCTGGGGGTGTGAAGGGCGCACTTTTGGCGGAAATTGAAAAATCGTCGGCCAAAATCTCCGTGTTGACATAAATTGACAATTGTTCAGGTCCGTGATAAAAAGTTTAGTTTCATTCATACTCCAGCGCTGCAAATTTGCATGGCAAATTCTAGCGGGGTACAAAGTTAAATCATTTCTATGTGGAACTGCATTGCCGGATTTTTTTATAAATAGCTTACAAAGGAGAAAATGGTGATAAAACTCTTCAACACCTACCTTTGTTTACATGTTTCGTGGCGATGGAGCTAGCTCGAGAGTTCCCGGATGTGTCGAGGGAACAAATTTCCATTGACTCATTTTCGAGCTAGTTCCCCTGATTACCACCCGTGCATAAGGAATATTTGTGTGAAGTTATATTGAAATCGGTGAAGAAATGTAAGCCCTAAAGCGATGACAAAGTTTCTTCTAAAAATAGCCACAGTGACCTTGACCTTGAGGCCATGACCTTGAAAGTTGAAATTGCTCGAGCTATTTTTATAAGGAACATTTGTGTGAAGTTATATTGAAATTGGTGGAGAAATGTAGGCGCTAGAGCGATGACAAAGTTTTTCTAAAAATAGCCACAGTGACCTTGACCTTGAGGCCATGACCTTGAAAGTTGAAATTGCTTGAGCTATTTTTATAAGGATCATTTGTGTGAAGTTATATTGAAATTGGTGAAGAAATGTAGCCACTAGAGCGATGACCAAGTTTTTTTTAATAATAGCCACAGTGACCTTGCCCTTGAGGTCATGACCTTGAAATGCGAACTCACTCTAGATATTGTCATAAGGAACATTTGTGTGAAGTTATATTGAAATCAGTGAAGAAATATAGAGGCTAGAGCTATGTTGTGCGAGGGGATAATTAAATTTTTTTAAGTCTGTGACCTTAACCTTGAGCGCATGGGCATGGGTGGGGGTATCGCTGAATAAAATGGACAGGTATCTAACATCATACCAAATATCAACTCAATCCATCGCACGATTTGGAAAATATCAACTCTTAAAATATCTAGTTAAAAATTTCTAAGTCTGTGACCTTGACCTTGAAGTCATAGGCATGAGTGGGGGTATTGCCAAATAAACATTTGGACCTGTATCTATCATCATAGCATATATAAGCCAAATCCATAATATAGTTTGGAAAATTTGAGCGCTTTAAGATCTTTCACATTAAAATTGTTTAAGTCAGTGACCTTGACCTTGAGGTCATAGGCATGGGTGGGGGTATTGCTGAATAAAACATTGTACCTAAATCTATCATCATATGAACCAAAGCCATCATAAAAGTTCAGGTTCTACAAGGTACAAATACCTTAACTGGAGTCTTTAACATGGAAAATTTCTAAGTCCATGCCCTTCACCTTGAGGCCATGGGCATGGGTGGGGGTATCGCTGAATAAAACTTTGGACCTATATCTATAATCATACCAAATATGAACCAGTTCCATCAAATGGTTTGGAAAATATGAGTTCTAAAATGTTCAAGTCTACCTGTTACAAAAACCTTAACCTGAGTCTTTAACATTGAAAATTTCTAAGTCTGTGACCTTGACCTTGAGGTCACAGGCATGCGTGGGGGTATTGCTTGATAACACTTTGGACCTATATCTATCATCATACCAAAGATGAACCAGTTCCATCAAATGGTTAGGAAAATATGAGTTCTAAAAGTTCAGGCTCTACCTGTTACAAAAACTTTAACCTGAGGTTACAGGATCATGTACGTACACACAAACGTACAGAAGGACGTACACATGTACGCACGTACACACGTATGCACATACGGAAAACCGAAAAACTATATGCCCCCGGCATCATATGATGCGGGGGCATAAAAAGCGTGTCAAGTGGAAATGTTATTGAAAGATCCTAGAAACCAACTAAAACAAAGAAATGACCAGTAATAGCAGTAAAAGCGGAATGGATACACCTTTTCTGTTCTGACCCCTTTTTAGAAGCAAAATCTTTTCTGGCTTCCTGTTTGTTTTCCTGCAAACTCCGCCCCTCTTAAAAAGGGGTCAACTCTTAAAAGAAAGAATTTGCTCTGTAGGGGTTTGAATGGTAAAGGGTTTTTGTCACGGACAGACAGACTGGGAGGCAGACAGGCCAAAAGCTTTATGCCCCGAATATACGATTCTGGAGCAGTCAATGTTGAAGCCATTTTGTCCCAGACTGAGGGAAAAACAGACAGGCCAAAAGCTGTATGCCCCAAACTCTAAGATTCTGGAATAGTCAATGTTGAACTCTTTTGTCACAGACAGATAGACAGATTGGATAAACCAATGTCTTAAAATATCTACAAATTTTGTGGTCATTAAAATAATAACTAGAAATGTGTCCAGACGACACAGATGTCCCCTCCCAGGGCCCAGCCTCACCCTGAAAATCCCTGTTGCAACAAAATTTTCTAAGTGTGTGACCTTGACCTTGCGGTCATGGGCAGGGTCGGTGGCAAGGCTGAATGAGACTTGGGACCTGTATCTATCATCATTCCAAATATGAAGCCAATCTTTAAATATGAGCCTTAAAACTTTAAAAGCTTAATAAGACTTAGTCTGTGACCTTGACCTTGAGGTCAGGGGTAGGGGTATATACAACTTTGGACCTGTAACTATCATACCAAATATGAAGCGAATCTATATGGTTTGGTGAGTATGAGCTCTTAATAAACTTTAAACAAACTAGAAATGCGTCCATAGGACACGGATGCCCCTGCCTGAAAATATGTCTATGTTCGTATTCATCTATAGAAAGTTATTGACCATGTTTAAGTTTGGACCCTTTTCTTTGCATTTGACCGTATGACCTTGACCTTGGAGGTAAGGACATGGTTTTGTGTGAGGCAGATTGTCTCATGATGGCCAACATTTCTGCCAAGTAATTTCAAAATCCATCCAGAGATAAGAAAGTTATTGACTGCGTTTAAGTTTCCGACCATTTTTTTTAACTTTGAACTCTAAGTATGACCTTGACCTTGGAGGTATGTATCTGGTTTTGCACGTGACACATCGTCTCATGATGGTTAACATTTCTTCAAAGTAATTTCAAAATCAATCTAAAAATAAGTAAGTTATTGACTGCGCTTAAGTTTCGGACCCTTTTTTTTACCTTTGACCTCTAAGTATGACCTTGACCTTGGAGGTACGGACCTGGGTTTTGCACGTGACACGCCGTCTCATGATGGTTAACATTTCTGCCAAGTAATTTTAAAATCCATCAAGAAATAAGAAAGTTATTGACTGCGTTTAAGTTTCGGACGCACGGACAGGGGCAACGCTATATGCCCTTTCCACCATTCTTCGAATGGCGGGGGCATAAAAATTACTTTGTCTGTGACCTTGACCTTTAGGGCATGTGCATGGGTTGGGTATTGGACCAGTATCAATCATCATACCAAATATAAACTTAATTCATCATACTATTTGGAAAATATAAACTCTTCAAATATCTAAATAAAATTTCTAAGTCTGTGACCTTGATCTTGAGCTCATGGGCATGGGTGGGGGTATCGCTGAATAAACTGGACAGGTTTCTAACATCATGTGAAATATAAACTTAATCCATCATACGATTTGGAAAATATCAACTCTTGAAATATCTAATTAAAAATTTCTAAGTCTGTGACCTTGACCTTGAAGCCACAGGCATGAGTGGGAGTATTGCCAAATAAACATTTGAACTTGTATCTATCACCATAGCAAATATAAGCCAAATCCAAAATATGGTTGGAAAATTTGAGCTCTTTAAAATTTTTAACATTAAAATTGTCTAAGTCTGTGACTTTGACCTTGAGGTCATAGGCATGGGTGGGGGTATTGCTGAATAAGACATTGTACCTATATCTATCATCATATGAACCAAAGCCATCATAAAAGTTCAGGTTCTACCAGGTACAAATACCTTAACTGGTGTCTTTAACATGGAAAATTTCTAAGTCCATGACCTTGACTTTGAGGTCATGGGCATGGGTGGGGGTATCGCTGAATACAACTTTGGACCTATATCTATAATCATACCAAATATGAACCAATTCCATCAAATGGTTTGGAAAAGAGTTCTAAAATGTTCAGGTCTACCTGTTACAAAAACCTTAACCAGAGTCTTAGTCTTTGACCTTGACCTTGAGGTCACAGGCATGGGTGGGGGTATTGCTTAATAAAACTTTGGACCTATATCTATCATCATACCAAAGATGAACCAGTTCCATCAAATGGTTAGGAAAATATGAGTTCAAAAAGTTCAGGCTCTACCTGTTACAAAAACTTTAACCTGAGGTTACAGGATCATGTACATACGTACACACACAAACGTACACACACACACACGTACAGACGGACGTACACATATAGGTACATACAGAAAACCGAAAAACTATATGCCCCCAGCATCATGTGGATGCGGGGACATAAAAAGCCTCCCTGACAGTGTATCCATTCCCCACAATTTGTCCTGAAGCAATTACTTTGCATTTGTAGCACAGTTCAACTTCAATAGCTTGTACATCTTTACGACCAAGAATATTTGTTGGAGATGGTTAATTCGAGCCACTAAGAGTTGATAATACCATGTTAGGAGGATTAATGAGGAAATTATAGGGATATCTTTTTGATCAGTATGTTGTGTGCACTCATTAGAATCACCCAAAAAACACAAATCTACCTAAATTTTCCATAACGTTTCAATAAAATAAGGCTACTCTCCCTGGATTTCACCTAATATGCGTCATTCTGAGCTACTTCAGAGTAGAATTCCCTAAGGACTCAATAATATGTTTGGAACAACCATGGTAAACAAGTTATTGATGATCAAGTTATTGCAGTTTCACAGTATATCACAGAATTATTCTACATCATAGGCAAGCACAGAACTCATCCATCTTTCAATTTCTGACACATCCATCTGTTTCCTCCTGGCATAATCCTGTATTTGATCTCTATCCAACTTCCCTGTAGCAAAGTACGTGCTTCTGGGATGCGCGAAGTAAAGTCCTGAAACTGAGGCTGCCGGTGACATAGCTAAGGATTCTGTCAAGGTAATACCGATTTTGTCCGCCTCTAACAGCCTCCACATGGTCAGTTTCTCAGTGTGGTCTGGCTGGCTGGGATACCCTGGGGCTGGTCGAATTCCCTGCAGAAAATAAAAAATAATGCAGTCAATCCTCTTTATATCAACATTCGATATAATGACAAAACTTATTAGTAAACAAATTTTTAGCTCAAGATAAGACTGAATAATGGAGATATTCAAGAATATTGCAATTTAACACTCAAAGAAATAAATGTTGTGGATATTTTTTTAGAATCACCTCAGTGATTTGTTTCACCTCAGTGATTTGTTTCTTGGAGTAATTAACCCATTTTGTACCTGAAGTCTCAAAACAGGTATCCTAGCAAACAGTGCAGGCCCGGATCAGACGCCGCACTCTGCGGCGTCTGATCAGCGCCTACACTGTTTGCAAAATTTTCAGCCAATTTACAAATAGTTTTTGAAGAAAACACAACCTGACACCCCTAAATTTTAAAATTGACTCCTGTTTTATTAGAGGTGGAAGATTCCATTTGGTACAAAAAGGGTTAGGAAAAAGTTTTTTAATTACCTATCAAGTGCACCCCCCCCCCCCCCCCCCCCCCCCCGCCCCCTATCAGAGCTTGGAGAAAAAGATTGGACTGCTTATTTATACTACAAACACAGGTTGTGGGTGTGTGTCAGAACACCCTCAATGAGGTGGCTCCAACAAGACTTAAGTGTCCATAACCTGTTTTAGAGCAAAACTATGGAAAGATGCATACACCCTTGTAAAATCCATTTTTCTGTCTATAAACTGAGGTTTACAAGGGTTTCAGTATCATGGACTTGTTAACAAGATGTCTATGAGATTTTGCTGCCCTTGTAAGCACACAGCACTTTTTTACCTGATACTTGATCTTGTGTAGTTCTTGAGCATCTAAGTTCTCCACACAGCTGTATCCCCATAGTTCTTTCCTAACTCTCTCGTGCAACTCTTCCGCAAATGCCTGCAACACCATATTATAAGATCAGTAACAAGTCAGAAACCATAGCACCAGATCAGGCTGAGTAACAACCATAATATAAGCATCTTAACCCTTATCTTGCTGAATATTCATTTAAGCCACACCCACTTTCTGTCTACCAACCAATCAAATTACTTGATGTAATTTATTGCTACAAATGCCAAACAGTGTAGATCCTGATCAGATGGCTTGCATACCTTTCATTCCTGAGAGTGTATTTTTTTTTATAATGCAGTCACTTCGATTGTAGACGTCCGCCATAATTTGATGACAATAATGTTGCATTTAAGACGTCACTGTACATGCAGCGACGCCAAACTTAACAAGAGTGTATGTGACATCCTATTCAACCAGTGCACACCAAACACATGAAAATATTCTATTTTTATCCTATCCTGGGTAGGATAACCCGGATAGAATAAGATTTTCTCTCCCAGCGTTAAGTTGAGGATTTCCTTATCAGGGGTCAGTTGTTCAAAGCATCGTTAGCTAAACAAGCTCGTTGGTGGTCATATTGTTAACTGTTCTAGCAAGTTTAATATTTAAAATTTTGGGAATTTTTCAGCAAAAATATTAGCATATTTGCCATAATAAATGATCAAAGTTTTAACAATATGTTAACTAACGATCCCATTAGTTTTGAACAACTGGGACCTGGTGTGCAACTGATTTTTATTCTTATTTCTACATGAAACCCCGCTTTGCACTTGTTAGAATCAAGTCTGCCACTTTCAGATCAATCCATGCCTTTTTTCTTCTGCATGAACTTTGTAGCCCTTCGGGTCTTGAAGAAATAGATGGGCTGCATGATGCTTCCACACAGAGCTGAAACTGACCCGCACAGGAGTACTGGTAAACCACTTAGAGGATCTAAGCCTGCCCAGGCAAAGTGGTGTGAGTGTCGGACCTTCCATGCTTATTAACCCTATTGGTCTCATTGGGCGACAGGGCTTGAGATGTCATTTCATCTCTATGTCGGGTAAAAGTCCCAGAAAACTGGAAGCAATGTGTCCAAAATGACCTTTATAATGTTAACAGGGAATTCCACATCAAGGATCAAATCAAACAAACAAATACAGACTTTGTAAGGTTGTTAAACCCTGCCCATCGGGGCTTGAAAAAAATAGGCTGCATGATGCTTCCACACAGAGCTGAAACTGACCTACACACGAGAACTGATAAACTGGTTAGAGGATCTAAACATGCCCAGGCAAAGCAGTGTGAGTCGGCCCATCCATGCTTATAAACCCTATTGGTTGTATTGGGCGGCAGAGCTTGAGATGTCATTTCATCTCAATGTCGGGCAAAAGTCCCACAAAACTGGAAGCGTCTCCAAAATGAGCTTTACAGTGTTGATGGGGACGTTAAACCTCAAATCAAACAAATAAGGCTGTTAAACCTCGTGGTTATCTGTTATAACTGCCTAATTGAGGTATTTCCAGGAATTCCACATCAAGGATATATAATGAATAACTGCCTAATTGAGGTATTTCCAGGAATTCCACATCAAGGATATTTAATGAATAACTGCCTAATCGAGGTATTTCCAGTAATTCCACATCAAGGATATATATTGAATAACTGCCTAATTGAGGTATTTCTAGGAATTCCACATCAAGGATATTTAATGAATAACTGCCTAATTGAGGTATTTCCAGGAATTACACATCAAGGATATATAATGAATAACTGCCTAATTGAGCAGGAATTCCACATCAAGGATATTTAATGAATAACTGCCTAATTGAGGTATTTCCAGGAATTCCACACCAAGGAAATATAATGAATAACTGCCTAACTGAGGTATTTCTAGGAATTCCATATCAAGGATATATAATGAATAACTGCCTAATTGAGGTTTTTCTAGGAATTCCACACCAAGGATATTTAATGAATAGAACAAGTATGTTTGTATCAACAACAACAACAGAAAAATAAAAAAATACCTCCAAATTTTCCTATTCCCTTTATTACCATAAAAATCCTAAAAATGTCGTCTGCTAATGTCATCTGCTGAATTTTGTTTGGAAACATTTCAAAAAATATTTTTGCATACAGGCAAACAGTGAGGACCCAAATCAGACTGCTCCTGGAGGAGCAGTCTGATTTGGGTCCACACTATTTGCAAAAATGACTTTTAAAGACAAAGCAGACGACAAATGTCGTGATTGGCATTTGATGGATTAATTCAATATAACTGTTACCTCAGCTAGTCTGTCAGCCAAAGCTTTCACCATAATAATACTATAGTCATCATACTGTTTCTCAAACCTGAAAAAAGTAGTTTAAGATCATAAGAATTTGGACTGGATTTTAGATTATTTCACTAATAAGCTAATCTGTGATAAAAGTTAGGTAAACATGCAAGTACCTGGCCTTCCACTGCAGACTTCGCATCTCTCGTAGAACTGGGTGTAAGGCCCTTTATTACCTATTATACTAATCTTTTGGATTCTTTTTAGCGGCAAATCCTTTATAACGGTAAACAGTCAGGGAACAAATACCGTCATTATGACAAGGGTCCTCTGTATATACAAAGGTTAACCCAATCTGAGGGTATGATTATGTGTGTAACTCTAATACAAATTATCAGAGCATAAACTTGAAATGATATGCCCTGCTCCACATCATGGTCTAAATATCTGAAATGTTTCAGCTTAACAGGAAGCGTAGTGTCACTTTAAATTTCCTTGGGAATGAGTTTAATCTTTTAAATCATAATTGTTTTGTAATTTTTACAACCTGAACAAGCTAATTTTAAAATGCCAATTAAGTGGATTTGATACACATTCAGGGAGACAACTACTTTAAAAGTATTTTTGTCTCCCATGTCAATGGGATCAACTCTTAAAGTAAAGAATTTGCAAATTCTTTCCTTTAAGAGAAAGAATTTGCTCCTTAGGAGCAAATTCTTTCCTTTAAGAGTAGACCCCTTTTTTCCATGGGAAAGTGAGTGAGTGTTTGAGGTTTACGTCTCACCAACAGCTAAGGTCATACGGAGACAGGACCTCGGTTTAGAGACTCATCCCAAAGTCTGGAGAAGCCCGGGATCGCCACTACACCACAGAGGCTTCGTCCATGGGACAGAGTTTGAAGAAAAACAAACAAGAAATTTCAAAAGCTGACTCCCTTTGAAAAATGGTAGCAAAATCTGCTAGGTGTATCCATTCCTGTTAAGGTATCAGAATAGTTTTTGTTTAGTTTGAAGTTTAATGGCCCAGTCAACACTATAAAGGTCAAGTAGAGCTGGTCATTAAACGTAATCACCGTCTTGCTGTCTAATGAGGTGGTTCTAATGAGCACTCTCAATCTATGTTTGCTGCAGAAGTACCAAAAGGATCACAAATTTTCATCAGAATGTCAATTTTGGAATATAAAAGAAATACAGGATCTTACATGTGTGGTTATCTTATATGAAATCATGAAATGAGCCTCTAACTAATTTCATATGAAATGACCATGAGTGTAAGATTCCCTTTATCATATAATGGTTTTTAATCAAATTTTAGGGTTGTCACGGATGCAATCATGACATGTGTATCTGTGTA
The DNA here is from genome assembly GCA_963580285.1 of Lucinisca nassula. NCBI lineage: Eukaryota > Metazoa > Mollusca > Bivalvia > Lucinida > Lucinidae > Lucinisca > Lucinisca nassula. Next base: position 21,192,987 of record OY757012.1, read on the forward strand.
AATAGAGAATACCAGGTGAGTGTCATTTGATATCAAGTCTATCAGGCAAGGCTTCGAGAACCCTTGTAGAATCGCGAGGCTTGCCGAGCGATTCTACATGCTTTCTGGAAGCCAAGCCTGATAAACTTGATATCAAATGACACGAATTTGGTATTCTATTTATCAGTGTATGTCCTTGTACACTCTTACATTAGCAATTTAGAATTATTAATTCATAGTCCTCAGTGTGTCCCAACATTTCGGCGGTCGATATATTGTGTATCAGCTGACCATTTGTTTTCCTACAATATTTTTTTTTAAGTAATTTGTCCATTTTTTCCAGTAATAATAACATTTTTGACAATTTTTCTAGTAGTCCAGTTCATTCATTAAAGTGCACTGTCACGTTGACCTGATCAAGCTCACTTGTCCTGAGATAGCATATCTTTATCAGGTCAGTGTGTTACAATGCAATTAATATTGGTGGTAACTGATAATCATTTTTATTACAAAATAACAGTAACATTCATTATGATAACACACTCATGTGACATAGTGCAATCTTTCATATCTCCAAACTGGTTATTTTCTGATGAAAACTTGCTATTTTTTCTTATTTTTACTCAAATATACTTTGAGTGTGCTCGTTAAAACCACTCAATTTAGAAACACCTCATTGAGGTGGTTCTAATGAGTACCCACAACCTATGTCTAGGAACAGAAATAATGTATACCCCCGTAAACTCCAGTTTTCACTGTATAAAGTGGGGTGGAGAGGGGTATGGAGGGATGTTCATTACACAGACTTGTTAATGTGATAAGATATGATAATGTACTTGTACTTTTGTACTTTATCACACAGGTGTATTATCATAATGATTTTCTTACTCTGCACACATCTGTTCCACACCATGGCCTGCTGTTACTGCAAACAGTCCTATATGATCCTGTATCCCTTCATGTTTAGGGGCCACAAAATCTGACAGGCACAAGTAGGGGTCATTAGCACTGGGGTCCTTTTCAGCCTGAAAAAGAAGGGATTTTTTTTTATAATTTCAATGATAATTTCAATTTTCTTCAAGACACCTACTGCTACATGTAAATAAGGAGTCAATTTTGTTTTCTTTAGTATATTCCAATTCACATGTCAATATCTTAAAAAGGTTTTGCTGAAAATTTTTTGATTGCAGAGACATCTGTTTAAGTTCAAAATTTCTTCAAGCAATATGTGTCTTTAAGGTAATAGCTTCACCTGTCAGACATATTTTCCTTTTTTTATGGTACTTTCAAGGTTACTTCACCTATTACAATCTGATTGTTAATCCAAGGTGGGCAAAAACCAGAGTATCCAGAAAAAAAATCACCTGACCTTTCAATGCAAACATTTGCATCTCACTTGTCAAACAAGCCTCAAAGCACAGCGGTGAGAGACCTAATGATTAAGATTCAGGGCTTTTACCTGCTAGGCAACAGAGGCCTGTGGCGTTTTCCTGCTGGCTTTCCAGAACAATGAACCCCTCCAACAATGCAGTCTACTCTTCAAGCTTAGGAGCAAATAAGAATCTTACATAGGTGTGAGGCTAGAGGTGGATACAAAAAAAACGTTCCGAGGGTCACCATCCGGCATCATGAGGCTTGCCAAGTGATGCCAGACGGTGACCCCGAGGGACAGACTTTCTATCCACCCGTCACACTCATATTAGATTCTTTTTCTTGAATACCTTTCATTCCTGAGCGTGGATTTTTAATATTGCAGTTACTTCAGCTGCCAACGTATGCCACATTTTGATGAAAATGGTGTGATGTTTAGTGATGTCATGTAACATGCTGTGACGTAAACCATAATGAAATTGCATATGATGTCATATTCAACCAGTGCATATCAAAAGTGAGCTACCCTGTCCCTGGGTAAGAACACCAGGGTAAGAACAGAATTTCTATCCCAAGCTAAAACTATGGATTTCCTTATCTGGTGTGCAAGAAAATTTTTTCATTGAAGAGTAGATCCCTATTGAAATTAAAGACAAAAATTATTTTGGAAGAATCATCTCCCTTGAATATGTTTCAACTCACTTTTAAACCCTTGTTCTGCTGAATCAATTTTGCCACAACCATTTTGATTATCAGCCAATCAAATTACTTGTAATTTATTCCTACAAATTCACCTCCAGAATAACAAACATTGCCAATCCAGATCAGACAGCTTCCAGAAGTCATCTAACTGGATTTACACTGCCGAGGTACAGCATACCCTGATTCAACAAGAACATGCAATTTCTTTATAAAAGAAAATGATTCTTGAAATCATTTCTGTGGTCATTCTGTCCCTTCTACATGATGATCAATCTCCAGGAAACAATTGTTGTTGTGTTTGCCTTGATGGCATATCATTTAACATTATTTCCCCAAAATAGGGAGGAAAAGGACAGAACAGACAGTAGAAAAGAGGAAAGAGAGACAGAAGAATGAGGGGAAAGGAAATGAACATGGAGAAACAGAAGACGGAAAAACATGCCCCTTCTATTTGTTTGTTTGATTTGAGATTTAATGTCCCCATCAACACTGTATAGGTCATTTTGGAGACACTGCTATCCGAACTTCCTTAATGGTCCTAGGTATTGGGACAGACAGGCCTAAGCAAACAGTGCAGATCCAGATCAGACTGCTCTTTGGAGCAGTCTGATCAGGGTCTACACTGTATGCCATTCCATCTGCACTATTGGGACAGACAGGCCTAAGCAAACAGTGCAGATCCAGATCAGACTGCTCCTTTATCAGACTGCTCCTGCACTTTTTGGACTCCTTGCTGTATCAGATCATGAACAATGCTAAAATTTTAAGAGAATTACAGCAAGACCTAAAGGCAGGGCAGGCCCTGCTAAAGGTGTCCGAATTTTGATGGTATTCTACAGCTGGTCTTGCCCATCTCAAGGTAATATCAACTGGTGCTGAAAACTACAGGACATCTTTGTGATAGGGACTTGGGATAGGGCAATTGTTAAGAGAGTGAAGAAAACAAGGCCTATAACTACAGTTAAATAGAATTATAGAGGGACTAGTCATACAGCATAGCAACTGATATAGTTGGTATTTTGTGACAACTGAGGGACACTTTTCCAGATTTCTCCATATAAATCTAAGTAGTGGGTATTCATAAGAACCACTTTGCATAGGCTTTAAACTGTGGGTAGTCATAAGAACTGCCTCACTGAGGTGAATCTAATGAATACCCACATCAGAGTTAGTTTTTTAATAAATACCCGCATCAGAGGTTTTTACGAATAACTGACAAAATTATCATTCAATCATCACCAATTATCCATCTTATCGATTTCTATGCAAGTTGCAAAATGCACTATTTCAAACTACAGAGAATATACACGGTAAATTTGATAACAAGACCATAGCTCACTCATTTGCACTTTGCTTTCAAGAAACACATTTCTGTCCCTTGACCTTGACCTCTTATAGGTGATGTGAGTGGGGCAAATGGTAAAGAAATAGTGAAGAAGTCAAAAACCAAAATCTATTATCATGACAAGTATGAACTCATTCTACGATGTGGTTTGGAAATAACTGAACCAGCGCATGATAAAAATCTACAATAGTACATTCGCCCCCTCCCATCGGGGCTTGGAGAAATAGATTGGGCTACATGGTGTTTCCACACAGAGTTGAATCTGACCACACACAGGTACTGGTAAACCACTTGGAAGGACTAAGCCTGCCAAGGCAAAGCGGTCTGAGTCAGATCGTCCAATGCATATAAACCTTCTGGTTTCACTGGGTGGCAGGGCTTGAGATGTCATTTCACCTCAACGTTAGGTAAAAGTCCCACAAAATTTGAAGCAGCATCTCAAAAATGACCTAAATAGTGTTGATGGGGCGTTAAACCCCAATTCAAACAATAAAATAGTACATGCGCCACCTGCAAAGGATCATTTCAGCCTGCACATCAACCCTATATAACAAGAGCTTTCTTTTATCTCTCTTGAGACAACCCATAGGCTGTAGAGAGCTCAAGCGATCAGCAAAGACTCTGATCAGACTGGGCATATCAGAGTCTTTGATGGTCGCACAAGTCTTATTGTGAGTGAGTGTTCGAGTTTTTCTTCCCATCAACAGCTCAGGTCATACAGAGACGGGACCTCAGTTTAAAGATTCATCCAAAAGTCTTGAGAAGCCCGGAAGTCTTATTGTAGAAATTTTTGCATGATAGCTCAATAGCTTTAAAAACTTTGTCGCGAAACTTGTCAATTTTTGTGGATGTCGATGCCTGGGGTGGTGCAACAGCTCTTCCTGTACTTCAGTACTGGTGAGCTAAAAATACCACAGAAGGTTGCAAAAATACAGAGTGTACTGGGATTCACTATAGTGATACACGCTATGAAGAAGATAGTTACCGTTCTTGTACTCTTGATATGCTCACGCTATAATGATTAAGTATTTAACCAAGATATTACACATAGAATCCTACACCTAATCATCAGGAAGAAAACAAGGGCTATAACTACAGTTAAATAGAATTATAGAGGGACTAGTCCTACAGCATAGCAAACGATATAATGCATATTTGGTGATAACTGAAGGAAACGCTTCCATATAAATCTTAGTAGTTGATCTTCAAAAGAACCACTTTGCTGGGGTTGTTCTAATGAATACCCACATCATCTTTTTTAAGCTGTGGGTATTCATAAGAACCACCTCACCTCTGATGAATATCCACATCATAAAGTTTTACAAATAATTGACAAACATTAGCATTCAACTAGAAATGGTGTTTGTAAAACACAATGCCCCCAACCTTTGCTTGTCCTTAGATGGCAAAATATTCAACAAATATTGTTAAAGACTCAAAAACATACAACAAGAATTCCCCCGAAGGCTATGTCGCGCCTGTGGAGGCGCAAAGTCACCAAAGCATGAAATCTAGGTCAAGGTCAAACATGGATGCCTGCATAAAAATTTCACTCCTAGTTCCAAGCATGTACCAAGTATCATCAATGAAACTCTTAACGAGAATTCTATGTTTTTTAATTAAAGGGGAAATAATTCAAGAAGGGGAGATAATTTGGACCAGAAAAAAAATACGGGTCAACTATTTTTTCATGAGGAACTCATATATGAAATTTCAAAACACTAGCATACACGGTTCTGAAGATATGCTATGCACCAGAAAGCAACACAATTGAGTAGCAAAAAATTACAAAGGGCCATAACTCTAACAAAATTTTATCGAATTGGTTGAAAATTTAATCAGGTAACTCCTCCTTAGTCCCAATCACTATACCAAATATCAAGGCTGTAGCTCAAATACTTTTTGAGATATCTTGCTAACGAGAATTCTATGTTATTTAATTAAAGGGGAAATAATTCAAGAAGGGGAGATAATTTGGCCTGCATAAAAATTTCACTCCTAGTTCCAAGCATGTACCAAGTATCATCAATGAAACTCTTAACGAGAATTCTATGTTTTTTAATTAAAGGGGAAATAATTCAAGAAGGGGAGATAATTTGGACAAGAAAAAAAATAACGGTCAACTATTTTTTCATGAGGAACTCATATATGAAATTTCAAAACACTAGCATACACGGTTCTGAAGATATGCTATGCACCAGAAAGCAACACAATTGAGTAGCAAAAAATTACAAAGGGCCATAACTCTAACAAAATTTTATCGAATTGGTTGAAAATTTAATCAGGTAGTCTCCTCCTTAGTCCCAATCACTATACCAAATATCAAGGCTGTAGCTCAAATACTTTTTGAGATATCTTGCTAACGAGAATTCTATGTTATTTAATTAAAGGGGAAATAATTCAAGAAGGGGAGATAATTTGGACAAGAAAAAAAATACGGGTCAACTATTTTTTCATGAGGAACCCATATATGAAATTTCAAAACACTAGCATACACGGTTCTAAAGATATGCTATGCACCAGAAAGCAACACAATTGAGTGGCAAAAAATTACAAAGGGCCATAACTCTAACAAAATTTTATAGAATTGGTTGAAAATTTAATCAGGTAATCTCCTCCTTAGTCCCAATCACTATACCAAATATCAAGGCTGTAGCTCAAATACTTTTTGAGATATCTTGCTAACGAGAATTCTATGTTATTTAATTAAAGGGGAAATAATTCAAGAAGGGGAGATAATTTGGACAAGAAAAAAAATACGGGTCAACTATTTTTTCATGAGGAACCCATATATGAAATTTCAAAACACTAGCATACACGGTTCTAAAGATATGCTATGCACAAGAAAGCGTGACGTACGAACGGACTAACGGACTAACGGACGGACAAGCCAGAAGCAATATGCCCCCCAACTTTTTTAAAGTTGGGGGCATAATTACCACCAAACCTCCATCTTATCGATTTCTATGCAAGTTGCAAAATGCACTATCTCAAACTACAGAGAATATACACACTAAATTTGATAACAAGGCAATAGCTCACTTTAAATATTTGCACTTTGATTTCATGCAACACATTTCTGTCCCTTGACCTTGACCTCTTATAGGTGATGTGAGTGGGGCAAATGGTAAAGAAATAGTGAAGAAGTCAAAAACCAAAATCTATTATCATGACATGTATGAACTCATTCTATGATGTGGTTTGGAAATAACTGAACCAGCGCATGATAAAAATCTACAATAGTACATTCGCCCCCTCCCATTGGGGCTTGGAGAAATAGATAAGGCTGCATGGTGTTTCCACACAGAGTTGAATCTGACCACACACAGGTACTGGTAAACCACTTGGAAGGACTAAGCCTGCCCAGGCAAAGCGGTGTGAGTCAGATCGTCCAATGCATATAACCTTCTGGTTTCATTGGGTGGCAGGGCTTGAGATGTCATTTCACCTCAATGTTGGGTAAATGTCCCACAAAATTGGAAGCAGCATCTCAAAAATGACCTAAATAGTGTTGCTGGAGGCGTTAAACCCCAATTTAAACAAACAAACAAACAATAATATAGTACATGCGCCACCTGCAAAGAATCATATCAGCCTGCACATCAACCCTATAGGACAAGAGCTCAAGCGATCAGCAAAGATTCTGATATGCGCAGTCTGATCAGAGACTTTGATGGTTGCACAAGTCTTATTGTGAGTGAGTGTTTGAGTTTTACGCCCAACCAACAGCTAAGGTCATACGGAGACGGGTCCTCAGTTTAAAGACTCATCCAAAAGTCTGGAGAAGCCCGGTGTCCCAGTTTATCTTGACCCCTGGGTAGCTTTACCCCCGGGGGTAAAGCTACTCAGGGGTAGCTTTACCCCCAGGGGTAAGGATATCCCGGGATATCTTTACCCCCACCCTGGATATCTTCACCCCCGGGGGTAAAGCTAAACTGGCCAGGATATCTTTACCCCCGGGGGTAAAGCTAAACTGGCCAGGATATCTTTACCCCCACCCCAACTTTTGGGTATAAACTATTTTCTAAATGCCCAATTTCTTCTTATATGTAAGAGAAGCAAGATAGTGGACTCGATGTTTCACTTTAACATTTTTCGTTTCAATCATAACACAGACAAATAGAACTACCCTTAGTAAGAAATATGACCATAATATAGAGGCAAATGATTATTTAATAACTTCTTTTTGTATATTTTCTTATTCAAAATGTCCCTTATGACAATCTTTCATAATCTTGCATTATCCCTGTCAGTGGTGGTTGTGAGTAAAAAGGCTTTACCCCCTGGGGTAAAGCTAAACTGGCCAGGATATCTTTACCCCCACCCCAGCTTTTGGGAATATACTATTTTCTAAAAGCCCAATTTCTTCTTATATGTAAGAGAAGCAAGATAGTGGACTCGATGTTTCACTTTAACATTTTTCGTTTCAATCGTGACTCGGACTATTAGAACTACCCTAAGTAAGAAATATGACCATATTATAGAGGCGAATGATTATTAAATAACTTCTTTTTGTATATTTTCTTATTCAAAATGTCCCTTATGACAATCTTTCATAATCTTGCATTATCCCTGTCAACTGTGAAATGGGTGGTGGGGGTGAGTGGAAAGGCGGGGATAAAGATATCCCGGCTGGGTTATCTTTACCCCTGGGGGTAAAGCTAAACTGGCCAGGATATCTTTACCCCCACCCCAACTTTTGGGTGTTTACTATTTTCTAAATGCCCAATTTCTTCTTATATGTAAGAGAAGCAAGATAGTGGACTTGTTGTTTCACTTAAACATTTTTCGTTTCAATCATGACTCAGACTAATAGAACTACCCTTAGTAAGAAATATGACCACATTATAGAGGCAAATGATTATTTAATAACTTCTTTTTGGATATTTTCTTATTCAGAATGTCCCTTATGACAATCTTTCATAATCTTGCATTATCCCTGTCAGTGGTGGTTGTGAGTGGAAAGGCGGGGGTAAAGATATCCCGGCTGGGATATCTTTACCCCCGGGGGTAAAGCTAAACTGGCCAGGATATCTTTACCCTCACCCCAACTTTTGGGTATAAACTATTTTCTAAACGCCCAATTTCTTCTTATATGTAAGAGAAGCAAGATAGTGGACTCGATGTTTCACTTTAACATTTTTTCGTTTCAATCATGACTCGGACTAATAGGACTACCCTTAGTAAGAAATATGACCATATTATAGAGGCAAATAGAGGCAAATGATTATTTAAGAACTCTTTTCTTGTAAATTTTCTTATTCAAAATGTTGCTTATGACAATCTTTCATAATCTTGCATTGTCCCTGTCAGTTGTGAAATGGGTGGTGGTGGTGAGTGGATAGGCGGGGGTAAAGATATCCTGGCTGGGATTCAGTTCTTATGTCTGCTCTTTAGTTGTCCTAAGTTCATGCTGAACCATACATTTACCCCATTACCGATGCAGAAGCTGCAAACAGCAATGTTTGAACAACCCCCCCCCCCCCGCATAAGCAATGGTAGATTTTGTGAAAAACTGATTTATGCAAGCTATAGAGTATAAGTGTGCTTGTTTTGGTTTTTCGAAATGATGGAAGTGTGGGGGTAACCCAGCCAGGATATTTTGCCCCAGGGGTGAAGGTATCCCGGCCAGGATATCTTTACCCCCACCCATGAGCAATGGTAGAGATGTGAAATCCTGATTCATGCAAGCTAGCTTGTGGTGATGTTATGTCAACCATAGACCATTGGACATCAGTAGTTCCTTCATTATTGAGAAGTGTGCTTGTCTGGGTCTTCCAAAGTCTGGATTTGGGGTGGGGTCACACTATCTTCACCCCCACCTATGCGCAATGGTACAATTTGTGAAACATGATTAATGCACACTATATAGTATAAGTATGCTTGTTTGTGTTTTTCAAAATGCTGGAAGGGTGGGGGTCAAGCTACCCCAGCCAGGATATTTTGCCCCTCGGGTGAAGGTATCCCAGCTGGGATATCTTTACCCCCACCCATGAGCAATGGTAGAGGTGTGAAATCCTGATTCACGCAAGCTAGCTTGTGGTAATGTTATGTCAACCATAGACGATTGGACATCAGTAGTACCTTCCATTGTTAAGAAGTGTGCTTGTCTGGGTTTTCCAAAGTCTTGATTTTTTTTTGGGTGGTGGGGGAGGGGGTGGGGGGTCACCCTATCCCAGCCAGGAAATCTTCACCCCCACCCATGAGCAATGGTATAATATATTCTTGAAAGCTGTACAGTTTAATTATGCTTGTTTTGTTTTTTTTTTTTTTTGCTTCACTTACATACAAGAATAAATTGGGCATTAAGAATTAGTTTATAACCAAAAGTTGGGGTGGGGGTAAAGATATCCTGGCCAGTTTAGCTTTACCCCCGGGGGTAAAGAATATCTTTACCCCCGAGGGTAAAGATATCCCAGCCAGGATATCTTTACCCCCGCTTTTCCACTCACCACCACCCATTTCACAACTGATAGGGATAATGCAAGATTTTGAAAGATTGTCATAAAGGACATTTTGAATAAGGAACTATACAATTTCTTAAAGTGATTTTTAATTCATAGACTATTTGTTATTTTGCCTGCGGAAATATACTTTTGAAAAATATACAAAAAGAAGTTATTAAATAATCATTTGCCTCTATAATATGGTCATATTTCTTACTAAGGGTAGTTCTATTTGTCCGAGTCATGATTGAAACGAAAAATGTTCAAGTGAAACATCGAGTCCACTTTCTTGCTTCTCTTACATACAAGAAGAAATTGGGCATTAAGAAAATAGTTTATACCCAAAAGTTGGGGTGGGGGTAAAGATATCCTGGCCAGTTTAACTTTACCCCCGGGGGTAAAGATATCCCAGCCGGGATATCTTTACCCCCGCCTTTCCACTAACCACCACCACCCATTTCACAACTGACAGGGTTAATGCAAGATTATGAAAGATTGTCATAAGGGACATTTTAAATAAGAAACTATACAAAAAGAAGTTATTAAATAATCATTTGCCTCTATATTATGGTCATATTTCTTACTGAGGGTAGTTCTATTAGTCCGAGTCATGATTGGAACGAAAAATGTTAAAGTGAAACATCGAGTCCACTATCTTGCTTCTCTTACATATAAGATGAAATTGGGCATTAAGAAAATAGTTTATACCCAAAAGTTGGGGTGGGGGTAAAGCTATCCTGGCCAGTTTAGCTTTACCCCCGGGGGTAAAGATATCCCAGCCGGGATATCTTTACCCCCGCCTTTCCACTCACCACCACCACCCATTTCACAACTGACAGGGATAATGCAAGATTATGAAAGATTGTCAAAAGGGACATTTTGAATAAGAAAATATACAAAAAGAAGTTATTAAATAATCATTTGCCTCTATATTATGGTCATATTTCTTACTAAGGGTAGTTCTATTTGTCTGAGTCATGACTGAAACGAAAAATGTTAAAGTGAAACATCGAGTCCACTATCTTGCTTCTCTTACATATAAGAAGAAATTGGGCATTAAGAAAATAGTTTATACCCAAAAGTTGGGGTGGGGGTAAAGATATCCCGGCCAGTTTAGCTTTACCCCCGGGGGTAAAGATATCCCAGCCGGGATATCTTTACCCCCGCCTTTGCACTCACCACCAACACCCATTTCACAACTGACAGGATAATGCAAGTTCATGAAAGATTGTCATAAGGGACATATTGAATAAGAAACTATACAAAAAGAAGTTATTAAATAATCATTTGCCTCTATAATATTGTCATATTTCTTACTAAGGGTAGTTCTATTAGTCCTAGTCATGATTGAAACGAAAAATGTTAAAGTGAAACATCGAGTCCACTATCTTGCTTCTCTTACATATAAGAAGAAAGTGGACATTTAGAAAATAGTTAAGACCCAAAAGTTGGGGTGGGGGTAAAGATATCCTGGCCAGTTTAGCTTTACCCCCGGGGGTAAAGATATCCCGGCCGGGATATCTTTATCCCCGCCTTTCCACTCACCACCACCACCCATTTCACAACTGACGGGGATAATGCAAGATTATGAAAGATTGTCATAAGGGACATTTTGAATAAGAAAATATACAAAAAGAAGTTATTAAATAATAATTAACCTCTATAATATGGTCATATTTCTTTCTAAGGGTAGATCTATAAGTCCGAGTCACAATTGAAACGAATAATGTTAAAGTGAAACATAGAGTCCACTATCTTGCTTCTCTTACATATAAGAAGAAATTTGGCATTTAGAAAATAGTTTATACCCAAAAGTTGGGGTGGGGGTAAAGATATCCTGGCCAGTTTAGCTTTACCCCCAGGGGTAAAGATATCCCAGCCGGGATATCTTTACCCCCGCCTTTCCACTCACCACCACCACCCATTTCACGACTGACAGGGATAATGCAAGATTATGAAAGATTGTCATAAGCAACATTTTGAATAAGAAAATATACAAAAAAAGAAGATAGTTAATAATCATTTGCCTCTATAATATGGTCATATTTCTTACTAAGGGTAGTCCTATTAGTCGGAGTCATGATTGAAACGAAAAAATGTTAAAGTGAAACATCGAGTCCACTATCTTGCTTCACTTACATATAAGAAGAAATTGGGCATTAAGAAAATAGTTTATACCCAAAAGTTGGGGTGGGGGTAAAGATATCCTAGCCAGTTTAGCTTACCCCCGGGGGTAAAGATATCCCGGCCGGGATATCTTTACCCCCCGGGGTGAAGATATCCAGGGTGGGGGTAAAGATATCCCGGGATATCTTTACCCCCGGGGGTAAAGCTACCCAGGGGGTAAAGATAAACTGTTACACCGGAAGTCTTATTGTAGAATTTTTCGCATGCTAGCTCAACAGATTTAAAAAATTTTGTCTTGAAACTTGTCAATTTTTGTGGCTGCCGATGCCAGGGGTGGTGCAACATCTATTCCTGTACTTCAGTACAGTTGAGCTAAAAATACCACAGAAGGGTGCAAAAATACAGAGTGTACTAGGAATCACTATTACACACTATAAAGTAGATAGTTACCGTTCTTGTACTCTTGATATGCTCACGCTATAACGATTAAGTATTTAACCAAGATATGAGTCCCAGAGGAACAGATAAGCAGGGTATTTGCATAAATACCAAATTAAAATGAAGGAATACCCAATGAAAACTGTTCCATATATTAACACCCACAGGTATTGTTCCCTTTAAGCTGCTTGCTTTTTACAAATGCACAAGGGATATAAAGAACTGTTTAAGCACAAAACAATGGGAAGATACATTAAAGGCACTTTCAAGTTGTAAGGTAAGCTTAAATAGTTAGTATAAATCTTCAATAATTGACTATCCTGCATTGATTGGATTTGGTTGGTTTAAGGTTTAATGTTCCCGTCAACAATGTAAAGGTCATTTTGGAGACATTGCTTCTAATTTTGTGGGACTTTTACCCGACACTGAGATGAAATGACATCTCAAGCCCTGCTGCCTAATGAAACCAATAGGGTTTATAAGCATGGACAGTCCGACGCGCACCGCTTTGCCTAGGCAGGCTTAGATCCTCTAAACGGTTTACCAGTACTCCTGTGCTGGTCGGTTTCAGCTCTGCGTGGAAGCATCATGCAGTCCAGCTCTTTCTTCAAGCCCCGATGTGAGGGGCGGAATGTATTGATTGGAGGTCATCTGTAATAACACCAGGTCAACTAATATTGAGGTCAAGTGAGGTCAAAAAATCAATAATCATGGTTTTTTAATTGTGTTAAACAACTGGTCACCCCAAAATTTCTAAATGGACTTCAAAGGGAGCAAATTCTTTAAGAGTCACCCCTATTGATAAGGGAGACAAAAATATTGTGAAAATGACTTGACTCCCCTGAAGGTGTATACATTTGGCTGAAACAAGTGGACATTTTTTGTTTCAATTCTGGCTTTTAAGGTGCTGTCAACTGTTTTTTTACTTGTATAGAGTGGATCATTAATCTGAGATGGGCAGGCAATATTGTATCAACTACCTGTTGCCGGAGTCCATGAAACACCGCTATGACTTCTCTGTCACTACCATAAACCTCTATATCGTCTCCTTTACTGTTAGCGGGATAAAATGCCACGACACCATGAGCTTTTAAACTTTTATTCTGTATCATCTTCTTCAGCATTTTCTGGGCATCGTCATACACTTTCTTGGCTTCTTGTCCTACATAGCAACAAGATGTGTTTGTGAAACACAAAAATGTCCCCCGGCAAAGTCATTTTTTTTTCAAAGTTGGTCACAGGTCATTTTTTTTTTTTTCATGAGCGGAAAGACCTTGGCATTTGGAATCTACATTCCAAATATGAAGGCCATATCTTAAACGATTCAAAAGTTATGACCAATGTTATATGATTCTTTTAAGTAGGTCAAAGGTCAAGGTCAAGGTCACAGGTTGAAACTTTTTGTGTGGATGTGAAGCCCTTGTCACGAGGAACCTACATGCAAAGTATGAAGGCTCTTCCTCAAACAGTGAGAAAGTTATAACCAATGTTATTTTTTTCTTTGAAGTAGGTCACAGGTCAAGGTCACAGGTCAAAATGTTTTGTATGAGTGAGAAGTCCTTGTCACAAGGAACCTACATGCCACATATGAAGGCTCTACCGCAAAAGGTTAGAAAATTATGAACAATGTTACTTTTTTCCTTTAAAGTAGGTCAAAGGTCAAGGTAACAGGTCAAGCCTTTGTCACAAGGAACCTACATGCCAAATATGAAAGCTCTATCTCAAACCGTATAAAATTTATGACCAACAAACCAACAAACAGACAGGGCAAAAACAATATGTCCCTGCTATCGCTACCAGTTGTTGGAAGCAGTTAGCTTAAGGAGCTTGTTAGTGGTCGAAATGTTTTTAGCACTGTTAGCTTAACAAGTGGTCAAATTGTTAACTGTTCTAGCAAACACAATTATCTAATACTATGGTATTTTTGCTGGAAAATAAAAGCTACACACATTTTTTTCAGCAGATATATTAGCAAAGTCTCCTAATTAACGGATCAAAGTTTTAATATTTTAATAACCCTTGACCTGCTGAATATTTTAATATGCCATACCCACCACCGCTTATCAACCAATCAGATTTCTTGATGCAAATCATTGCAACAAATTCATAAACTGAATGACAAACAATGAAGATCCTGATCAGATGGCTTCTGAAAGCGTTATCTTGGGGACTATTTTGCAGCGGATGTCGACAGAAGGAAATGTTTACATGCAACGTCACGATGACGCCAAATTGCACGCACCACGTTGACGACGTGAATTATCGCATATTTGCAAACGCTGACGTTTCCACTGGGTTCAATGGGAAAAACGTTAACGTCATGTTAGAATTTTGAATAACCAAACCCTGATTTTTTTTTCAGTTATAGTTTTACAGCCCATTCAAGATAATTTCACTTATACTGAGCTGATCATTAATCAGGTGGGTGAAAAACCCAAGTACTCACAGAAAAACAACCAGGGGCCAGTTGTTCAAAACTAACAACGTTGTTAGTTAACGTATCGTTAAAACTTTGATCATTTAATTTGGCAAATATCCTAATATTTTTGCTGAAAAAATGTGAGTAGCTTTTACAAATGCAAAAGCTGCTCTCATTTTTTTCAGCAAAAATAACACACTATTAGATATTGTACTTTCTAGAACAGTTAACAAGTTAATCACTAACGAAATCGTTAAGCTAACGATGCTTTGAACAACCGGACCCTGACCTTCTGTTGCAGTACTTGGCATCTCACATGTGACCCGAGTAAGACTCAAATCCTAGGCATTGAGAAACAATGATTAAGAGTCAGTACTCATCAGTAAAGAAGTTTTAAACTGTATTCTAACATGACGTTAACGTTTTTCCCATTGAACCCAGTGGAAACGTCAGCGTTTGCAAATATGCGATAATTCACGTCGTCAACGTGGTGCGTGCAATTTGGCGTCATCGTGACGTTGCATGTAAACATTTCCTTCTGTCGACATCCACTGCAAAATAGTCCCCAAGATAACGCTTTGTTACTACTGTATTTCAGTTTAGTATCATGTTAGAATCGAAATAATTTCCACGCACCCGGTGTGTTATCGTGATTAACACACGGTGTTGTCGGGCAGATGCGAATATTAATTCACTCTGGCGAATATTTCGCAATCTGCCCTCCAACACCGTGTGTTAATCACGATAACACACGGTACGTGGAGATTATTTCTTAATTATACAATTATTATTTCTTGTACAATTGCTACTAACCCTTAAAATACTGAATATTTCAATATGCTACATTCCTCCCTGATTTTCAGAAACTTTTGTAGCATTACTTCAATTTTTACCATGGATTCAAAAGCGGAATAGACAACACTATACTGCCCATCAGCTGGATCTATATTGTTTTCAAAACAGAATTTAATTAGGTTCATGCTGGATCATTGGTGGTGTGGGTGGCCAAAACTTTGATGTTTGCCTTGAACTTGCTTGTAGGGCAGGTGAAGTTTGGGCTCATTTTGAATGGAGGGGTCCTTGTCTTGTGGCTGGATCATTACATTGTAAAGTAAACTGCATTCTTTAATCTCTTATCTCGCTAAGCAGACACTTTTGATCTTTTGAGGATATCGACTGCAGCTATGCAGCATGTCAAGCTAAACTAGAGCTGTCAGTGAAACTGACTAGGGCCCCGGTAGCGCTATCAGAGGAGTAGGAAAATGTTGATGTTAAAAAAGACGTTTTTTTTTTCCTTTCACCTCTAAGTATGACCTTGACCTTTGAGGTACGGACCTGGGTCTTGCGCGTGACACACTGTCACATTATGGTTAATATTTCTGCTAAGTAATATTTAAATCCATCCAGGTATAAGAAAGTTATAGATTGGACACAATGAAAAAGACACTTTTTTGACCTTTTATCTCTAAGTATGACCTTGACCTTTGAGGTACGGCTGTGGGTCTTGCGTGTGACACTTCGTCACATTATGGTTAACATTTCTGCCAAGTAATATTTAAATCCATCCAGGAATAATAACAAAGTTATTAATTGGACACAGGAAAGACCCTTTTTTGACCTTTAACCTCTAAGTATGACCTTGACCTTTGAGGTACGGACCTGAGTCTTGCGCGCAACACTCCATCACATTATGGTTAACATTTCTGCCAAGTAATATTTAAATCCATCCAGGAAAAATTATGGAGGATAAAAAAAAATTTGTGGACGGACAGACAGACAGACAGACAGACAGACAGATGGACGGACAGAATGATGCCAAGTAATATTTAAATCCATCCAGGAATAATAAAAAGTTATGGAGGATAAAAAAATTTGTGGACGGACAGACGGACGGACAGACGGACGGACAGAGTGATTACTATAGGGCACCCACACTTTCAGTGCGGGGCCCTAATGACTCTATACCACTATCTTTAACTACTAATTGGATAAGGTGTCATGACATGAAGAAGTACCGTTATTGACAATTGTAGTGGTAACTACCGTATAAACCCAGTTAAACGTCGTAGGGAAATGAAGTTGTTGTGCTTGAAACTTGATAGAAACCTTGGATTATATCTATAAATATTGGTTGGGGAAAATATTGAGTCCAAAGCAAAACCATTCTTTATCCAAATTTGTGCTGTAACCAATCATGCTATAACGAGGTCCGGGTGTATTATACTATGCAGGCAGTAAACACAATAGTGCAGATCAGACTGAGCAGATGCATAGTCTAATCTGCAGCTTTGTTGTGCGCAAATGCCAGAAAAAAGTTTTTCCACAACACAGCTCTTATCATGAAAACTGAAACATCAATTCTTAAATAACTTGAAAAGTACATACCAACAGTGTTATCTTTAAATATCTTTGGATACCCTCTGTTTGGGTATTTCCCTCTCAGCTGCCAGACATCGAAGAATGGTTTCCAGTCTATGTAGGGTACCAGCCTCTCAAGATCATAGTCTTCAAACCTCTTTATTCCAGTAAATGATGGAGCTGCTGTAAACAGATTTTAACCATTTTTTACAAAAATTCTACCCCAAAGCTTCAGACAGGTCCACTTACAATTTAAGGGGAAGTTGTCCAAAGCATTGTTTGCTTAACAAGCTCATTAGTGGTCAAATTGTTAACTGTTCTAGCCAGTACAATATCTGATACAGCAGTATTTTTGCTGTAAAAATATGAGCAGCTCACATTTTTTCAGCCAAAAATATACTGAACCGAAAAAGAAACGCAACCCCAAATATAAATGCGAGTATTTGCAAAAATAATCATGTTTGCAGAAAATCAATTTTAATGACGCAATAATATAATCATTCCTGAATGTAACTACCATAGAGAGTTCAATTTTCAATGAGAATGTTTGGAACACAAATCCGTTTTGTCATAGAGGTAGTCATTTCACAAGTTCAAAACATACGCAGTTAATAGCGAGTATGTCCTCCATTTGCATTCAGTCCTGCAGGCACACGCCTGGTCATGGACAGGATTAAACGATTGATCTCTGTCTGGGGAATAGCATTCCATCCCTGTATGAGCGCGAGGCGCAAGGCTTGAGGCGTTGTTGGCGGCTGGGGGCGGTTATGTACGCGCCAATCCAAGATCCAAGACGTTCCACAAATGTTCTATAGGAGAGAGATCTGGACTATATGGAGGCCAGTGCATCACGTCAACGTTGTTTTGCTGAAGAAACGCCAGGCTGAGCCTTGCTACATGCGCCCGAGCGTTATCCTGTTGAAACGTAACATTGTGCTGTCGTACATATGGAACAACTACCGGTCGTAAAACGTCATCGTAATTCTGAGCCGTCAAAGATCCATCAATGAATACCAGGGGCGTTCTATGACCATAAGATATGCCAGCCCACACCATCAACCCACCGCCTCCTAATCGATCACGTTCAACCAAACAATTTTCACGATAACTCTCTCTTTCGCGCCTATACACACGTTGACGGCCGTCAGCTCTGTACAACAAGTACCTGGACTCATCAGAAAACATAACGTTACGCCACTGACGAAGGGGAAACTAGTTTGGCCTATGTTGTGTGAGCCACGCGATTCTAACATGATGTCGTCGTGGTGTTAATGGCATACCAACGTACGGACGAGGACGTAAGCCAAACTCTCGAAGGCGATTCCTGACAGTATCTGCACTTATTCGATTGTTGTGCGTTCCTGGTGTCACCTGAGACATCTCGACGGCTGTACAGAACCGATTACGAAGGTGCGTTAGACGGATGTATCGGTCCTGTCGACGCATTGTGACGCCTTGACGTCCACTTCTGGGCCTGTCATTTGTCGTTCCTGTTTGACGTAGACGTTGGTTCAAACGAGTTATCGTCGATTTACTCACCTGGAAGTTTCCTGGCGATGACAGCCTGATACGTCCCATGTAGACTGCTACGTTACGTTGATCTTGTGTCAAACGTACCTTATTCCGTAGAGAAATTTTACCGGACTTTTGAAACCTAAACTTCAGGTAACACAATATGCCAATATGATGAGGTCATTGTATACATTTAAAGTACTGCACGAGGAAATGTTGAAAACAACGAATTGCCAAGTGAAGCGTTTAACTGTACAGATATTGCCCAAACGTTTTCTGCATTGGAAAGTTTAAAAAGTATAAAAGAAAACCCAAAAATGGTTTTTCAAGCAATCTGATGGTTGCATGAAAATCTTTTGGGTTAAAAAGTTGTGTCTCTTTTTCGGTTTAGTATATTAGCAAATTTGCCATATTTCATGATCAAAATTTCAACGATGTTAATAATGATGTTGTTAGTTTTGAACAACTGGCCCCTTGCATATACAGTCCAACTTGTATTTAGCAAGCACCTAAGGGATGATCAAAATGGCTTGCTTAAGACAGGTGCTTGCTTAATACATGTGGATTTTAGTGCATTTTCCTTTTTCGGATACTGACGGCATGCTTGCTTAAGACAGGTCGCTTGCTTAACAGAGGTGGCCATTGTGACAGGTTTCACTGTATATTTAACATTTTTTACAGCCGGCCTTGGTAGCTCAGTCAGAGATACGCATCTGATCAGGAGGATACGGGTTCGATACCTGCCGGGGTCAGCAACATTCTTTCGTGGAGATTGATCATGAAATCTTTTCTATGGTCATTCTCTCCCTTCCACTGATTCAAGAAGGGCAGTTGTCAGTTTCTGGTGAAAGAATGTGCACTGTACTGGTTAACTGCTACTTAATAAATATTCATCTTAGCATCATGGGTAGAGGTGGGCATGGTGATGAATAGTCTGGATCAATATCTATCATCCTGGGGCCAGTTGTTCAAAGCATCGTTAGCTTAACGAGCTCGTTAGTGGTCATATTGTTAAGTGTTCTAGCAAGTTTAATATCTAAAATTTTGGTATTTTTGCTGAAAAAATGTGAGCAGCTTTTGCATCTGCAAAAGCTGCTCACATTTTTTCAGCAAAAATTTCAGCATATTTGCCATAATAAATGATCGAAGTTTTAACGATACGTTAACTAACAACGTCATTAGTTTTGAACAACTGGCCCCAGACCAATATCTATCGTCATGCCAAGTTTAAATTAATTCCACCTTAGGACAGGACAATGAGATCTTAAAAAACTTTAATGCAAAACCTGTAAATCTTTTACCGCAATGATATTGTGCCACCATCCATTTCTGACACCAGGGATAGTGCAAGAATATAAGAATCTTTCATGGGTGTGAGGAGTGGATAGAAAAATCCGTTCCGAGGGTCACAGTCCTGCATCATGAGGCTTGCAGAGTGATGCCGGACTGCGATCCTGAGGGACAGATTTTCTATCCACCCTTCACAACCATGTTGGATTCTTTTTCTTGCATACCTTTCATTTCTGAGCATGGATTTTTCATAACAGAGTCACCTCGGTTGCTGAAGTCAGCCATATTGTGATGACCATGGTGTGATGATTAGTGACGTCACGTAACCTGCTGTGACGTCAACATAAACGATAGTGCATATGAGGTCGTATTCAACAGGTGCAAATCAAACACGTGAATATTTGTTTTTTTCCCTGACCCTGGGTAAAAAGAGCAGGAGTAGAATAGAATTACTGTCCCAGGCTAAAACCATGGATTTCCTTATCTGGTGTGCAAGAATTTGTCTTCTACTTTCATACAGGCAAGCTAAAACCACAAAACCTAGGCAAGCTAAAACCACAAAACCTTTACGGAATTATCCAACCATGAATGTATGATGTTTTTACCCACACCTCTCATTTTTGGTTGTTTGCCATGGCAATCAGAAGTGCCTGACAGGGCTTAATCTCCTGAATTTTGAAATAAAGTGTGAAAATGTGTTACTTTCACAAACCTGGTGGCGGCTCCTCAATCCAGTCAATCTCCAGGTTTCTTTCTTGTGCTACTTCCAAACTAATATACTTTCTGTCCTGAAAATGTACAGTACCCTAAGTATTGGGGCAGGTAGGCCTAAGCAAACAGTGCAGACCCAGATCAGAATGCAGTCTGATCAGGGGCTACACTGTTTGCCATTCCATCTACACCTTTTGGACTTCTTGCTGGGACACGAATCAAATTTGTTAATATTTAAGGAGATTTACAGCAAGTCCTCACAGTGACAGAAGTTTTAGGATTTTTACAGTAACCATAGCTCTATATAAAGATATTTTTTATGTTTTCTCCATTAAACCAGGCCTCATACTGACCAAGCATTTCCATGCCGGAAAGGACCAAAATTGCAGCCTTATTATTTATAACCCTTATCCTGCTGAACATGACAACAATTACCTTTGCAAACTGTGTAGATCCAGATCAGATGGCTTCTGAAGAAGCCATCTGATCAGGATCTACACAGTTTGTAATGCAGTCTGTGAACTCAATGAATACATTATAACAAGTAATTTGTTTGGCTGATAGTCAGAAATGTGTGTGCCTAAACAAATTTATTCAGCAGGATAAGGGTTAAATAGTCATTTTAAAAAGAAGACTGGTGGAAAAATCAAAATATAAAAGCATGCCTGAAAAATATGAGGCCTGTTAAACGTATCTTATGGATACCTGTATGAATCTCCTGAATGAGGCAATTCTAACAAAGTACCCACACTATATATTTCTGATGAGAAATAAGGAAATTTAAACCTTATCCTGCTGAATAAATTACTTTAACAACACTCATTTCTGAATATCCACCAATCAAATTACTTGTTAAAATGTATTCATTCAATTCACAAACTGCATCACAAACAGTGTAGATCCTGATCAGATGGCAAGCCACCTGATCAGGATCTACACTGTTTGCAAAGATAGGGGCTGTTGTGTTTAGTAGGATAAGGAATAATAAGGTGGTTCCAGCAAGTTTCCACAACATATGTTAAACCCATTGTATGTGGGAACCCAGATTACATGCCGCACAACCCAGCGTCTGAACAGGGCCTGCACTATTTGCTACCAAAATAGAATTAAATGAAAACTTAGGCCTGACACCCCTTATATGACAAATGGACTTGCCCAACATATAGCAATGGAAGAGTCCACTAGTATACAATTGGTTAAATGAAGAAATAAAATTATCTCTGTACCTCCTCCTCTTCTGGAGCTAGTAATTACTTTAACACCACAATGTTTCTTTTTTTTCTTTTTTTTTCATTTTGCTTTTTTTCCACTTGGGTTCTATAGTTTATATTCTTCAGTCAGAGTCTAAGATGAGTGCATCACATTCACAATTCCATGAAATGAACAACCCACTAAATCCCACTATACAACCCACTAAATCCCACTATACACAGAGAAAACTTTCCACCTTGTAAACAAAATAAAAAGATTTTTTATTGTTTTCTTAATTTAGGTATATTAAGTGGCTTAAATTATGACCAATAAATACACAGGAAGTCACCAAAATAATAACTAAACCATGCCTATACAAATTCAGAGTCAATTTTACCGTCAAAAAAAGAGATAATTCTAAGATGAAAAATGGTAGTATTTTTCTTATTTCTGCTTAAACTATAGATTGTAGGCACACGTTAGAACCGCCTCATTGAGGTGGTTCTAACGAGTACCCACAATCTATATTTTAGAGCAGAAATAAGATAAATAATAAGGTTTACCCCTATAAACCCCAGTTTTACTACCTATATGGAAGTGGGGTTTAAGGGGGTCAAAATTATAGGCATGTTTTCGTGATGTTACCGTAGCTATGACAGAAAATCATAGTACACCTAGATGGATCTTGCCACGTTGGTCTTCAATGGCTCAAACTTCTGATAGGTCCAAATTTCTTTTTCTGTCCTGGTGAGTTTGAGGCATTGAAGTTTGAATGTATGTTATGTGAGGTGTATTTACTCCCCCTACCATTAACCCATTTAGTACCAGAAACCCCAAAATGGGTACCCTGGCAAACAGTTCGGGCCCAGATCAGACACCGCAGAATGTGGCGTCTGATCAGGGCCTCCACTGTTTGCCAAAAGTTCAGCCATTTTCCAAATTAGTTTGGATGAAAACACGACCTGACACCACTAAATTTTGAAATGAACTCCTGCTATATATAAGGAGGCAGATTCCATTTGGTACAAAAAGGGTTAATTACCTTTAGTGAGTCATAATGATCATTCCTAATTTCTTCATATTCTTCAGCTATTTCTTCTATAAAATCTTCTCTATCAGTATCATTTAATAGACTAGAACACTGAAAATAAACATCTTATTTTTAGACTATAACAATAAAAAAATAAACATCACTTAATGTAATACTGAACCTAGACAATCACTTGATGAATGCCCTAGCCATATGTCTCAATAGATGAGAAATTTGTTTGACATAGTCATTCAAGTGGACATAATTCTGCAATAAGGGGCAGAATCAGAATCCTGTTTCCTTTATGCACATGTTCAATGCATGTCTGAACTGTCTTGCAAGTACTGTAGGAGGAGTTTTGGGGACATGAATTGCATTATCTAACTTCCTTTGCTAGGCATATGGCCAAAATGAGTGAGTCTTTCATGGGGATATAATTCTGCAATAAGGGACTGGATCAGAATCCTGTTTCTGTTATGCACATGTTCAATGCATGTCTGAACTGAGTTGCAAATTTCAATGTCCTGCATCAAATACTGTAGATGGAGTAGCAGTGACACTAACACTACTATTTAACCTCCTATGCTGTACATATGTTGCATATATGGCCACAAAGTTCAAGTCATTCAAAGGAACATAATTCTGCAATAAGAGGCTGGATAAGAATCCTGCTTCCTTTATGCATGTTCAATGCATGTCTGAACTGTGTTGCAAGTTTCAGTGTCCTGCATCAAATACCTTCGGAGAAGTCGTGGAGACATGAACAGTACTATTTAACCTCCTATGCTACACATATGGCCAAAATGTTTCAGTCATTCAAGGGGACATAATTCTGCAATAAAGGGCTGGATCAGAATCCTGTTTCCTTTGTGCACATGTTCAATGCATGGCTCAACTGAGTTGCAAGAATCAATGCCCTGCATCAGAGACTGTTAAAGGAGTTTCGGAGACAAGGGTAGTACTTCAAAGTGTCAAATATAGAGACATATGTATGGACAAGGGCAAAACTATATACTTTGTGGTGGGCTGAGATTCAAAAAGTCACTTAATAGATGTAACACACCAAAGGATCAGCACTTAATAGACTAAAACAATGAAAACAGAAACTAACACCGAAATTCGGCCCCCACCCATCAGGGCTTGAAGAAATAGATGGGCTGCATGATGCTTCCACACAGAGCTGGAACCGACCACACATACATACTGGAAGACTGCTTACAGGATCTAAAGCGGTGCGAGTCAGACCGTCCATGCTGATAAATCCTATTTGTTTCATTGGGCAACAGGGTTTGAGATGTTATTTCATCTCAATGTTGGGTAAAAGTTCCACAAAATTGGAAGCAACATCTCCAAAATGGCCTATACAATGTGGACAGGGATGTTAAACCTCAAATCAATCAATCAAATCAACACCAAAACTGTCAGACTACTGGCTAACAAATGCGTATCACATTATAGACTAGAACACTGAAAATGTACTAACTACAACATTGAATATGGATTACAGCACTGAAAAAAGAATATAATTATGTTAATAGACTAGAACACTGAATATCGATTACAACACAACTAGATCCCGCAGTCGATGGTATACCATCGCAAATGCCCGCTTTTTCTATTAATAACACTAAAGATATGGCAAAGTCATACTTTTTTACCTTTGACCTTGGTGTCTTGATGCCAAGGTCACACCAAAAGTAGCCCAGTGCCATCTACATCTCATGTACTATCCACAGGCAAAGTTTGAAAAGTGTACCTTAACCAGTTTCAGAGGAGATCCATTCCAAAGAAACGTGACGGACGTGCGTACACACATATACATACATACAGACTCAAGGCCCCCGCCCATCGGGGCTTGAAGAAATATATGGGCTGCATGATGCTTCCACCCAGAGCTTAATCCGACCCGCATACAAGAACTGGTAAACCGCTTAAAGGATCTAAACCTGCCCAGGTAAAGCAGTGCGCACGAGTCAGACCGTCCATGCTTATAAACCCTATTAGTTTCATTGGGCGACAAGATGTCATTTCATCTCAATGTCAGGTAAAAGTCCCACAAAATTGGAAGCAAAATGACCTTTACAGTGTTGATGGGGACGTTAAACCTCAAATCAAACAAACAAAAACATACAGACCCACGGACTGACAGAAACTCGACTCTCACACAACTCTCTTCGAAAAAGCAGGTATAAAAATGGAAACAACACTGACAATTAACATCACTGAATAAAATAAGCATCACTTAAAACATTTGGGCTGTGAAGGTTAATTCTGATTACAATTCCACTCAGTCAAGAGATAGAAGAGATAGTAGAGATGTGAGTGAGAAACGGGTGAAAGAGGAAAATGAATTATAACATATACTGTGGGTACTTGCTATGGTCTGAGAAAGGTTTGAGTACACAGCAGTTTTTTTATTATTGTTTGTTGTATCAGGGATTTTACCCACTGGGCTATGAGGGCCACTGTTGGAGATGAGTTAAGAATGGGCTTACCACAACGACACTTTTAGAGGCATCTAAAACATGTATAGTGGGCGAGGAATATCTGGGGGCTATCTTTACAGCTGTGTGGGTTCTGGAATATAGAAAAAGATGTGTTCAGAGTATTTCAACTTCTTAACAGTAACACTGTAAATGCTGTAACTATGGCACAGCTCTAATAAGGAATACCAATACCATAAAAAATCTTAACCCTTCTCTTGCTGAATATTCAGTTTAGCCACACCCATTTCTGACTTTGAACCAATCAGATTACTTGATTTTATTTATTCCTACAAATTCAAAAATTGAATGTCAAACAGTGTAGATCCTGATCAGATGGCTTCTGAAAAGAAGCCATCTGACCTGGATCTACACAGTTTCCAAAAGATAGAGGTTGTCGTGAACAGCATGATAAGAGTTAAAAATTTGCACACCTTGAGGACTTGCTGTAATTCTCCTAAAACTTTAACAAATTTGTTTCACTATCCAGCAAATAGTCAAAAAGGTTCGATGGAATGGCGAACAGTGTAGACCCAGATCAGACTGCTCATTCTGGAGCAGTCTGATCTGGGTCTGCACCTTTTGCTTAGGCCTGTCTGTCCCAATGCTTAGGACCATTACAGTACTTTTTCATGGAGTAAATTTGACACCACATTACCATAACGCATCCATGATCTAAGATGGTGTATTTATCTCTGGAACTAGCATTTTTCAGTTGATAATTTTTTGACATTTTTCTTACTTCAAGTCCAAACATAGAACCATCTCATTAAGGCAGTTCGCTCATTAGTACCATCTCATTAAGGCAGTTCTAACGAGTACCCACAATCTATGTTTTTGATCGAAAAGATAAAAAATAATGTTTATCCCCGTAAACAACTACTCTCTATATAAAGAAGTGGTTTAGAGGGTTTTTCATCGCAAGGACTAAAGTCTTGATGGTTTTCACAGAGCGCAAGATTTGGTGGAATATTGTGAAAACATCTTTTTGAACATTTCAATTATTGTAATTTTGTAATGCAGAAGGACAATTTGCTGATTTGATTTAACCCATTTTGCACCAGAGAAACCCCAAAAACGGTAATGGGCAAACAGTGCAGCCCCAGATCAAATGCCGCAGAACGCGGCGTCTGATCAGGGCCTACTATGTTTGCGAAAAGTTAAGCCATGTCCCAAATAAATTTTGAAGAAAACACAACTTGACAACACTTAATTTTGAAATGGACTCCTGGAAGAAGATTCCATTTGGTACAAAAAGGGTTTAGGAACCTATACATGCTTCATGTGCCAACTCTGGATATATTTGGTCAACTATATCAGAAGTTCTCATCTGGGGCATACCGTTGCACTTGAATGCACACTTAATAGATCAACTTTCTAAGACTTGTCTGTATGCTTAGAATTAAATGTCTACAAGAGCGCATTGAGCCCTTATTAGGGTGAATACAGTACTAACTAGAATTTGTTTTTCTACAAAAACACAGATGTCTCCCCCGTTTTTGACTGCTAAGTATAACCTTGACATGAGGAAACCATATATGAAATTTCAAAACCCTGACAAGATTTTATTAAAAAAAATTTCAAAGTGCAATAACTCTTGAAAGGGGCATAATCCGGACGAGAAAAAAAATACGCGTCAGCTAATTTTCCATGAGGAATCCACATATGAAATTTCAAAACCCTAGCATACACGGTTCTAAAGTTATGCTATGCATCACTTTTAGCATACATTACAATGGGCACAAATTACCAAAATGACAAAGGGCCATAACTCACAAAGTATTTTCGGAATTTTGTCATAAGTTAATCAGTTCATCTACTCATCACCACCAATCTATTCACCATGTTTCAAGGCTCTAGCGCCAATAGTTTTTGAGATATCTTGCTGACAAGATTCTAATAAAAAAATTTCAAAGGGCAATAACTTTTGAAAGGGGCATAATCCGGATTAGAAAAAAATACGCGTCAGCTTGTTTTCCATTAGGAATGCATACATGAAATTTCAAAACCATAGCATACACAGTTCTAAAGTTATGCTATGCATCACTTTTAGCATTCATTACAATGGGCACAAATTACCAAAATGACAAAGGGCTATAACTCGCAAAGTATTTTTTGGAATTTTGTCATAAGTTATTCAGTTCATATACTCATCACCATCAAAATATTCACCAACTTTCAAGGCTCTAGCTCCAATACTTTTTGAGATATCTTGCTGACAAGATTTTATTAAAAAAAATTTCAAAGGGCAATAACTCTTAAAAAGGGGCATAATCCGGACGAGAAAAAAATACGCGTCAGCTAATTTTCCATGAGGAATCCATATATGAAATTTCAAAACCCTAGCATACACGGTTTTAAAGTTATGCTATGCATCACTTCTAGCATACATTACAATGGGCACAAATTACCAAAATGACAAAGGGCCATAACTCGCAAAGTATTTTTCGGAATTTTGTCATAAGTTTATCAGTTCATCTACTCATCACCACCAATCTATTCACCATGTTTCAAGGCTCTAGCTCCAATAGTTTTTGAGATATCTTGCTGACAAGATTTTATTAAAAAAATTTCAAAGGGCAATAACTCTTGAAAGGGGCATAATCCGGACGAGAAAAAAAAAATACGTGTCAGCTAATTTTCCATGAGGAATCCACATATGAAATTTCAAAACCCTAGCATACACGGTTCTAAAGTTATGCTATGCATCACTTTTAGCATACATTACAATGGGCACAAATTACCAAAATGACAAAGGGCCATAACTCACAAAGTATTTTCGGAATTTTGTCATAAGTTAATCAGTTCATCTACTCATCACCACCAATCTATTCACCATGTTTCAAGGCTCTAGCTCCAATAGTTTTTGAGATATCTTGCTGACAAGATTCTAATAAAAAAATTTCAAAGGGCAATAACTTTTGAAAGGGGCATAATCCGGATAAGAAAAAAAATACGCGTCAGCTTGTTTTCCATTAGGAATGCATATATGAAATTTCAAAACCATAGCATACACAGTTCTAAAGTTATGCTATGCATCACTTTTAGCATACATTACAATGGGCACAAATTACCAAAATGACAAAGGGCCATAACTCGCAAAGTATTTTTCGGAATTTTGTCATAAGTTAATCAGTTCATCTACTCATCACCACCAATCTATTCACCATGTTTCAAGGCTCTAGCTCCAATAGTTTTTGAGATATCTTGCTGACAAGATTTTATTAAAAAAAATTTCAAAGGGCAATAACTCTTGAAAGGGGCATAATCCGGACGAGAAAAAAAAAATACTTGTCAGCTAATTTTCCATGAGGAATCCACATATGAAATTTCAAAACCCTAGCATACACAGTTCTAAAGTTATGCTATGCATCACTTTTAGCATACATTACAATAGCCACAAATTATCAAAATGACAAAGGGACATAACTCACAAAGTATTTTTCGCAAAATTTTGTCAAATGTTAATCAGTTCATCTACTCATCACCACCAATATATTCACCAACTTTCAAGGCTCTAGCTCCAATAGTTTTTGAGATATCTTGCTAACAAAATTTTATTAAAAAAATTTCAAAGGGCAATAACTCTTGAAGGGGGCATAATCCGGACAAGAAAAAAAATACGCGTCTGCTAATTTTCCATGAGGAATCCATATATGAAATTTCAAAACCCTAGCATACATGGTTCTTTAGTTATGCTATGCATCAAAAGCGTAACGGAGGGACAAACGAACCAGAACCAATATGCCCCTCCAACTTTTTCAACGTTGGGGGCATAATAAGAAAGTTATTGACAGATCACAAAAAAGGCCCTTTTTTTACCTTTAACCTCTATGTATGACCTTGAACTTTCAGGTACCGAACTGGGTCATGCGTGCAACACATCTCATGGTGGTTAACATTTCTGCCTAGCAATTTCAAAATCTATCTAAAAATAAGAAAGTTATTGACCAAACACAAAAAAAGGCCCCTTTTTTACCTTTGACCTCTATGTATGACCTTGACACTTTAGGTACCAAACTGAATCATGCATGCAACACATCGT
Source organism: Lucinisca nassula (assembly GCA_963580285.1). Classification (NCBI taxonomy): domain Eukaryota; kingdom Metazoa; phylum Mollusca; class Bivalvia; order Lucinida; family Lucinidae; genus Lucinisca; species Lucinisca nassula. Next base: position 21,222,434 of record OY757012.1, read on the forward strand.
CCCATGATAGTTAATATGTTTGTCAAGTAACTTCAAATTCTATTTAAAAATAAGCAAGTTATTGACAAAACCCGAAAAAAGGCCCCTTTTTTTACCTTTGACCTCTAAGTATGACCTTGACCTTTGAGGTACCAACCTGCCTCATGTGCACCACACATCGTCTCATGGTTGTTAATAATTATGCCAAGTAATTTTAAAATCCATCTCAAAATAAGAAAGTTATTGACCGAATATGAAAAAAAGGCCCCTTTTTTGACCTTTGACCTCTATGTATGACCTTGACCTTTGAGGTACCGACCTGCCTCATGCGCACCACACATCGTCTTATGGTTGTTAATAATTATGCCAAGTAATTTCAAAATCCATCTCAAAATAAGAAAGTTATTGACCAAATACGAAAAAAAGGCCCTTTTTTGACCTTTGACCTCTAAGTATGACCTTGACCTTTGAGGTACCGACCTGCCTCATGCGCACCACACATCGTCTTATGGTTGTTAATATTTCTGCCGAGTAATTTTAAAATCCATCAAAAAATAAGAAAGTTATTGACCGGACATGATTTACCCATACATATATACATACCAACAAACTTCAAAGGGAGATAATTCAAAAAGTATAAATGCGAGAGTTATAGTTCTTGCGCACTGCACGTCGTCTAATGCTGATTAATAATTATATGAAGTTTCGTGAAGATAGCTCTAACGGTTTTCAAGTTACAGAGCGGACACGAAAGTGTGACAGACGGACAGACAGACAGACGGACAGACGGACAGACAGACGCCCAGGGGAAAAACAATATGTCTCTCCGAAAAAAATTTTTTCGGGGGAGACATAATTATCAATCAATATACACCACAACCTCTTTATAACACTGTTCATTATTACACAAATTTGGATATACACCAAAACCTCATTATAACACAGTTCATTATAATATGGTTTGGGTATTACACGGTTTCAAGGTGGATCCCAATATCTGTAGATTACATAAATGGTCATTTTTCTATATAATCTACACATTTATGTTTGGATATAACACGTTTTTTTAACTACGAGGGTTTCTGCTTTGGACCCAATAGTGTTTTACAGAGGTTGTGGTGTGATCTGCTTAAAGAAGGATCCCAAAAATGTAGAGGTTATACAGAAAGCTATATCATTAAAGCAGCATTCTCTACTGCCATATTTGTGATTTCAAATAATAGGCTTAAAAAGGACATCCATCCATTTTTCTTTTAACTAGTGTTATCTATAAGGAAGGCTTCATATCCAAGTCAGACTGTCTGTAATTGTTAAAATATTTGTACAGTATTTTGAAGAATTACATATATTCCTGTGGCAAGTAAATCTCAGAACACTCTTTGACACTGTGATAATAAACATGGTTGGCAGTCAGGAAAATACATGACATTCATGGTCAGTCATCATTAAAATTGTCTTTGGAGTCAATCCAGTTTTGATATTTTACGATCTATTGTTAACCGTTGATGAGTCTTGATTACGGTAATGAACCGAAGTATTGGGACAGATAGGCCTAAGCAAACAATGCAGACGCAGATCAGACCGTCTACATGGTTTGCCATTCCCTCTAAACTTTTTGGACTTATTACTGGATCATGAAACAACCTTGTTAAAATTTTAGGAGAATTACAGCAAAACCTCAAGGGGTCCAAATTTTAGGATTTTTACAGTATACCAGTTAAATTAATAATAATCCATAAAATTGTGAGCAGCTTACATGGTGTGTTTATAGAACATGAGCATAAAGCTGCAATCAATTTTAACACATGCGACTAGATCACCACTTTCCAATGTTGTCTCTCCGATGCAAAAATACCTGTCATTATCAGACATGCCTACTGTGTGTCAGATAAAAACATGCATACATGAGAATCTCAGCTTGTGAATTTGTGGGAAGAACGGCAAAAAGTTGGGATAAAATATGCAAAATCCCTAGTTTTCATGAGCTCCAAACATGGTTTTCTTGACAATCACTAACTCCCTCATTCTATCCCAGATCCAACTTACTGTAACCCATTCAGTACAAGAAACCCCTAAATGGGTACCTTGGCAAACATTGCAGGCCCAGATCAGAGGCCGCATTGTCTGATCAGGGCCTCCTCTGTTTGCTAAAAGTCCAGTCATTTTCCAAATAAATTTTGAAGAAAACACAACCTGACACCCCTAAATTTTGAAATGGACTCCTGCTATATACAAGGAGGAAGATTCCATTTGGTACAAAAAGAGTTAAAGCAACAGCTTCTCCTGTAAGCAGGGATACTCTGATTACAATGTTCTCTTCGTTTACAATTCTCTCCATTTCTAAGTACAACATGGATCATTTCTTAACCTTTAAGGGGAATGGGGACACCTATCTTTCTATCTATCCTGCATCACCCCCTCGCAGGGATTACATGCAGGTAATCCCATACAGAAACACCTGGCAGATTTTTCTGCCACTTTTCAAAAGGAGACAAGTTTCAAGACGTCCTGTTCGTTTTTTCTATAAGCCCTGTCCCACTGAAAAAGGGGGTCTACTCTTAGAGGAAAGAATTTGCTCTTGACCTCAGGAGCAAATTCTTTCCTTCAAGAGTAGACCCCTATTGACATGGGAGACAACAATACTTTTGCAAGAGTTGCCTACCCTGAAGGTGTATCCATTCCCCTTAAGCTGCCAATCACAACAATTGCCATCTGCTTTCTTGTCTGCTTGTTACTTTAAGTCATTGCTGTAAACAGCGTGGACCCTGATCAGACTGTTCCTCTAGGAGCAGTCTAATCAGGGTCCACTATGTTTGCTTGTATGCAAAAAAAAAACAACATTTTTATAAAAAGTTGGCAGGAAGGTGTAGCAGACGACAAATACACCACTTGTTCAGATGCAGTTTTTCTTAGCACCTTAAGGGTTAACCACTTTGATACCTAACCCCGTCCCAGACAAAACTTACTTTGAGGTAGTAGCTCCTCCTATAAGCAATGGTACCTTCATTCCTATCCTCTCCATTTCTTTAGCAACATGGATCATTTCTTCCAATGATGGCGTGATGAGACCAGAAAGCCCTATAAAGTCTGTTGAGGCAAGAAAAAAATTCTCATAAAAATCCTAAAAACTCGGACACCTTAGGACTCGCTGTAGTTCTCCTAAAATTTTGACAAATTTGTTTCAAGGAGTCCTAATGGTGCAGATGGAATGGCAAACAGTCTAGACCCTGATCAGAACAGTTTGATCTGGGTCTTCACTGTTTGCTTAGGCCTATCTGTTCCTAAGTATCATTATGCTAACAGAAATATATAGCAGATGACAATGTATTTTTAGCTCGGCTGTTTTCGAAGAAAACAACAAGGTATTGTCATAGCTCTGGCATCGTCTGCGTCATCGTGCAAAAACTTGGACATTTTGTAATATCTCTGTCATTTCTGAACATATTTACTTGAAACTCGAGCTAGTTGTTCGTTATAAAAATGGGGTGCAGCCAAGCGTTACCACCCGCATGTGGTGCTCGTTTTTTCTTATAAATGGGGTGCAGCCGAGCCTTAGCACCCGCATGCGGTGCTCTTGTTTTTTCTTATAAATGGGGTGCAGCTGAGTGTTAGCACCCGCATGCGGTGCTCTTGTTTTTTCTTATTTCTGACGACAAAATGGCTTGGCATGTCATATGAAGCATCTGTCTTCACCCAGTGCAAATGTTTAAAAACACATTTTCTCGCTACTTGACTCATATCTAATAATACAGAAAAAGAAAGTTGAAAGACTGGTTTTGGTTTGGAGATTGAAAGCCTAGTCAAGACTATTTAGGTCATATCAAGCCTGTCAGTTTACCTAACTTCACTTTTCCTGGGCAGACTTATACATAAGCATATAGTAAGGCTGATATGATTAATCATATAATTGATTAATCGATCGATAAATTCAACAAAAATGATTATCATTTCTGATTTGCTTTTAATCGATTACTTGATAGGTACAATTTACTACCCAAAGTTATGCCTAAAATAGCTGGATGAGTGGCAAACAGTGCAGACCCTGATGAGACGCTGCATCTCATCTGGGTCTACACTGTTTGCTCAGGCCTGTCTGGGTCTGGGTCTACACTGTTTGCTCAGGCCTGTCTGTTCAAATATACATATGGTAAAGTGCAACATATGGTAAGAGTCATGCTCAGAAGAAAGCCAGACAGGTAAAATTATGACAAAAACCTTAGCGATTACTAATCGATTATTGACCGCAATGGCAGGACTGATAATCGATTATCTTTTCAGCTCCTATTAGCCAACCCTATCATTTAGCCTGTGCAGTGCACATTCTTTCACTAGAAACTGACAACTGCCCTCCTTGAATCAGCAGGTGGGAGAAAATGACTAAAAAAATATTTCATGATCAATCAATCTCCTTGAAAGAATGTTGTTAATCCCAACCCGTAAAACATGAATCCGATTGAGCAACCAAGGCCTAAAGAGGATTGGAATAAGGGAGAAACAGTTATCTGAATTTTCTTGTATTACAAAGCAGTGATTTCATTCTTCTTTATGCCACCAGATTACCCCTTTCAGGCCTGAGTTTCTGAAGTGACCTCTTACATCTGTGAAATTGGACACATCCATTTTTGAAAATAGGGGGTTTAGTCAAAAGCAATGAAAGGAGGGCAAACAGAGTAGATCCTGATGAGATGGCTCATTCAGGCCTCATACTGACGAAGCTTTTCCACACCTGAAATACCTAATTTTGTAGCCTTTACCCTCATCCTGTCGAACACAACAACCATTACCTTTGCAAACAGTGTAGATCCAGATCAGATGGCTTCTGAAGAAGCCATCTGATCAGTATCTACACTGTTTGTCATGCAGATTGTGATCTGAATAAATGCATTACATCAAGTAATTTGATTGGTAAATAGTCAGAAATGGGAATAGCTAAATAATATTCAGCAGGATAAGCATTTAATAGTCATTTTAAACAGAATATAGGAGGAAAAATCAAAATCTAAAAAGCCTGAAATCAAGAAAAATCAAGAAAAAATCAAGCCCTGAAAGCCTGAAATCCTGCATATGCCTGAAAAATATGAGGCCTGCTCATCACGAGCCATCTCATCCGGATCTACACTGTTTGCAAAGACTTCTGTACCAGTCTATAGGATTGAAAGGGTTAATATGTAATATTTACCTGCATTTTCTGTAATGGCTGTTTCTAGAATTTTCTCCCAGGGGCACATAACTCCCAGATCTATTACTCTAAATAAAAATACAACAAAGCTTTAAATCAACTAGAAATGCGTTCATAGGACACGGATGGACCTGGGTTTTGCACGTGACACATCGTCTCATGATGGTTAACATTTCTACAAAGTAATTTCAAAATCCATCCAGTTTCGGACCCTTTTTTTACCTTTGACCTCTAAGTATGACCTTGACCTTGGAGGTACGGACCTGGGTTTTGCATGTGACACATCATCTCATGATGGTTAACATTTTTACAAAGTAACTTCAAAATCCATCAAGAAATTAGAAAGTTATTGACTGTGTTTAAGTTTCTGACCCTTTTTTTGACTTTTGACCTCTAAGTATGACCTTGACCTTGGAGGTACAGACCTGAGTTTTGCATGCGACACACCGTCTCATGATGGTTAACATTTCTACAAAGTAATTTCAAAATCCATCCAGAGATAAAGTTATTGACTGCGTTTAAGTTTCGGACAGACGAACGAATGCATGGACGGATGGATGGACAAACAAACGGTCGGATGGACAAGGGCAACGTTATATGCCCTTCCACCATTCTTCGAATGGCGGGGGCATAAAAATTCTCACACACTTCCAAGATATAAGGTGACATACTCGAAGTTCCCACCAATGGGCCGGGCAAATGGGACAACCACTGGGCGTAAAATTTGGTCTACGTAATGCCGGCCAGTCAAGTTACCTTGAAAGATCATGGTAACTTGACTGGCCAGCATTACGTAGATCAAATTCCAAGACGACAACGCATGCCCACATCGAGCCTGTGTTGCTGTCAGATTTCTGAGACAACAAGGTGTATGGACACTGCCCTGGCCAGCCAAATCCCCCGATATGTCGCCGATTGAGCACATTTGGGATGTCTTGGGTTGCTGCGTGCGCAACAGGCCGCAGCGCTGTAACAAACAGCTTGGCCAAGCATTGCAAGAAGAATGGCGACGGATACCAAGGGAGATAATTCGTTGCACAATCACTAGCATGCCCAGAAGGTGTCGTGCATGCATCAATGCTCATGGTGCATGGACCAGAAAATGATCCCCTTTGCATATAAACCTTCCCTGTGACATTGAAGTTTCGCTTCTTTCTATTTGACTTTGGGAGTTCCCTTATTTTTTGTCCCTAGTATAGAAAACAACAAAGAAAGTATAACTGAACCTTTTCAATATTGAAGCTTATAAAAGTAGATTTAGTCTTAATATTAGGTGGTCGTAATAGCGGAATTTCACTGTAAATGTCAAACCGTGTAGATCATGATCTGAAGAAGACATCTGATCTGGATCTACACTGTTTTCAAAGGTAGGGGTTGTCCTGAACAGCAGGATAAGGGTTAAAAAGGTCTGGGCCTTGCAAAGAGAAAAGTGTCTTCAGAATATAGATTCCTTTGGTAGTTTTTCCCAAACCTAAAAGTAACAACTATTTAGGGATAGTTATGGGTAGTTTTTCCTATAACAGGTATGGGCCATGCCAAGTGAAAAAGTGTCTTCAGTTATGTATGCCCAATAAAGATGCAGATCTACCTGTGCATCCAAGCAGTGTGATAATATAATGTTATTAATCAAGTAATTTCGTATTGTCCCAGTTACAGGTCCGAGGTCTGCTGTATTGGCACGAGGCCGAAGGCCGAGGCCAATACAGCTGACCGAGCACCTGTAACTGGGACAATAAGAAATTACTTGATTTATGACAATTTTATTAACTGACACCATAAAAACTTTAATATTGGTTGACCTTGTGTAATATTGGATAGTCAATTAATAAGTATCTCTACTGAGCCACCCCTATCCATGGGCGCTTGGAGAAATAGACTGGGCTGAAACTGACCACACATGAGTACTGGTAAACCGCTTAGAAGCAATAAGCCTGCCCATGCAAAGTGATGGGAGTCAAACCGTCCAATTCATATAAGCCTTTTAGTTTCATTGGCTGGCAGGACTTGAGATATCATTTCATCTCAATGTCGGGTGAAAAGCCCACAAAATTGGAAGCAATATCACCAAAATGACCTTAACAGTGTTGATGGGGACGTTAAACCTCAATTCAAACAAACAAATCTCTGCTAACTGTTGTGTTCTCAGTTTGTTAGTTTACGGCCCTATTAGGGTCATATTGAGCTGGTCAGTTTACCTAACTACACTTCCTGGCAGATTTAAAATGCGTAAGTGGTTTACCAGTACAGCCCACAGAGATAGCCTTCATCCAAAGACATGTTTTGCTTTGACAGCCCTTTTCAAGATTGTTTCACTTATATAGAGACGATCGCTAATCAGAAAACGGCAAAAAAACCCGAGTACCCGGAGAAAGACCATCTTCCATTGCAAAACTTGGCTTCTCACATGGCCCCGGCCAGGCTCAAACCACAGTGGCGATAGACCTAATGATCAGGAGTCAGCACTCTTATCCACTAGGTCACGGAGGCCCTCCAAAGACATGATTTTGCTTGTTGTTTTGTTTTTGTTTGATTTGAGGTTTAACGTCCGCGTCAACACTGTAAAGGTCATTTTGGAGACGTTGCTTCCAATTTTGTGGGACTTTAACCCGACATTGTGATGAAATGACATCTCAAGCCCCAGTCGCCCAATGAGCATGGGGTTTATAAGCATGGACAGTCCGAAACACGCACCGCTTTGCCTGGGCAGGCTTAGATCCTCTAAGTGGTTTACCAGTACTCATGTGTGGGTCGGATTCAGCTCTGCGTGGAAGCATCATGCAGCCCATCTTTTTCTCTAAGCCCCGATGGGCGGGGGCTGATTTGCTTCTTGTAGCTCAAACAGAATCATAATCTTCGTCTTGTTTCAAAATTAATGAAATAAATACCTCATAGTTCTAGATAAGGAGGCCAAATAATGATAATTCAAGGATCACTCTCCTTATTTCTCCATAAAAACGTATGTTGTGGGTACTTGTTAGAATCACCTCATAGAGGCGATTCTAACAAGTACCCACAACATATCTTTCTGACAAGAAATAAGGAAAATTATTCCATAAATTTTCTTTGTTATGCCCCCGTGTCTGACTCTAATTACCTGTAATTATTGCAGCCTAGTACAACACCAACTATGTTCTTTCCTATGTCGTGTACATCTCCTTTCACTGTTGCCATGACAACAGTAGCAACAAATGCAGATTCCTGAAATGATACAGTATACAAAGCAGTGAGCCTCCTTTGCACATCATTTTTATATACTGTGAAACTTTTGCAAACTAAGACAGGAATGGCTTGTTTCGTGTTGAAATTTTATGTCCCTGTCAACACTACTTACCGTAAAAATTCGGCTATAAGACGAGGATTTTTCCCATCTTATAGCCAAGGTCATGGATTGCATGCTTTTTTCTGGCAATGTCCGGCGAAGTCCAGACATACGGAAAATGCCGATCGATGATTTTTAAATTGATATAAATCGCCGCCCACAAACCGACGCTACCATTTTTCTGCACGCTATTGGTAAATGACGTCATCCGACACCAGCACCCCAACACGTGTTTAATGTCATTGTGTGTATCTCGTTCATAAAAACACGTAAGGAACCGGGAAAAAGGATTTTCTCGATAGCTAAACGGTTGTGAATAGAGGTGGATAGAAAACCAGCGCACAGCTCCCGAATTATCCCCAGAAGCTTCGTGTCAATAACCAACAACAGAGTTCGACTTTTCCCGCCCAGCGTCTTGCTATTTGGCGCCAAAACATAACCATTCATGAGATTGTAGAATAGTCCATTTTTGCAATGCAAACATCTACCGTAGGATGCAGCTTATTGTCTGAGGAGTGATTAAATCATTTTCACATTGATTGTGGATTAAATTTTATGATTGGAGAATAAATGTAAATACGAGACATAACTTGACCATATTTTCACACCTTATCGACACGCACCGCAAGGTGGCAATTATAAGACAGGGATTAACAATAGTGTCATACTTGAACCGTAATAAATACACAGATGGTTTGTCTGCATTAATTATTGCAATTTACTTACTGGTCTAGTTTTACCGGATTTCAGGACTCAAAAAGACTGACAGTTGTAGACAATTTTTTAATGCACTTGCCCGACCGGACGTCATAAGGTCAAAGTGCACCTGCCCGGCCCAATTTCCGTCTTGTCCCGGGCAGCCGGGAAATGGATTTGACAACCCTGTCGTCTATTAAATAGAAGTCTGTGAAGCTGTCTAGCCTTAGCCAGCAAAGCATGTACCGGGCCAACTTTGGGCCGACAGCAATACGACGTATCGGCCCGACGTTTGCCCGCTATTTTGTGATACCCGGGGCGTTGGTTCTGATTCTGAATACCTAGGCGTTGTGTTCCCCGATAAGGTGTTTTGTTCCCCGATAAAAAAAAAAAGTTCAGTTACTTATTGAAAAGCTGCAACAAATATATCTAAATATTTTGGATGGAAATAAATTTCCCCCTTTTCCCGACGCTTAATAGACCTACCGATTCAAATTCAGTAAGAGTTGTCTTTCTTTGTAACTCTCACAAACGAAGACACACTTTGTCAACAGACATAAACAAAGCCATGTGAGGGGTAAGTAGAGGGGTTTTCTGACAAAAAAAGGCAGATTTCTCACATCTAAACGGCATCTAGCTGTAGCAGATAGAGTAGCAGATAGACAGATATGGCAAAAATTTGACCCGTCTTATAAAAGAGTATATTAAAGCAAAATCCCACCTTAGAAAAACTGAAAAAGGGGTCCCTTCTTATAGCCGAATCGCCTTATAGCTGAATTTTTACGGTAGGTCATTCTGGAGATGTTGCTTCCCAATTTGTTGGGACTGTTAACTTACATTGAGATGAAATGATATCTCAAGCCCTACTGCCCAAAGAAACAACTAGGTTTTAAGGGATGGTCTGTCTCGCACCACTTTTCCTGGACAGCCTTTGACTGTCTAAATGGTTTCTCAGTACCCAAAGTTTGGTTGGTTTCAGCTCTGCATGGAATCCTCTACGCAATAGAACCTCAGTTTTGTTCATAGTTATATTTGCAGACCATAAAAAGAGAAAATGTTAAACATATTACGAATGAATTGAAGAAATGTTTTGTGCCTATTCAGAAAGTAGATGAATAGGCACAAAGGTTGGGTAGGTTCCGCTCGAACCAATTTTGATAAAGAATTTACGAGCATCAAAATACAAAATTAGACCCGAAATTAATTTTCATTGTAGTATTCCTTGCTTGCCATATGGCTCGCCATTACGAAAACATGCCAATACCAATACATTGTAAATTTTACCGCCGAAAAACAACAATTTTAAGATTTAAAAATTGTGATATTTTTCTTATTTCTGCTCAAAATATAGATTGTGGATACTCGTTAGAACCGCCTCATCAAGGCGGTTCTAACGAGTACCCACAATCTATATTATAGAGCAGAAATAAGAATAATGATGAGGTGGTTCTAACAAGTATCCACAATCTATATTTTGAAGCAGAAATGAAAAATAATGTTTACCCCTGTAAACCCCAGTTTTACTATATAAAAGTGGGGTTCAAGGGGGTCAGAATTATATAGGCATGTTTTCCTGATACGTATGCTATTTTCGGCTATTTTACAGTTTTTCTAGGTTGTTTGACGTAACTACACGTTCCTGTGCTATGTTGACTACTAACAAACTCATTAAGCAAAAGAGGTTGCAAACTGAATCCTGGGCTTTTGTCTATACCTACCAGATTTTTGATTCCTTCTTGTTTCATTCTTTCTTCTCTCTCTTTCTCCATGAATGGTATGAGATGTCCGACAGCTTTCTTCATCACTCTGGCAGATTTTATGACTTGAGGTAGAAACATCTTCCCTGCTCCAAACAGATCACCAACAATGCCCATACCCTGAAAATTGTCAGTTATTCATGTACACATTATGATAATACAGTTGAACTTCAATGGCTCGAACACCTTTGGGACCTCGAAAATCTGTTCGAGACAGGGGTAGTTCGAGCCACTAAGGGTTACTATCACAAGGCATAACGAGATACTTTTAGACATCTTTTCGGTGTTCTATAATGAATATGTATGTTGTGTGTACTCATTAGAATCGCCTCATCGAGGCGATTCTAATGAGTACACACAGCATACGTTTGCAAGATTAAAGACTAAAATCTCCTTAATTATCCACCACTATTTCTTACGTAGAGGATTTCGCTAGGGGCTCAAGAATGCGTTCGACACATCCATGGTAAAAGAGCCATCGGTGTTCGAGCCATCGAAGTTCTACTGTACATCCATGTTATAAAATGATGTCTCTCCTATCTATAGAACCAGCATTTTTCACATGAAAATTCTTTATATCTTTCTTGTTTCTAGTCAAAACACAGATTGTGGGTGCTCATTAGAACCACCACCTGAATGTGGTGTTCTAATGAGCACCCACAATCGTTATGTTGAGCAAAAATGAAAACCATCTATACCCCTGTAACCCCAGTTTTCCCTGTATAAAGTGGGGTTTACAGGGTTTTAATTTTATGGATTTGTTAATATGATAACAAATCATTGGCCAAAGTTATGAAACTGCTACATTAAATCATACGACTTTAACAACAGATCCTAAGCTTTGGTTGAGCAAACATGGGCCCACTTATGCTGTACCCTTAATTCATCAATTATTTGCATATTTTAACCTTTTAAATGAACATGAAATTGATACTGACATATTAAATATAAATGATGCAGTGTTAATTTAAGCATAATAAGACACAGACATTTCTGCAGATACAGACATTCCATACATTACAAATATGCTGTTGCATTTTTGTGGCACAGAGTCCATCTTCATAGCCCATAGTCTCTCTTTGCAAACTTTTAATACTTCCTGCTAGCAATTCTCAATACTTTTCCTCAAAAACCTGTTATAAAACAGTTTATCAGAACATAGTTGTTGTTTAAAGATGGATTCCAAAAATGTATAGATTATATATGGTTTTTTGTTTGTTTGATTTGAGGTTAAACATCCCCGTCAACACTGTAAAGCTTATTTTGGAGACGTTGCTTCCAATTTTGTGGGACTTTTACCCGACATTGAGATGAAATGACTTCTCAAGCCCTGCCACCCAATGAAACCAATAGGTTATATAAGCATGGACGGTCCGACACTCGCACCGCTTTGCCTGGGCAGGTTTAGATGCTCTATGCAGTTTACCAGTACTTGTGTGTGGGCAGGTTTCAGCTCTGCGTGGAAGCATCATGCAACCCATCTATTTCTTCAAGCCCCGATGGGCAGGGGCCAATAGATTATATATGATTACCCTTGTTTAACTAATGGACTCAAACAACAGTGTTATAAAGATGTTGTTGAATAGTTTCGTTTCAGTCCAATCAACAAAAATACCTGTCATTATACACTGTCAGAAATAGCAGAAAAATACATTTAATATTTTCTACCAGAAGGGATACCACTGTGGAGCGCTGTGGTGCAATGGTAAAGCATTGGATTTGAGATCGAGAGGTAGCCGGTTCGATCCCCGCAAGCGCCAAATGTTGTTTCCTTGAGCAAGAGACTTTATCCACATTGCTCAGTACTGGTTCCTACCCAGGAAAAAAGAGGGCCACATGGAAGATTAGTACTAGTACTAAATGTGTTACCCTCTATAAATAAGGTTGATTATTATTAGTATTATTATTATTACTAACATTAACTTCTTTCTGTTTTCCACAGGTAGTTGTTTACAACATTAACTATCTTCCCTAACCTAACCCAGAAAAATTCATTCACAAAGTGTGGCAACTCTCAAAGTGAGTGAGTGTTTGAGTTTTACGTCTCACCAACAACTAAGATCATACGTAGACAGGACCTCGGTTTAAAGACTCATCCGAAAGTCTGGAGAAGCTTGGGATCGATCCTGCGATCCCTGGTTTACAAGGTGAGTAGCATAACCACTATGCCACGGAGGCTTCTAGGCAACACTCTAAGATATTTTTTTCCATGAAGTGTGTGTGTGTGTGTGTGGGGGGGGGGGGGGGAATTCGGGTTTAACGTCGCTTTCAACAATTTTTCAGTCATATCACTATGGTGTCTGGTTGTGACAGGGAGCTCAATGCTCACTTTTATAGTGCTGTCTCACTGAAGTATCATGTCCCAGACACATTCCATGATACCACACCCAGTCACATTATCCTGACACTGGGTCGACCAGTCCTAGCTCTACCCCGTAAATCTGAGTGCCAAGCGAGGGGCAGCTAGTACCATTCTTAACGACTTTGTTATGTCGCGGCCCGGGATCGAACCCGTGACCTCCCGTTCCCCAGAGAGGACACTATCAACTGAGCTATCGGGGCCGTTTTTTTTTTTTTCAATGAAGAGTATGTTGTGTGTTCTAATTATAATCACCACAATGAGGGTCCAATGATTACACACAACAAACATTTAGTTTATAGAAGATCAAAAAAGGCATTACTTAATCGTTCCCACTATTCCTCATGACCTGGCATTATGATTAACCCTCAGTGGTTCAAACACCCCTATCTCTAACAAATTTTCACCGTCCAATGGCATTTGAGCAACTGAAATCCTTCTTTAACCCATTTTGTATCAGAAACCCCAAAATGGGTATTTGGAAGCAGTGCAGGCCCAGATCAGACGCCGCAGAATGCGGCGTCTGATCAGGGCCTACACTGTATTCGAAAAGTTCAGCCATTTTTTCAAATAAAGTTTCAAGAAAAACATAACCAGTCACCCCTAAATTTTGAAATCGACTCCTGCTGTATATACGGATGAGGATTCCATTTTAGTACAAAAAGGGTTAATTACCTTCATCAGTGGTCCCTCTATGACATTCAGAGGTCGTGGATATTTCTTAAAGTTCTGTCTGGCCTCTTCTACATCTTCTACCACATATTTATCAATTCCCTTTGAAGAAAGAAAATTTTATGAACCCACCTATAAGAAAAGGGCACTTATAACTCTGATTTATGTTCTTTAAATGTGTATGTGCAGCCAACTAATAAGGTTAGTCATTTGACTTCTTACCCTAAGATATTCTCTACATATCTGCTAGTAGCAGAGACTCTGGCAAGAGGGTGCATAAGCACAATCTCACTGGTTTCTTACGTAGTAAGTGTTCTTTTCTCATGAACTGACTCATATCAATGCCTACGACTAAGAATTAGTCTGCCACATGTTTTATTGAAATCAAAATGACAAACAACTGAGTGAAACCCACAGCATGACTAACATGTAAGAAGGACTGCTTCTTCCAAAGCCATCTGATCAGGATCTACACTGTTTGCAAAGGTAGGGGCTGTCATGTTTGCGGCATAAGGGTTAATATCAGTGTGGTACTGCATGCTTACCTGGATGCCTTCAAATTCTACCATTAGGCCATGTTGCAACTGACATCTCGCAACTTTAAGGTCATGCAAAACCTTTGTTATGCAAGCATGTATATTCTGATAAAATGCATATTTCAAAGCTAAAAGTAATGATATTTTAAGGCTATACTAGTAATGATGCAAAATATTTATAGCTATGATACAAAATATTTATAGCTATGATTCAAAATATTTATAGCTGTGTGTGTGTGTGTGTGTGTGTGTGTGTGTGTGTGTGTGTGTATTGGCTACCAATCGGGGAAGTAAAAGACTTATTGCACTGATACTGGGGGATTTGACCCTTGTTGGGATATCTTAGGATACAAGCTTTAAAAATACTGGAGTACCAGCGCTTGACAAAACCTACAATAAGACCGGTGGTGCTATGGTCGAAGACTCAGTTGAGCCGGCCCGCCAGGTCAGCCTTGTCGGAGCATTCTCTTGTTGCCCTATGAATAGCCCAGGGGTTATAGAAGACTCATGCAACCATGAAGACTCAGATCAGACTGCACGGATGCGCAGGCTGATCTGAGTCTTAGCTGGTTGCCCAGGTTTCGTCATGTGCTGGTTCATATTGTACTTGCTACAACAATTAACGTTTTAGCCACCACCATTTCTCCGGATAACTGGACCTTGTATTGTGTTTAATCAAGGGCTGGAAATAGTTTAGTACCTTGATGAGAGAGTAGGATAGTCTTTCTTCAACATCTTTACCTCTCCATTCATCACTCACTGCAGCCTTCTTGGCATCTTTACCCATGGACTACAATAAAAAGATAAATGCTGTATGTAAACATGTCATCCATTGTTTTAATGCATTACAATCAAATTAACCTATTAATAACATTTTGTATTTATTCATTTATTTGGAGTGGTTGTGGGTAATACCGAACATATAGCAATTAACAAACGCATTATGCAAAATTATGTCCAACAATTTTACTTGCTTGCTTTTGAGATTAACAGCCTAGTCAACACATCTCTTTCACTCTTGAGTTTCTGATACTTTTCACATGAGTTTCTGAAGTAATTTTTGAACTTGGACATATCTGTTTTTGGGGTTGTCGTTTTATTAAATACTACAGGGAAATCTGTCAAAATCACTAACAAGATGGCAAACAGTGTTGATCCTGATGAGATGGCTCATCTGGATCTACACCGTTTGCATAGGTATCTGAACTGGTGTAAGGGGCTGAAAAAATTACTTGTAATTTGCATTTTTGCCTAACTCCTAAAGATTATATTCACACACGATAAGGATGTCATACCTGAGCATATGCCAGTAGTTTTTCTGTCCCCTCTGGGTCTTTATCCCAAAGCAGGGCTTCTGACAGTTCCAGCAGCTTTGGTTCAATGTCATCATACACTGGTAAACTTCCAGCATTCACTATTCCCATGTCCAAACCAGCCTATATAGTAAAATAAATCATTTCCAATACATGTATGAGTATCTAAATTTCAATAATTTATTTCCTGTTTAACCATTTTGCTGATTTTGTTCCTTTTCGTTCGAACATCCCTGTCAATACAATTCAGGCCATTTTGGAGGCACTGCTTCCAATTTTGAAGGACTTTTACCCAACATTGAGATCAAATCTATTTCTCCAAGCCCCAATGGGCGGGGGCAATTTTGCTGATTTAAAAAAGTCTATGGAATTTTCTGGAAATGTTTACACAACTTATTCCACCATGCAGCCAAACTTAGTTAAGAGTGCAATATTTTGCAGTCTGTGGAAATGGTGTTAAGATCACTCTAGATCACTAGCATATCAATTATTACAATTTTGGGAAAAAGAGGGAGAAATTGCTGACTTTGTGCATATCAAGGAACTTATTTTTTTCGAACATATATACCATAATGATCCAGTGTTGGGACAGACAGGCCTACGCAAACAGTGCAGACCCAGATCAGGATCAGTCTGATCAGGGTCTACACTATTAGGATTTTTACGGTACTCCTTAACCCTTATCTTGCTGAATATTCATTCAAGCCACACCCATTTCTGTCTATCAACCAATGAAATTACTTGATGTAATTTATTCCTACAAATTCATAAACTGAATGCCAAACAGTGTAGATCCTGATCAGATGGCTTCAGAAGCCATCTGATCTGGTTCTACACTGTTTCCAAAGATAGGGGTTGTCGTCAACAGCATGGTAAGGGTTAAACCAACTCTAGACATGTTTGGTTCAAACAAGTGTTTCAAAGTCAGCAAAAGGGGCATATGTTTACAATGACCCTGTGCTTAATAGAAGACCTTTTCAGTCTTCTTTTAATGACTGACCCTTATCCTGCTATTCACGACAACCCCTACCTTTGCAAACAGTGTGGATCCAGATCAGATAGCTTCTTCAGAAGCCATCTGATCAGGATCTACATATTTGTCATGCAGTTTGTTATTTGCATGAGTACATTATAGTAAGTACATGTAATTGGATTGGGTGATAGTCAGAAATGGATGTGGCTAAATTAATTTATTCAGCAGGATAATGTCCAAGCAAAATGTGCTCTTAATACCGCAAATACAGTACATGTATTAGGGTAGCAAGTTCTGCTTTGGAAAAAAATCTCACCTTTAGGGGAATGGGAACACTTGGCAGATTTTTCTGCCATTTTTCAAAGGTAGACAACTTTTGTGACTTCCTGTTCACTTTCCTATAAACCCTCTCCACCCCCCCACCCCACACCCTCTGAAAAGGGGTCTACTCTTACAGGAAAGAATTGGCTCCTTAGGAGCAAATTCTTTCCTTTAAGAGTTGACCCCCTACTGACATGGGAGACAAAAATACTTTTGCAGGAGTTGACTCCCCTGAAGGTGTATCCAAACCCCTTAAAATAAATGATAACAGAATCTTTAAAGGGGAATGGAAACGGAACACGTTCATGTCAATAGGGGTCAACTCTTAAAGGAAAGAGTTTGCTCCTGAGGAGCCAATTCTTTCCTTTAAGAGTAAACTCCTTTTTCCGTGGGACAGGGCTTATAGAAAGGCAAACAGGAAGTCTGGAGAGTTGTCTCCCTTTGAAAAATGGCGGAAAAATAAGCAAGGTGTTCCCATTCCCCTTAAATACACATTCATCTCAATTATTGTTGAAATTTTACTGAATACTTGTCTCTACAAAAGTTTGTCTCTACAAATGTTCGCTAAAATTGAGAAAAAAATTTGAAGCATCACTAACTTCTATGGCATGATAGAGGAATACACTGTGCATGGCTTCTCTCACAGCTTCCATACCTCGGAATGAGAATGAGAAGTTGGATACCCCACCACTCACTCTAGCACCTGGTAGAGTTTGCTGCAATAGAAAATAATAAACACTATAGCATCACAATCATCAAAGACACTAATGTGAGCTGTACCAAGCAAAATGGGATCTTTGAGCATGTGTACTCAGTTAAGACTCAAAATAGCCTGTGCACCTAAACACTGTCAAAGTTATTATACAGTCTTGACAGTCTGAATTAAGAAACTTTGGGCAAAGAGGCATCCATATAACACACAGCCAAGACTCTGATCAGACTGCACTATTGTGTAGTCTGATCAGCCTTTGCTTGGTGAACATGCATTAAGACCCTTTTTTGCTTCAAGCCTTGGCATGAACCATATAATTGTACTTCATGGTCCAATTGTTCAAAGCTAGTGATGGCATCATCAAATGCATCATGATGACCTCCGATCATATCGTAAGCACTATACACATACCGGTATATTTCCTGAAACAATGTGAGTGGCTTTTAATGATCCTATTTATTGATAGTGGTTTAACATCCCTGTCAACACTATTTAGGTCATTTTGGAGAAATTGCTTCCAATTTTGAAGGACTTTTACCTAACCTTGAGATGAAATGACACCTCAATCCCTGCCGCCCAATGAAACCAGTAGGGCTTATATGCATGGATGGTCCAACATGCACCACTTTGCCTGGGCAGACTGCAAGCCCTGATGGGTGGCCGTGATGATCCTAAGTGTTGGGACAAACATGCCTAAGCAAACAGTGCAGACCAGCAGTCTGATCAAGGTCTTCACTGTTTGCAATTCCTTAATCACCTTTTGGGCTCCTTGGTGGGTCTTGAAACAAATTTGTTAAAATTTTAGGCAAATTACAGAGTCCTCAAGGTGTCCGAATTTTTAGGATTTTTACAGTATGCACATTTTTTTTTTTTCAGCAAAAATATCAGTGTACTAGGTACTGTACTCAACAGAGCAGTTAATGTTTTGACCATTAACAAGCCTGTTAAGTTGATGATGTTTTGAACAGCTGGAATAAGGAGATTCCATTTAAAATGGCATAGTGTAATACAAGAGAAAATGTATGCTCTATTTAAGAATGAATCGCTAGCCAGGACACAAGAAGAAAGGTCCTCTGACTAGTAAATAATTTAGACCAGCCTTTGCACCTGTTCCATATTAAAGGATTTCTTTGTTTTGGGTTTTTATGGACCTTTCAAGATTATTTCACTTATTTCCAGCTGATTTTTAAACCAAAATTGTTGAAAAACAAAGTCATTGGAGGAAAAAATATACATTAATGATCCTAAGTATTGGGACAGACAGGCCTAAGCAAACAGTGTAGACCTAGATCAGGAGCAGTCTGACCAAGGTCTACACCCTTTGCCAATGACCCAGATCAGACTGCTCCTGACCAAGGACTACACCGTTTGCCATTCCATCTCCACTTTTTGGACTCCTTGCTGGATTGCGAAACAAACTTGTTAAAATCTTAGGAGAATTACAGCAAGCCATCAACATGTCCAATTTTTTAGGATTTTTATGGTATCATTCTGTTGTAAGATCCTAACAGGGCTCAATCCCACAGCAGTGAGAGATTAAGGGCTTCACAAAAATTAAGTGGAGGACTGTATATAACATACCAAAGCTGTTTAGTGTATATTAAATGTGTATGTGTGTGTGTGTGTGAATTCGGGTTTAACATCGCTTTCAACAATTTTTCAGTCATCTCACGACGGTGTCTGGTTGCGACAGGGAGCTCAATGCTCACTTTTATAGTGCTGCCCCACAGAAGTATCATGTCCCAGACACATTTCATGATACCCGACCCAGTCACATTATCCTGACACTGGGTCGACCAGTCCTAGCTC
The DNA here is from genome assembly GCA_963580285.1 of Lucinisca nassula. Lineage (NCBI taxonomy): Eukaryota > Metazoa > Mollusca > Bivalvia > Lucinida > Lucinidae > Lucinisca > Lucinisca nassula. Next base: position 21,242,059 of record OY757012.1, read on the forward strand.
TACCTCGTAAATCTGAGTGCCAAGGGAGGAGCAGCTAGTACCATTTTTAACGACTTTGGTATGTCGCGGCCCGGGATCGAACCCATGACCTCCCGTTCCCCGGAGCGGACACTCTACCAACTGAGCTATCGAGGCTGGTGTATATTAAATGACACGGAAGTCCTGAACAGGGCAGGGATGCAAGGTGTACATACTCTTCTGAAATTAGCACAGTTAAGATGGACAGGCCATGTTACCAGAATGCCTCGGGAACGTTTGCCGAAGAAAATTCTCTATGGAGAACTAGAAATGTGCAAACCCCCCCAAGGCGGTCAGAAGAAGTGCTACAAGGACACCTTCAAAGCCTCCCTCAGGGAACTTCAACATTCCAACAGAGTCATGGGAACAAATTGCACAGGACAGAGCAACGTGGCGAGGTCTCATCAAAAGGGGTGCCAAGGAATACTATAGAAAGTGACCAGTGGGTCACGTATACCCCCGGTCAGCGCCATACTCTGATATATCTTTTGAGCTTGTATGTAATATGAATGGAGATGTCAAGAAGCTATAAGAATCTATAAATGTGCTTGTAAAAGCTAAACCAAACATAAAATTTCAAAATGGACCAAGGGAGTGTGGGCATCAAAGTTACTGAAGGGGTGGGGGGTATCAATGTTACTGAGGCAGCAGGGTGGGGTATGCATCAATGAAATCTTTGGACTGGTATGCAACATCCATGCAAGCATCAATTGAATTTGTCTTAAGAGTTAAGAACATACAGGCATCTATAAACTTTGTCATAAAACTTGAACCAAATATAAAATTTCTAAGTCCGTGACCTTGTCACTGTGGGTGGGGGAAGGGACATACATCACGAAATGTTTGGACTGGTACATTGTGGCAAGTATAAACTGAATTTGTCTTAGAGTTAAGAACATACAGGCATCTATAAACTTTGTCAGAAAACTTTAACCAAATGTAAAATTTCTCAGTCTGTGACCTTGACCTTAAAGTCACTGTGGGGCTGGGACATGCATCAATGAAATCTTTAGACCAGTATGTAACTTCAGTGTAAGTATCAACTAAATCTATCAAAGGGTTCAGAAGATACAATCTCTTAGAAACTTTGACGCAAAACTTTAACCAAATGAAAAATTTCTAAGTCTATGACCTTGACCTCAATACAGTGTAAGTATCAACTAAATCTATCACAGCGCCCAGAAGATACAATCTCTTAGAAACTTTGACGCAAAACTTTGACCAAAATGTTAATGGATGGATGGACAGACGGAAAGACAGACTGACGGATGGCAGGACGAAAACATTATACCCCCATAGCATACTTCCTGTGCCGGGGGTATAATCAGGCAAAAAGAATCAGTGAAGCTGAGCAGAAACGTGCACAGCGCGAAGCCAGAGCTAAGTCATCACAACAGAGCTGTCTTCCTATAGCCTCTGTTGCTCTATTTGCAACAGTCAGCTCAGAGCTAGAATTGGTCTCATCAGCCATCTTAGAACACACAAATAGAAAGATTTCTCAAATATGATTAAGATTGGTCATTGTCAGTAATGACAGATGAACTATTTTTATATATTAAATGCCTTGGCTGAATATAAACATCAAAAAGACAGGTAACATCTAGAGCTGACAGCACAAATGTGCAAGCTGATCTGGACCCAGCTGTTTAAAGACTTAACAAGCTCATTAGTGGTCATATTGTTTCTGAGTGTCAACCAAGCAAATTACTTGATATAATATATTTGTTCTATTCACAAACTGCATGACAAACAGTGTAGATCCTGATCAGAAGCCATCTGATTTCTTCAGAAGCCATCTGATCTGGATCTACACTGTTTGCAAAGATAGGGGTTGTTGTGAACAGCAGGATAAAGGTTAGAGTTTCCAATGTAAGATAGGGTTTTTCCATACCTTGATTGTCTTTGTCGCCTCAATAAATGCCACTCCATATTTATTATGCTCTTCCATCCCAGTTGCTATGGTTAGAATGTTAGGATCAAATATGATGTCATGTCTGTTAAAGCCCACTTTGTCCACAAGCAGCCTGTAGGACCGGGTACATATCTCTACCTTTCTATCAGCATCAGTGGCCTGAAAACAACAGTAGATACGGAGGAGAAATGAAGATAATCAATAAGCAGGGGTAATAAGAGGATAAATGTACAGTGACATTCTGCTAGTAAGACAACCTAATAATTCTGGTTTAAAAAGCTTATTTAGAAGGGTGCAGTTATTCTTTCTTTTCGTTTTCTGAAAACGGTGTATTCTGGCTAGGGATCACCTTTGGGACTGTTTAAGACCACTTTTGAACAGTCCCAAAGGTGATCTTAATACGCTCAAATAGGAATTTTACTGTATAAGTTATTTTGATTCTTGATTTTGCTTCAGAATCACATTCCCCGTCTGAGAGTGATATTTGTCTGAGCCGTTAGGCGAGGGTAAATATCGCATGCAAGCAGGAAATGTGATCCCATTTCCCCCCTCAAGAATCGAAATAACAAAGTTGTTATACTGGAAAGCATTTTGACGACATTTTGAACTTTGTTTCAATGTTTTCCAACGGATTCTTTTGGAGGGTTTGTTCCACTGACAGTCATTTAAGTGAGATTACTAATGATTAAAGAGAAATGTTTTGAAAGTTTTCTTTTTTTTTTCCATATGATTTATATAATCAACATGTTCGAAATGATAGTATCTAAGATCAAACCAAACCAGTAGAAACATGTATCACTGCAGCTCTAGTCATGTGCATACATATACCTGTCCTTCTTCATCAAAAGCCATGACCACCACTGCTCCACCATATCTCTTGATCTTCTTGGCTTTGTCTAGGAAATCCTGCTCCCCTTCTTTAAGACTGATGCTGTTCACTACACACTTTCCCTGAGTACACTTGAGCCCGGCTTCTATCACAGCAAAGTTGGAGGAATCAATACAGAGAGGAACCTGAAACAATACTATAATGAGAGCTCGAACTTAAGCAAACATGTCTTTGGGGATTTTCACCAAGTAAGACAAAAATGCATAGGTTACTCCCATTTTTGCAGCCAAAATGCCAGGCTATTAGATCTTGTAAATTCTAGAATAGAAGAGTTGATATTTGGACCAGTAACAAGGTCATTAAGCTCTACATGCACAAAGCTATGACTTCATTCTGACAAAAATTTTGTTGTTTTGGATAGTATAATTTCGTGTTAGTTTATTTTTGACATTTATTATTTACAGTGAAATTCCAGTATTAAAACAAGTTAAAATTATGACTACCGTATTTGCGGTCAAAAGGGCACAATGGATTTGGACATTTCATTCTCATCATAAAAACCACCCCTAGCAAGTTCCTCTAATAAGCAAAGGGCCAGGTGCAACCACATGCATCTTAACCCATATCCTGCTGAATAAACTAGACAAGTGCCCAGTGGGGCACGTAAACCAGGCCAGGGCCATCACCTCAGCTGAAACAAGAACTACAAAGGGAAATAACTCTAAAAGGCCTGATCCCTTGGCCCTTATTTTCTTTCCCACAATACAAGTAGTCATACTGATCATGTGTGCAAAATTTCAAGTTTCTATGTGAAGCAGTTCCTGAGATATCTTTGACACAAAATAATTGTTTACGGACAGACAGACGGAAAAGACAAAAACTATATACCCCCATTGCATACGAACATTGCATACTTAATATGCCGGGGGTATAAAAAAGACAAAAACTATATACCCCCATTGCATACGAACATTGCATACTTCATATGCCGGGGGTATAATAATTTTGCCACACCCATTTCTGATTATCAACCAATAAAATTAAGTGATATAATTTTTTCGTTCACATTCACAAACTGCATGACAAACAGTGTAGATCCTGATCAGATGGTAGGGGTTGTTATGAACAGCAGAATAAGGGTTGAGCCAACTTTGGACATGTTTGTCATGTCTGGCTGAACCAAATATGTCCAATGTCAGTCTAGGCAGCTTATAAACACAATAAGTTCTTTCATAAACACAAAGACAATTTGTCCCTCTTTGTCACATAAGACTAACAATTGATATGTTAGAGTGATCTTTAAGCACTGCTTATATTTTTCTTTTGATTTTGGTTTTATGGCCCTTTCAAGATTATTTCAGTTATTTTGAGCAGGATGTTAATCAGATGTGGGCTAAAACCGGACTTCCCAGAGAAAAAAACCCTGACCTTCAATTGAAAGGCTTGAACTGCTGCAGTGAAGGACTTAAGCCCTGCTTAACTACAACAGACTCCTAAATTTTGCACTCATAACTGGTGTCAAATATTCTGTGTGTGTGCTTATCACAGCATGCTTTCTAATTCTGGCAAATAAGGCAACCTGGTGTGACCATTCATCCATAAGATGCCAATCACAACAATTGTCATCTAGTTTGCCATCTGCTGGTTATACAAAAACTTACAAAAAGTCATTTTTGCAAACAGTGTGGACCCAGATCAGACTGCTCCTCTAGGAGCAGTCTGATCAGGGTCAACAGTTTGCCTGGGTGCAAAAATATGTTTGAAAAGTTGGCAAGAAATGCAGCAGATGACACAAACAAACGTCACTTTCAGAAGCAGTTTTTCATGGCATCTTAAGGATTCATTGAGCACTCGTTAGACAAATTTTCACTTCACATGCCTCATTAACCCATTGCATTTGGGAAACCCCTAAAGGGGTACTTTGGCAAACGGTGGAGACCCAGATCAGACACCACAGAATGTGGCGTCTGATCAGGGCCTGCACTATTTGCTAACAGAATAAAAATGAAAAATTAGGCCTGACACCACTTATACGACAAATGGACTTGCCCAACATATAGCAATGGAAGAGTCCACTAGTATACAATGGGTCAATACCTTAGCAATGTCAGGCTCTGATGATATGAGGTTTACAAACTTGGCCATAGCTGCAATACCATCTAACATCCCTTCATCCATATTGATGTCCAGAATCTGGGCTCCATTCTCAACCTGTTGCTTAGCAACAGTCAAGGCTTCCTAAAAAGGAAAAGGGTACTTCTACAATTTCAGGTTATTTATCAAAATAACATATGACGCATTAGCTGGAAACTACTTCTTATAATTGGATTTTCCTTTTTAAACTTACATAGCTCCTATTGGGATAATTTGGCGTAATTTTTCTTTTTTCTCAAAAAGGAAAACAAACTTGTTAAAATCACCTTCATGAGGCAATTCTAGCAAGTACCAGATATAGGAGGACATTTTAATCCTTATCATGCTGAATATTCATTTAAGCCACACCAATTTCTGTCTATCAACCTATCAAATTATTTGATGTAATTTATTGCTACAAATTCATAAACTGAATGCCAAACAGTGTAGATCCTGATCAGATGGCTTCTTCAGAAGCCATCTGATCTGGATCTACACTGTTTACAAAGATAGGGGTTGTCATGAACAGCAAGATGAGGGTTAAGGCGTGTTTGGTTTGCTCATCGGTCAGCCAGAACAATTTGGATATCAAAATTTCTTCAGTCCTGCACACATGATATGTTTCTAACAAGTAATAAGAACATTTCCTTATGTATCCTGGTTATAAGTTATGCAAGTCTTAATTTACAGTCCTGTATTCCTATAACTCATTAATTCAAACTAGAGCAGCAGTCGATGGTATGCCATCGCAAATACCCGCTTTTCCTATAAACAAGCCTTTTCTTAGAAATTTGACCTTTGACCTCACCCCATGACCCCAGGGGGTCAGATGAAAATTTCGCCACCTTCATGCACATCTGCAGTCCCCAAGCAATGTATGTACCAAGTTTGGTCACTGTAGGTAAAGAAACAAGAGGGCCATGATGGCCCTGGATCGCTCACCTGATCCATAGTGTAACAAGTGGGCCCCAGAGAGGGCCATTATTGGCCCCAGGGCTTTAATGTACATAATGTTGAGGGAGGTCTTAAAGGTGAAGCTTCATACCAAACATCAACAAAGGCTAAAATTTGAACAATCTTGTCAAAGGTCCACTAGATGAAGCTACACATCAAATATCAAAGACCTGGGCCTAGCAGTTTCAGAGAAGAAGATTTTTAAAGATTTTCCCTATATAAGCCTATGTAAAATCAAAGGGCCCCGGGACAGGGGCATTTTTTGCCCCAGCACTATAGTTTGAACAATCTTGGTAGGGGTCCACTAGATGAAGCTTCATACCAAATATCAAAGTTCTGGGCCTTGTGGTTTCAGAGAAGAAGATTTTTAAAGATTTTCCCTATATAAGCCTATGTAAAACCAAAGGGCCCCGTGGCAGGGGGGGATTTTTTGTCCCAGCACTATAATTTGAACAATCTTGGTAGGGGTCCACTAGACGAAGCTTCATACCAAATATCAAAGTCCTGGGCCTTGTGGTTTCAGAGAAGAAGATTTTTAAAGATTTTCCCTATATAAGCCTATGTAAAATCAAAGGGCCCCGGGACAGGGGCATTTTTTGCCCCAGCACTATAGTTTGAACAATCTTGGTAGGGGTCCACTAGATGAAGCTTCATACCAAATATCAAAGTTCTGGGCCTTGTGGTTTCAGAGAAGAAGATTTTTAAAGATTTTCCCTATATAAGCCTATGTAAAACCAAAGGGCCCCGTGGCAGGGGGGGATTTTTTGTCCCAGCACTATAATTTGAACAATCTTGGTAGGGGTCCACTAGACGAAGCTTCATACCAAATATCAAAGTCCTGGGCCTTGTGGTTTCAGAGAAGAAGATTTTTAAAGATTTTCCCTATATAAGCCTATGTAAAACCAAAGGGCCCCGGGGCAGGGGCATTTTTGGCCCCAGCACTAAAATTGGAACAATCTTGGTAGGGGTCCACTAGATGAAGCTTCATACCAAATATCAAAGTCCTGGGCCTTGTGGTTTTAGAGAAGAAAATTTTTAAAGATTTTCCCTATATAAGCCTATGTAAAACCAAAGGGCCCCGTGGCGGGGGCATTTTTGGCCCCAGCACTATAATTTGAACAATCTTGGTAGGGGTCCACTAGATGAAGCTTCATACCAAATATATAAGACCTGGGCCTTGTGGTTTCAGAGAAGAAGATTTTTAAAAATTTTCCCTATATAAGCCAATGTAAAAGCAAAGGGCCCCGTGGCGGGGGCATTTTTGTCCCAGCACTAAAATTTGAACAATCTTGGTAGGGGTCCACTAGATGAAGCTTCATACCAAATATCAAAGTCCTGGGCCTTGTGGTTTCAGAAAAGAAAATTTTTAAAGATTTTCCCTATATAAGCCCATGTAAAACCAAAGGGCCCCGTGGCGGGGGCATTTTTTGTCCCAGCACTAAAATTTGAACAATCTTGGTAGGGGTCCACTAGATGAAGCTTCATACCAAATATCAAAGACCTGGGCCTTGTGGTTTCAGAGAAGAAGATTTTTTAAGATTTTCCCTATATAAGCCTATGTAAAACCAAAGGGCCCCGGGGCGGGGGCATTTTTGGCCCCAGCACTGTAATTTGAACAATCTTGGTAGGGGTCAACTAGATGAAGCTTCATACCAAATATCAAAGACCTGGGCCTTGTGGTTTCAGAGAAGAAGATTTTTAAAGATTTTCCCTATATAAGCCAATGTAAAACCAAAGGGCCCTGTGGCGGGGGCATTTTTTGTCCCAGCACTATAATTTGAACAATCTTGGTAGGGGTCCACTAGATGAAGCTTCATACCAAATATCAAAGTCCTGGGCCTTGTGGTTTCAGAGTAGAAGATTTTTGAAGATTTTCCCTATATAAGCCTATGTAAAACCAAAGGGCCCTGGGGCGGGGGCATTTTTGGCCCCAGCACTATAATTTGAACAATCTTGGTAGGGGTCCACTAGATGAAGCTTCATACCAAATATCAAAGACCTGGGCCTTGTGGTTTCAGAGAAGAAGATTTTTAAAGATTTTCCCTATATAAGCCAATGTAAAACCAAAGGGCCCCGTGGCGGGGGCATTTTTCGTCCCAGCACTCAAATTTGAACAATCTTGGTAGGGGTCCACTAGATGAAGCTTCATACCAAATATCAAAGTCCTGGGCCTTGTGGTTTCAGAGAAGAAGATTTTTAAAGATTTTCCCTATATAAGCCTATGTAAAACCAAAGGGCCCCCGTGCGGGGGCATTTTTGGCCCCAGCACTATAATTTGAACAATCTTGGTAGGGGTCCACTAGATGAAGCTTCATACCAAATAACAAAGACCTGGGCCTTGTGGTTTCAGAGAAGAAGATTTTTTAAGTTTTTGGTGAAAAAAATCTGTTTTTGGCTCCTGTGACCTAGATGTGCAACGGACCGGAACCATTTGACCCATATTCAAACTTGACCGAGATATTGTCATGATGATCATTCTGAGCAAGTTTGATTAAGATTGGACCAAAATTGTGGCCCCTAGGGTGTTCACAAGGTTTTTATATGATTTGACCCGCTGACCTACTTTTTAACCCGATATGACCCATATTCGAACTGGACTGAAATATTGTCACAATGGTCATTCTGAGCAAGTTTCATGATAATTGGACCAAAACAGTGGCCTTCAGAGTGTTCACAAGGTTTTTCTATGATTTGACCTACTGACCTACTTTTTGACCGGACATGACCCATATTCGAACTTGACCAAGATATTGTCATGATGATCATTCTGAGCAAGTTTGATTATGATTGGACCAAAATTGTGGCCTCTAGGGTGTTCACAAGGTTTTTCTATGATTTGACCCGCTGACCTACTTTTTAAGCCGACATGATCCATATTCAAACTTCACTAAAATATTGTCACAATGATCATTCTGAGCAAGTTTGATGATGATTGGACCAAAATTGTGGCCTCTCGAGTGTTCACAAGGTTTTTCTATGATTTGACCTACTGACCTACTTTTTCACCCGACATGACCCATATTCGAACTTGACCGAGATATTGTCATGATGATCATTCTGAGCAAGTTTGATGATGATTGGACCAAAACTGTGGCCTCTAGTTTGTTCACAAGAAAAAGTTTACGCACGACGGACGACGGACGACGACGCCGGACATCTTACGGTCACAAAAGCTCACCATGACCTTCGGTCAGGTGAGCTAATAAAAAAGTAGTTGCATTCACAAGAAACGTGACAGACGGAAGGACGGACGGACATCCGGACGGACGGACGCCTGTGACGAAAATAAAAACGGGTATAATAACTTTATAAATGATTTATGTTCAACAATAAAATTATGACACTTTCTCATCTGCCAACTTTCCATGTGTTTCTTATTAATTGTTCAACTGAATAAATTAATTTTGCCACATCCATTTTTGACTATCAACCAATCAAATTATTTCATGCAATTTATTCCTATAAATTTAGCAAATGAATGACAAACAGTGAATATCAGAGCAGACGGCTTCTCTGATCAGGATTTACAGTTTGCAAAGGTGGCGCATATCCTGGTTCTCAAAATGATGGCACCACTCCTATACCACACAATATTATATACACTATAAGTCTGAGGAATAGACGGAATCCTTCAATCCAATCTTAACATCCATCTTTTAAGCCTAAAGGGGTTACCTTTTGAAAGCAAAAAATCCATTACAGATCGAAAATGGGCATCTTGGTTTTATTGGGACTCGCCATAACTATAGTTTGCAAGATTGTTTATGCACTCTAACGTGCACATAAGCAGTCGTCCAATTTCAAAGTAAATGGAAATAATAATATACATAGCAACAGATAAAGAGGGTATATGGTGATAACTGAAGGATAATTTTCCTTTTTTCTGCATATAAACTTATGTTGTGGACATTCATTAGGACACCACCAAGGCAGTTCTAACGAACACCCATATCATAGGCTTTTATGGAGAATTGACACAAATTAGTATTCCATTGTCACCAAATACCCACCTTATTTGTTTCTATGAATAGTAACACTACTATTATCCCACCTCATAATTACCGGTAGTGACTAGCCTGGCGAACCGTCTGGATCCTGCCACATTACATCTCTCTCCGATATTGACAAAGTTTGTATATGGACCTATTTTCATTGGTTCTAAACCTGTCAGCAAGAAAACAGGAAAAGTGTGGTTAGGTAAACTGATCAGCTCAGTATGACAAATTTAAACCTAAAGACCATTCCCTTTGGAATTCACTAATCTTCAATACAGAGTTTTTCAATTTCTTTTACTTGCTTTTTTTTTTTTTTTTTTTTTTGGTTTGGGTTTTACGGCCCTTTCAAGATTATTTCACTCATATCGAGCCGATCGTTAATCATAGGTGGGCGAAAACCGGAGTACCCGGAGAAAAACCACCTGACCTTCCGTTGCAGAACTTGGCGTCTCACACGTGACCCGAGCGAGGCTCGAACCCACGGCGGTGAGAGACCTAATGACTAAGAGTCAGCGCTCTTATCCATTAGGCCACTGAGGCCCGTTTTTTTTTTTTTCTTCTTCTTCTTTCTTTTTTGAACAACCTAATGAACAATGTGAATGTCATTTCAAGACTGTCAGTTTGCGTAACCACAATTTTCCTGGCCAGGCGCAGTACATAGCAGTTACCCAATATTATACACATTCTTTCACAAGCAACTGACAACTGCCTTTTTTTATTCAGCGGAAAGGAATGACTACAGATCATTTCATGGTCAATCTCCACTAAAGAATATTGCCATTCTTTTTTTGCATTTTACGGCCTTTTCAAGATAATTCCACTTATACTAAGCCATTCTTTAATTGGAGGTGGGCGAAAGCCGGGGTACCCGGAGTAAAAACCACCTGACCTTCCTTTGCAGAACTTGGCGTCTAATATATGACCCGAGCCTGGCTCAAATCACAGCAGTGAGAGACCTAATGATTAAGAGTCAGCACTCTTATCCACTAGGCCACCGAGGCCCAATGAATGTTGCCATACCCAGCTGTCCGGTTGAACCCACAACCTCCTGATTACTACTCATACACTCATCCAACTGAGCCACCAAGGCCAGCTGATTGTGTGGTCAGAGACTACACTGTCTGAACACTAAAAACCAGCCTATAGTGAGTGTTTGTCTTCTTTGGGTTACTGCTAATTTGGGGTTAACAATCACAAAATTTGTTTGTTTGATTTGACATTTAACATCCCCATCAACACTGTATAGGTCATTTTGGAGATATTGCTTCCAATTTTGTGGGACTTTTACCTGACATTGATATGAAATGACATCTCAAGCCCTGTAGCCAAATGAAACCAATAGTGTTTATAAGCATGGACGGTCCGACTCGCATTGCTTTGCCTGAGCAGGCTAAGATCCTCTAAACAGTTTACCCGTACTCGTGTGCAGTCGGTTTCAGCTCTGCATGGAAGCATCATGCAGCCCATCTATTTCTTCAAGCCTCGATGGGCAGGGGCCGGTAACCACACCCTCTTTATAACACTGTCCATTATGGAACAGTTTTGGAAATAACACACTTTAAAGAGGGATCAGCCTCGATAGCGCAGTGGTTAACACTTTCGACTCATGATCGAGTGGTTGTGTGTTTGAATCCGGCACCTGGTATCAAGGTGTGTCCTTGGGCAAGACACGTAATGACACTGCTTCACTCCACCCAGGTGTAAATGGGTAGCAATGGTGTAATAGTCACTGCCTCTCTCTCATCCGGAATGAGTGTTCGAGAACGATTAAATAAGCTTGAAGCTTCGATTACAATAGAACTAAAATAAATTCAGAGTATATACTAAAGATGGATCCCTAAAATATATAGATTATTCAGATAAATGGTCATTTTTCTACATAATCTAGAGATTTTTGTTTGGGTATAACATGGTTGTTTAACTAACACGGTTTTGACTCTGGAGCCTTACACCAGTGTTATTAAAAGGCTGTGGTGTATTGAAAAACTGATACTTTTAACCACAGAGCAATATACCCTAGACTCCCACCTTTCAAAGCCCCATATACCATGTGCAACCTCTAGGCCTGTCAATCATAGCAATCAAGTGTCAGCTCGTGAATGACTCATGTTACTGACCTGACAAGAGCATGTAGTCTTCATCTACACTGTCTGGGGGTACTCTGGGATGAAAATGTTGTACTGCTTCTTTAATGGCCCTGCAATGAAACATATAATGCTTTTTTGATTATATTTGTCAGCAACTCTTAGGCAAATCAGGGGCCAGTTGTTCAAAACTATGACGTTAGTAAAGATATTGTTAAAACTTTGATCATTTTATATAGCAAATGGGTCGGCCTCGGTAGCTCAGTCGGATGCGCATCTGACTGGTGATCAGGAGGACGCGGGTTCGATAACTGCCTGGGTGGGCAACATTCTTTCATGCAGATTGATCATGAAATCTTTTCTACGGTCATTCTCTCCCTTCCCCTGATTCAAGAACAGCAGTTGTCAGTTTCTGGCAAAAGAATGTACACTGTACTGGTTAACCGCTTACGTATAAGCTTGCCCAGGAAAAGTGTGGATAGGTAAACTGACCGGCTAAAAAATGACCTAAACAGTGTTGACTGGGCCGTTAAACTCCAATACAAACAAATTATATAGCAAATGTGCTTATATTTTTGCTGAAAAAAATGCTGCTCTCATTTTTTCAGCAAAAATAACAATGTGATAATAATTATTATATTGTGCTTGCTAGAACAATTAACAATTTCACCACTAATGACCTTGTTAAGCTAACAATGCTTTGAACAACTGGTCCCTGGCCTTCAAACTAGGATTCCCTTGTACAAAGCTGACAATTTAATAGCTAAGCCTTTCTCTGCTGAATAAATTAATTTTGCCATTCTTGACTGTCAACATATAGATTTACTTGGTGCAATTTGTTCCCACAAATGTATCCCCCTTTTTGACCTCTAAGTATGACCTTGACATTGAAGGTATTGACCTGGGTCTTGTGTGCAACACATCAACTAATGAAGAGGAACATTTCTGCACTGTAACTTTAAAAAGTTCATACAGAAATAAGAAAGTTATTGACTGTACATAAAAAAGCCCTTTTTTACCTTTGACCTCTAAGTATGGCCTTGACCGTTCAGATACAACACATCCTCTCATGATGATTAACATTTCTGCCAAGTAATTTCATAATCCATCAAAGAATAAGTTATTGACTGTACACAAAAAAGGCCTTTGGCCTCTTGGTATGACCTTGACATTGGAGGTATGGACCTTGGTCTTGCAAACAACTCATATTCTAAAGAAGGTGAACATTTCTGCGAAGTTACTTTAAAAAGTCCATCCAGAAATAAAAAAGTTAGTGACTGGACACACAAAAAAAAAACTCTTTTTTTTACCTTTGACCTCTTAGTATGACCTTGGAGGTACCGACCTGGGTCTTGCGCATAACAGATCGTCTCATGATGGTTAACATTTCTGCCAAGTAATTTCACAATCCATCCAGGAATAAGAAAGTTATTGACTGAACACGAAAAAAGTCCCCGTTTTTTACCTTTTACCTCTAAGTATGACCTTGACCTTTGAGGTACCAACATGGGTCATGCAAGAGACACATCGTCTCATTGTGTTTAACATTTCTGCCAAGTAATTTCAAAATCCATCTACAAATAAGAAAGTTATTGACCGAACACGAAAAAAAGGCCCCTTTAACCTCTAAGTATGACCTTGACCTTTAAAGTACCAACCTGGGTCATGTACGCAACATATTGACTCTTGGTGGTTAAAATTTCTGCCAAGTAATTTCAAAATCCATTTAAAAATAAGAAAGTTAATGACCGAACATGAAAAAAGGCCCATTTTTTACCTTTGACCTCTAAGCATGACCTTAACCTTTGAGGTACCAAACTGGGTCATGCACACAACACATCATCTCATGGTGGTTAACATTTCTGCCAAATAATTTCAAAATCCATCAAAGAATAAGAAAGTTATTCACCAAACACGAGAGGTCCTCTTTTTTCACTTCTGACCTCTAAGTTTGACCTTGACCTTTGAGGTACCAACCTGGGTCATAAGCGCGACACACCTTATCATGGTGGTTAACATTTCTGCAAAGTAATTTCAAAATGCATCCAAAAATAAGAAAGTTATTGACCGGACTCGATTTGCCCATACATGCAAACATACCGACAAACTTCCAAGGGAGATAACTCAAAAAGTATAAATGCAAGAGTTATAGTTCTTGCGCTCCGCACATCGTCTAATGTTGATTAATATTTATATGAAGTTCCGTGAAGATAGCTTGAACGGTTTTCAAGTTATAGAGCGGACCCGATTTTGTGACAGACGGACAGACAGATGCCCGAGGAAAAACAATAATTATGTCTCCCCGAAAAGGGGAAGACATAATGACAGAACAGTTAACGTTTTGATCATAAAGGATTAAGTTAATCTAACATTGCTTTAAACAACCATGGTCAGCTCCTGTAGATTCTGATGAAATGCTTTATATTGAGCCATCTTCCCTGGATCTACAGCATTTGTTGCTTTTCATTCTCATATTTTTTTTTAGTTTTGACTGAAATGTCTTTTTGTCTATTTTAACCTTTCTCCTGCTGGCTAAATCTATTCAGCAACACCCATTTCTGACTTTCACCCAATCAAATTACCTAACATTTATCTTGCTGAATAAATTAATTCAGCCACACCCATTTCTGACTATCAACCAGTCAAATTCCCTGATGTAATGTATTCATTTGATTCACAAACAGAATAACAAACACTGTAGATCCTAATCAGATGAATAAGCCATCTGAGAAGAAGCCACCTGATCTGGGTCTACACTGTTTGCAAAGGTTGGGGTTGTTGTGTGCAGTGGCTTTTAAACACTGCAGCCCAGTACAGACACTTATGCAACTAGACAATCAAGTGAGCATATGCTCACCAATACCCACGGCTACAGCCATCAGTAAAACATGAGCCAAAGAAACATACATTCGAGTTCATACAACCGTCTTTTGAGCAGAAATGAAGTGACCATTTTCATAATTCTTCATAATTTACTATATTCAAAGGGAAATTATAAATAAAGTAGGCAAACCAGAGTTGTTATGGCTCTTGTGTTCTGCCCATCCTATTATTGTGTTTAACATTCATTTGAAGTCCCATGAAATTATCTCAAACGGTTTTAAATTTACGGAGCAGACAAAAGTGTATGGTAAAAATGGCCATTTTCAATATTCAAAGGGCAATAAGTCTGAAAGTAGAAAAGCAAGAGTTATGGTTCATGTGTTCTGCATGTTGTCTCATGGTGTTTAACATTTGTGTGAAGTTTCATGAAAATATGTCAAACCTTTTAAAAGTTATGGAGCAGACACAAAGATGTTAACAGACACATAATTTACTATGTTCAAAGGGAAATAATTTATAAGATATGCAAACAGTTATGGTTCTTGTGTTCTGCCCATCCTATTATTGTGCTGTACATTTGTTTGAAGTTTCATGAAATTATCTCAAACGGTTTTATAGTTATGGAGCGGACACAAAGATGTATGTTCAAAGAGAAATAATCCATGAAGCATGCAAACCAGAGCTATGGTTCTTGTGTTCTGCCCATCCTATTATTGTGCTATCGATTTGTTTTAAGTTTCATGAAATTATCACAAATGGTTTGAAAGTTACAGAGCGGACACAAGTGAATGGTAAAAATGGCCATTTTCAATATTCAAAGGGCAATAACTCTGAAAGTAGGAAAGCAAGAGTTACGGCTCATGTGTTCTGCACATTGTCTCATGGTGTTTAACATTTATGTGAAGTTTCATGAAAATATGTCAAGCAGTTTAAAAGTTATGGAGCGGACAAGAAAATGTTAACAGGCAGACACACATACACACACACACACAGAAAAGACGAAAACTATATACCACCATGGCATACTCCGTATACCGGGGGTATAAACAGTTTAGATCCAGATAAGAAGCTTATAATGAGCCATCTCATCAGGATCTACAATGGTTGCCATTCTGTTTTAAAGACACAATATATTACAACTATTTGCAACATTATGTATGTATCCTAAAATCGAAGATATAAGAGTCTGCCTTGGAAACTCAGGGCAAAAGGCAGGCATAAATTCCTCTAGGACTTCAGTTATGCTAGCTGTTGACAATGTGTGTTTAGTTATACCAATATATTGTCCAAGTATGTTTCATTCATGTGCTCACTGAAAAGCAAAATGTGCAGACCCAGATCTGAAAACAAGATATTTATCTAGTCACATGGTGTTTATAAATTCAACATAACATACCTATATAGTCAACAGAGAAAAAAAATGAATAATTCTGCGACAATTCAATGAGAATAAGTGTGTGTTGTGAAAAGCAACTGTTTTACAGGGTTCAACAATCACTACTAGAGCTGATCTACTGTAACTAGAAAAAGTGTTCATAGGACACGGATGCCCCAGCCAGATGCCATTCATAAAAAATATTACAAATGTACTTAAAATCAATCATAAATTATATTAAAATCATAAATGTAGGCGGTAGAGCGATGACAAAGTTTTTCTAAAAATAGCCACAGTGACCTTGACCTTGAGGTCATGACCTTGAAAGTCAAAGCAACTCGAGATATTATCATAAGAAACATTTGTGTGAAGTTCTATTAACATCCATCAATAAATATAGGCACTAGAGCAATGACAAAGTTATTCTAAAAATAGCCACAGTAACCTTGACCTTAAAAGTTGAAATAGCTCGAGATATTGTCATAAGGAACATTTGTGTGAAGTTATACTGAAATCTGTGAAGAAATGTAAGCGCTAGAGCCATGACAAAGTTTTTCTAAAAATAGCCACAATGACCTTGACCTTCAAAGTCAAACTCGCTCAAGGTATTGTCATAAGGAACATTTGTGTGAAGTTATATTGAAATCAGTGAAGAAATGTAGTCGCTAGGGCGATGACAAAGTTTTTCTGAAAATAGCCATTGTGACCTTGACCTTGAAAGTCGAAATGGCTTGAGATATTGTCATAAGGAACATTTGTGTGAAGTTATATTGAAATCGGTGAAGAAATGTAAGCGCTAGAGTGATGACAAAGTTATTCTAAAAATAGCCACAGTAACCTTGACCTTGAAAGTGGAACTCGCTAGAGATATTGTCATAAGGAACATTTGTGTGAAGTTATATGGAAATCGGTGAAGAAATATAGGCGCTAGAGTGATGACAACATTTTTCTAAATATAGCCACAGTGACCTTGACCTTGAAAGTCAAAATCGCACGAGATATTGTCATATGGAACATTTGTGTGAAGTTATATTGAAATCAGTTAAGAAATGTAGGCGCTAGAGCGATGACAAAGTTTTTCTAAAAATAGCCACAGTGACCTTGACCTTGAGGTCATGACCTTGCATCAAGGGCAGATAATCCAAAAAACAAAAATGCAAGAGTTGTCTTCCTTGTTCATGACACATCGTCTCAGTGTGCTGAATGCACCTGTGAAGTTTCATGAATATATTCCGTACGGTTTAGGAGTGATGGCCCGGACACGGTTTACTATATGGTACTAAGTCAAGGGCAGATAATTCAAAAACCAAAAATGCAAGAGTTGTCATCCTTGTCCATGACACATCGTCTAAGTGTGCTGAATGCACCTGTGAAGTTTCATGAATATATTCCATACAGTTTAGGAGTTACGGCCCGGACACGACATACCATTTGACTATATATGGAAGTAAGTCAAGGGCAGATAATTCAAAAACTAAACAAGCAGGAGTTGTCTTCCTTGTTCATGACACATCGTCTCAGTGTGATGAATGCACCTGTGAAGTTTCATGAATATATTCCATACGGTTTAGGAGTTATAGCCCGGACACGGTTTACTATATGGTACTAAGTCAAGGGCAGATAATTCAAAAACCAACTAGAGCTGTCAGAGGATCTGACTATAGCCCCGCTTCAGCGCTGTCAGAGAAGAAAGTTATTTAAGCTGCAGAGAAAACAGTGTGTGTGTGTGTGTGTGAATTCGGGTTTAACGTCACTTTCAACAATTTTTCAGTCATATCACGACGGTGTCTGGTTGCGACAGGGAGCTCAATGCTCACGTTTATAGTGCTGCCTCACTGAAGTATCATGTCCCAGACACATTACATGATACCACACCCAGTCACATTATCCTGACACTGGATCGACCAGTCCTAGCTCTACCCCGTAAATCTGAGTGCCAAACGAGGAGCAGCTAGTACCATTTTTAACGACTTTGGTATGTCGCGGCCCGGGATCGAACCCGAGACCTCCCGTTCCCCGGAGCGGACACTCTACCAACTGAGCTATCGGGGCCGGTACAGAGAAAACAGTTATGAACAAGAAATAACTGTTGAAAATTTTACATTATCTGGAAAAACTCTAAGAGTTGTGAGCCCTTGTCCCTCATTTCAATGAGCATGATACATTACCAGAATGTCCATGTTTATACTAAATTTCATCTTCCATTTTTCAATGTTCAAAGGGTAATAACTCCTAAAGTAGGCAAATCAGAGTCAGGGTTCCTGCGCTCTGCACATTGTCTCATGGTGCTTTACACTTGTGTGAAGTGTCATGAAAATATCTCAAATGGTTTGTGAGTTATGGAGCCGACACAGTCAAAATTGCCTTTTTAAATGTTCAAAGGGCAATAACTCCTAAAGTAGGCAAACCAGAGTTATGGTTCCTGCACTCTGCACATCATCTCAAGGTGCTTTTCATTTATTTGAAGTTTCATGAAAATATCAGAAACGGTTATGGAGCGGACATAGTTAAAATTGCCATTTTTTAATATTCAAAAGCCTATAACTGAAAAAGTAGACAATCCAGAGTTTGGGTTCCTGCGCTCTGCACACGTAATATGGTGCTTTACATTTGTGTGAAGTTTCATAAAATTATCTCAAACGGTTTTTGAGTTATCGAGCAAAGACGGCTAAAATTGATATTTTTCAATATTCAAAGGGAAATAACTCAAAAATTAGGCAATCCAGAGTTATGGTTCCTGCACTCTGCACACCATCTCATGGTGTTTAATGTTTGTGTGAAGTTTCATGAAAATATGTGAATGGGTTTTAAAGTTATGGAGCGGACACGAAAATTGTTAACAGACACAGACAGACACACAGAAAATACGAAAACCAGAGTTATGGTTCTTGCGCTCTGCACATTGTCTCATAGTGCTTAACATTTGTGTGAAGTTTCATGAAATTATCTCAAACGGTTTTCGAGTTATGAAGCGGACACTGTTAAAATTGCCATTTTTCAATGTTCAAAGGGCAATAACTCCAAAAATAAGCAATGCAGAGTTATGGTTCCTGCGCTCTGCACATCGTCTCATAGTGCTTAACATTTGTGTGAAGTTTCCTAAAAATATCTCAAACGGTTTTCGAGTTATGAAGCTGACACAATTAAAATTGCCATTTTTCAAGGTTCAAAGGGCAATAACTCCAAAAGTAGGCAATCCACAGTTATAATTCCTTCGCTCTGCACATTGTCTTATGGTGTTTAACATTTGTGTGAAGTTTCATGAAAATATGTTAAGCAGATACAAAGTTATAGAGCCAACACAAATTAACGGAATCACGGAATTACGGAATTACGGAAAATGTTCGAAGGGCAATAGCTCCAAAAGTAGGCAATCCACAGTTATAATTCCTTCGCTCTGCACATTGTCTTATGGTGTTTAACATTTGTGTGAAGTTTCATGAAAATATGTTAAGCAGATACAAAGTTATGGAGCCAACACAAATTAACGGAATCACGGAATGACAGAAGGACATGGCAAATCCAATATAGCCCCACGTTTTCAAAGCGGGGCTATAAAAAAGCAAGAGTTGTCTTCCTTGTTTATGACACATCGTCTCAGTGTGATGAATGCACCTGTGAAGTTTCATGAATATATTCCATACGGTTAAGGAGTTATGGCCCGGACACCGGACGAACGAACGGCCGGCCGGACAGGGGTAAATCTTAATGCCCTTCCGGTATTCTCCGAATACGCGGGGCATAAAAATCCTAAAAATTGGGACACTTTGAGGACTTGCTGTTATTCTCCTAAAATTTTATCACAATTGTTTCATGATCTAGCAAGGTGTCCAAAACGTGCAGGCAGAATGGCAAACAGTGTAAACCCTGATCAGACTGCAGGAGCAGTCTGATCTGGGTCTACACTGTTTGCATAGGCCTGTCTGTTCCAAAAACTGGATCATTACCGTTTTTCTTAACATTAACAATCAGCACTTTCAGGATGGAAAGAAAGTATCTGTGTTATGTTACAGCAAACAACCTGTAAAGTTTTACCTGATGTGTTCAGGTGTGGTACCACAACATCCACCAACGATATTCACAAGATGCTCCATGGCAAACTCCTGCAAACAGAGCATTTTACATTAGTGGTCATTAATCATAGCTCGAGATAAGGTGCCTTTTTCAAACGAAAACTACTATTGTTCTTATTTCCTTGAGGAGCAGTCTGATCTGGGTCTGCACTGTTTGCTTAGACCTATCTGTCCCAATACTTAGGATCATTACGGTAGTGGCATTGTATTATCCAAGCAGTGATCATTAAAGTGCTGATCAGACTGTATGGATGTGTAGACTAGTCTGCACCTATGTTACTCCAAAATGGCTAAAACTGGTTTTTCGGCCTCCGCCCATTGGTTTGATACCTGCCAGGTCACGGCCTTCGCCATTGGGGCTTGAAGAAATAGATGGGCTGCGTGATGCTTCCACTCAGAGCTGAAACCAACCACACACGAGTACTGGTCAACCGCTTAGAGGATCTAAGCCTACCCAGGCAAAGCAGTGCCAGTTGGCCCATCCATGTTTATAAACCATATTGGTTTCATTGGGCGACAGGGCTTGAGATGTCATTTCATCTCAAAGTTGGGTAAATGTCCCACAAAACTCCAAACATAAGCAAACCAGATTAACGGTTCTTATGCTCTGCACCTTGACTCATCGTGCTTTACATTTGCTTTACAGATGTGTGAAAATATCTGAAATATTTTCAGAGTTATGGAACGGACAATGTTCAAAGGGCAATAACTCCAAAAGTAGGCAATCCAGAGTTATGGTTCATGCGCTCTGCACATCTGCTTATAGTACTTTGCATTTGTGTGAAGTTTCATGAAAATACCTCAAACGGTTTTTTGAGTTATGGAGCAGACAAAGTTAAAATTGCCATTTTTCAATGTTCAAAGGGCAATAACTTCAAAAGTAGGCAATCCAGAGTTATGGTTCATGCACTCTGCACATTGTCTCATAGTGCTTTACATTTGTGTGAAGTTTCTGTGAAGTTTCATGAAAATACCTCAAAGGGTTTTTTGAGTTCTCATGAATAACGGAATTATGGTTGACATTTTTCAATGTTCAAAGGGCAATAACTCCAAAAGTAGGCAATCCAGAGTTATGGTTCATACGCTCTGCACATCATCTCAAAGTGCTTCACATTCGTGTGAAGTTTAATAAAAATACCTCAAATGGTTTTTGAGTTATCATGAATTACGGAATTACAGACAGAATTACGGGATCACAGAAGGACAAGGCAAATCCAATATAGCCCCCACTTTTTCAAAGCGGCGATATTACTAAATCCGGTTTCCTCATCATAACATTGTGAAATCAAACTGATTCAAAGTTTAGGACAATTAACAAACAGATAAGCACTGCCTATCAAGGAGTCTGTATAGGTTTAATTGTAGGTATAACTAACCTTGAGCTGATGTGCCATCATTTCTGGAGTCTCATCGTAGTCTCCAAATGTGTTTGGTAAACCTGTAGAAGTGAAGAAATGCATGTACACTAGCTCAACAAAGCTACCGTAAAAATCCTAAAAATTTAGACATCTTGAAGACTTGCTGTAAATTTAAAATTTTAACAAACAAGTTTCCAGATCCGGCAAGGAGTCCAAAAGGTGCAGATGGAATGGCAAACAGTGTAGACCCTGATCAGACTGCTCCTTTAGGAGCAGTCTGATCTGGGTCTGCACTGTTTGCTTAGGCCTGTCTGTCCCAATACTTAGGATCATGTGGTACTGTGATACGTTTTCTTATTTCTCCATCAAAACATAGGATGTGGGTACACCTTAGAATGGCCTCATTGAGGCTATTCTTACAAGTACCCACAGTATGTTTCTAACAAAAAAATAAGGAAAACTATAACTTAACCCTTTTTTTACCATGGAATCTTCCTCCTTATATATTGCAGGTGTACAAGGGTTGTTTGATAAGTTCGTAGACTTTCCTCATATTTCTGTTAATATCGACAGATTTTGATAAAACTTCTGTACATTATACCTGCATCCATTCTTTAGTCGGCTGAAATGAGCATCGTCTAATTCGAAGTTTCTATCCTGAGCAGACCGATGCCATGGCAATGAGGGTATCGCTATGCCGGGGAGGATATTTTATGGCAAAATCAGATGTATGTATGTTAAACTTTAACTTGAGTTTACCATGTTAACGTTTTATCTAAATGTACGAAAACGTGCTTGCCATCAGATGTTGTTCTGATGTTGTTTCAGTAAAATTTCTAAGTCATATGTATATCAACTGGAAAGTTACGGAGAAAAACACAGCATTAGTGCTCCTGAAACATGACGTCAACAGGCGACGTTGAAACCAGATCAGTGATTAAATTCTGCGTTGGACTTGGGAAAACACCAACACAGACTCTAAAATTGATGGAAGAATCCGAAACTGTACGGAACTGCAGTCATGCTTTAGTATTTAAATGGCATAAACGTTTCAAGAACGGACATGATAGTGCTCAAGATGATGTATGGTGCAGAAGACCAGTTTCAGTCCGCGAGTCACTACCTGGTAAAGTAAAGGAGCTTCTCAGGACTGACAGGTGATTGACCATAAGAATTTTAGCAGAGAGATTTGAAGTATCTACTTCTACAATTCACAAAATACTTACAGAAGTTTTGAGTATGTCAAGATGTAGTGCGCGATGGGTGCAAAGACTTCTAAAAGATGAGGAAAAGGTGAAGCGAGTTGCAGCATCTAGGAATTTCCTGGACCGCTACGAAGCTGAAGATGAGGATTTCCTAAACCGAATAATAATGATGGACGAGACATGGTTGTGGCACTTCGATCCGGAATCAAAGGCCCAGTCATCGGTTTGGAAAACGCCTGATACTCCTCCCCCTAAGAAGGCCAAGGTTTCGAGATCCGGAGGGAAACACATGTTGTGTTCTTCATGGACAGATGAGGAATGATCCTACAGCACCAGCTACTCGACGGGCAGACAGTAAACGCCGAGTACTATTCAGAGGTGAGTTTCTGTTCAATTTTATGGTGTTTTGATTTATAGCTTAATTATATTTATATCAAGAATAAGAAATAATTATGGTAAGTACAATGAATGCGTTTCATATGCCCATGCGCAATTCCTATAAAAGCAACACCGTCCTTAATCACCCGGCTTTCATTTTTCAGGACTTAAAGACTCATATTGTTCGTCCCCTGAGTAGGAAACATCCAGACCTCCAGCTAGACAGAGTTATACTTCACCAAGATAATGCCCCTCCCCACACAGCCAACTCGACCCTTCTGGAAATAGCCATACTTGGATTTGAACTCCTTGATCAACCACCAGACAGCCCAGATCTCGCGCCCATGGACTTTCTTGTGTTCCCGGAGGTGAAAGATAAGTTACGAGGAAAAAAGTTTGACAATGTGCATTGCTTGAAGAGAGAGACAGGAAGTATTGCATCAACATTTGATAGCAAGTGGTATAGTGACACATTCGACAAGTGGATAATGGAACACAGGAAGTGTATACGGCTTAGTGGCGATTATGTTGAGAAGATGCGCTAAATATAAAGGATTGAATAATGTGACGACGTCATCAGAAATTGTTTGTAACTTTTGACTCCCCCCCGGGTAGCCGTTAGTGCCCTTGTTGTTTTTTGTTATACAAGAGGGCCCAATGGCCCTATATCGCTCACCTGTGTACGAGAAAATCATTAGTCTAGGAGACCACTTGTCATTGCTACATACTAAATATCTAAGCTCAGGCAAAGCGGTGTCCATGCTTATAAACCCTAATGGTTCCATTGGGAGACGGGGCTTGAGATGTAATTTCATCTCAATGTCGGGTAAAAGTCCCACAAAATTGGAAGAGACATCTCCAAAATGACCTATAAAGTGTTGACAGGGATGTAAAACCTCAAATCAAACAAAATCTGTGCCTTATGGTTTTGGAGAAAAAGATTTTTTTAGGTTTTTTCCAGTATAAGTCTATAGGAGCTAATGAGCCCTGGGGCTTGGCCAATTTTGACCCAAAGGGAACGGTTAGCAGGATTTATGTAGGCGACCATTTTGTGTTGCTATATACTAAATATCTAAGGTCTGTACTTCATGGTTTCAAAGAAGATGATTGAAGCTTTTTTCCATTATAGGTTTGTTGGAGTTAAAGGGCCACAGGATTTGGACCCCAGGGGCATGATTGGCAGGATTCATGTAGGCGACCACTCGACATTGCTGCATGCTAAATACCTAAGCTCTGGGACTTATGGTTTCAGAGAAGAAGATTTTTGAAGATTTTTTTTCCCATTTTAAGTTGTTTTTTTTTTTCTTTTTTTTTTCATTACAAAGGGCCCTGTGGTTTAAGAGAAGATTTTTGAAGTTTCTCCAATTGTAAGTCTATGGAAGCTAAAGGGCCCTGGGGTGCGGCCAATTTGGATCCCAGGGGCATAAATGGCAGGATTTATGTAGGTGGCCACTTGACGTTGCTACATACTAACAAGAGGCCCATGGGCCACAATGCTCACCAGAGCTCAGGGGGCCACTGCCCACTGGCAGCAATGTATTTTAATTAACCATGGAAGCCCTGCTCCCAAGGCTGCTACAGATAAAATTTCGACCCAATCAGACTAGTGGCTTCAGAGGTCTGATGTCGCTTGAAGACAACAGATGACAATTGACAATTTCCCATCTGTGGCAATAGGCCAATAAGAACATTATTATAGGAACATTTCTATGAAAGTTTGACAAAATATCTTGACAGGCATTAATGTCATTTTTCACTTTTCCCCATTATAAGTCAATTGAAACTCATAACTTGCCATAGCAAACAAACCAAAGCGCCAAATTTCATAAACCAGAGCTCAGGTGGGCACTGCCCAATGGAGCCCTGATTGGTGTCACTAAATGGGTCTTATAAAAATGAACAGAGACATATATGGTTTAGCGGTGGGGATATGTATGGTTCCTGAGACGTAAGGCCTTTTAAGCAATGAAAGGATTCGGGCATGGCAGATCCCAGAAAAGCCAAAGATTGTTGTCACTGAATATGTCTTATCATAAAGATCAAGAATATAAATGGTTAAATGGTGGGGATCTGAATGGTTTCTGAGATATGAGGCCCTTTTATGAAGTGGAAGGGAGAGAAATGGCCCCTGCTGACCCCACAAGAAAGGGTTGACTGAATGTGTCTAATAACAATGAACAAGAATATGAGTGAGTGAGTGTTTGAGTTTTACGTCCCACCAACAGCTAAGGTCATATGGAGACGGGACCTCGGTTTAAAGACTCATCCGAAAGTCTGGAGAAGCCCGGGATCGATCCTGCTATCCCTGGTTTACAAGGCGAGTAGCATAACCACTACACCACGGAGGCTTCTATGAACAAGAATATAATATGTGATTATAGGATGGGGATTTCAATGGTTTCTGAGATATATGGCCTATTATTAAGTGGAGTCTTATCATCAGGAACAAGAATATATATGGTTTAGGGGTGGGGATCTGAACAGTTTCTGCGATATATGGATTTTAATGAATAAAGGGGTGGGGCATGGCCCGTGGCGGCCCGGGGGGACCCCCATGCTGGTGTCACTGTTTGCGTCTTATCATAAGGAACAAGAATATATATGGTTTAGGGGTGGGCTCGGAACAGTTTCTCAGATATATGGTCTTTTGTGAAGTCGAGGGCTGCAGTGTGGCCCGGGCACACCCTTGGTGACCCCTAGGTTGGTGTCCCTGAATGTGTCTTATCATGAGAAACAAGAATATATATGGTTTTGGGGTGGAACTCTGTTTTTGTTTGTTTGATTTGAGGTTTAACGTCCCCGTCAACACTGAAAAGGTCATTTTGGAGATGTTGCTTCCAATTTTGTGGGACTTTTACCAGACATTGAGATGAAATGACATCTCACTTAGCCCTGTCACCCAATGAAACCAATAGGGTTTATTAGCATGGACAGTCCGCCTCGCACCGTGGTTCCTGGACAGGCTTAGATCCTCTAAGCGGTTTACCAGTACTAGTGTGCGGGCCGGATTCAGCTCTGCGTGGAAGCATCATGCAGCCCATATATTTCTTCAAGCCCCTATGGGCGGGGGCCGGGGTGGGGATCTGTAAGGTTTCTGGAATATTTAGCCTTTTATGAAGTCGAGGGGGTTGGGCATGGCCCCCGCACCTCCCACCGGACCCCCAAGTTGGTGTCACTGAATGGGACTTATCATAAGGAACGAGAATATATATGGTTTAGGGGTGGGGATCTGTAAGGTTACTGGGATATTGGGCCTTTTATGAAGTGGAGGGGGTGGGGCATGGCCCCGGCACATCCCGGGGGACCCCCAGGTTGGTGTCACTGAGTCCATCTTACCATAAGGAACAAAAGTATATATGGTTTAGGGGTGGGGATCTCAATGGTTTCTGAGATAAATGGCATTTTATGAAATGGAGGGGGTGGGGCATGTCCCCGGCACATCCCGGGGGACCCCCAGGTTGGTGTCACTCAATGCATCTTAGCATAAGGAACAAGAATATATATAGTTTAGGGGTGGGGATCTGAATGGTTTCTGAGATAAATGGCATTTTATGAAATAGAGGGGGCAGGGTAGTCCCCGGCACATCCCGGGGGACCCCCAGGTTGGTGTCACTTAATGCATCTTATCATAAGGAACAAGAATATATGTGGTTTAGGGGTTGGGATCTGTACGGTTTCTGAGATATAAGGCATTTTATGAAGTGGAGGGGGCGGGGCATGGCCCCGGCACAACCTAGGGGACCCCCAGGTTGACATAAAAGCATATGGCTGAGAGAAGTTTACTCAAGGAACATGTCTATGTAAGTTTTGTCAAAATATCTGCAATGACTTGGCAGTAAATGCCATTTTTCAGTTTTCCCCATTATAAGTCAATGGAAACTCTAAGTTGCCATAGCAACAAAACTAAAAGGCCAAATTTCATAAAAAACACAAAACCTGTAAAGGCAAATATGGTGAATATTTTCGTAAAAGCTCAGCCTCCTAGAGCATATGGTTTCTGAGGAGATGATTTTTTAAGTATTTTTTTTCTATTTTTTGCATTTTGGTTTCCATGGCAACCAATAACAAGAGGGCCCAGAGGGCCCATGAATCGCTCACCTGAGAATTAGTGTCTACATTCTTGGCCCAAGGGCTATAATTTGAACAAACTTGGTAATGGTCCACTAGATGCAGCTTCATTCCAAATATCAAAGACCTGGGCCTTCTGGTTTCAGACAAGAAAATTTTTAAAGGTTTTCCCTATTTTAGCCTATGAAAACCAAAGGGTCCCAAAAATGCCCCCATGGCTATAATTTGAACAATCTTGAAAGAGGTCCACTAGATGAAGCTTCACACCAAATACCAAAGATCTGGGCCTTGCGGATTCAGAGAAGAAGATTTTTAAAGATTTTCAGTGTATGAGCCTACGTAAAACCAAAGGCCCCAGGGGCGGGGGGTATTTTTGGCCCCAGGACTATAATTTTAACAATCTTGGTAGAGGTCCATCAGATTAAGCTTCACACCAAAATAGAAATGACCTGGGCCTTGTGGTTTCAGAGAAGAAAAGTTTTAAAGATTTCCCCTACATAAGCTAAGGTAAAACCAAAGGCCCCTGGGCAGGGGCATTTTTGGCCCTAGGGCTATAATTTGAACAATCTTGGTAGAGGTCCACTAGGTGAAGCTTCATACCAAATATCAAAGACCTGGGCCTTGTGGTTTCAGAGAAGATTTTTAAAGGTTTCCCTATATAAGGCTATGAAAAACCAAAGGATCCAAGGGTGGGGCCATTTTCGGCCCCAGGGCTATAATTTGCACAATCTTGAAAGAGGACCACTAGATGTAGCTTCACACCAATTATCAAAGATCTGGGCCTTGTGGTTTCAGAGAAGAAGATTTTTAAAGATTTTCCCTGTATAAGCCTATGTAAAACCAAAGGCCCGCAGGGCGGGGACATTTTTGGCCCCAAGGCCATAATTTGAACAATCTTAGTTAAGGTCCACCAGGTGAAGCTTCACACCAAATATTAAAGACCTGGGCCTTGTGGTTTCAGAGAAGAAGATTTTTAAATGATTTTCCCTATATAAGCCTATGAAAAACCATTGGCCCCCAGGGCGGGGGCATTTTGGTCCCCAGGGTTATAATTTGAACAATCTTGGTAGAGGTCCACTAGATAAAGCTTCAAATCAAATATCAAAGATCTGGGCCTTTCAGTTTCAGAGAAGAAGATTTTTAAAGATTTTCCCTGTATAAGCCTATGTTATAACAAAGGCCCCCGGGGCAGGGGCATTTTTGGCCACCCAGGGCTATAATTTGAACAATCTTGGTAGAGGTCCACTAGATGAAGCTTCACACCAAATACCAAAGATCTGGGCCTTGCGGATTCAGAGAAGAAGATTTTTTTAAGATTTTCAGTGTATCAGCCTACGTGAAACCAAAGGCCCCAGGGGCGGGGGGTATTTTTGGCCCCAGGGCTATAATTTTAACAATCTTGGTAGAGGTCCATCAGATTAAGCTTCACACCAAAATAGAAATGACCTGGGCCTTGCGGTTTCAGAGAAGAAAAGTTTTAAAGATTTCCCCTACATAAGCTAAGGTAAAACCAAATGCCCCCTAGGCGGGGGCATTTTTGGCCCCAGGGCTATAATTTGAACAATCTTGGTAGAGGTCCACTAGGTGAAGCTTCATACCAAATATCAAAGACCTGGGCCTTGTGGTTTCAGAGAAGATTTTTAAAGGTTTCCCTATATAAGGCTATGAAAAACCAAAGGATCCAAGGGTGGGGCCATTTTCGGCCCCAGGGCTATAATTTGCACAATCTTGAAAGAGGACCACTAGATGTAGCTTCACACCAATTATCAAAGATCTGGGCCTTGTGGTTTCAGAGAAGAAGATTTTTAAAGATTTTCCCTGTATAAGCCTATGTAAAACAAAAGGCCCGCGGGGCGGGGACATTTTTGGCCCCAAGGCCATAATTTGAACAATCTTAGTTAAGGTCCACCAGGTGAAGCTTCACACCAAATATTAAAGACCTGGGCCTTGTGGTTTCAGAGAAGAAGATTTTTAAATGATTTTCCCTATATAAGCCTATGTAAAACCAATGGCCCCCAGGGCGGGGGCATTTTGGTCCCCAGGGTTATAATTTGAACAATCTTGGTAGAGGTCCACTAGATAAAGCTTCAAATCAAATATCAAAGATCTGGGCCTTTCAGTTTCAGAGAAGAAGATTTTTAAAGATTTTCCCTGTATAAGCCTATGTAATAACAAAGGCCCCCGGGGCAGGGGCATTTTTGGCCACCCAGGGCTATAATTTGAACAATCTTGGTAGAGGTCCACTAGATGAAGCTTCACACCAAATATTAAAGATCTGGGCCTTGCGGTTTCTGAGAAGATTTTTTAATGATTTTCCCTATATAAGGCTATGTAAAACCATAGGCCCCCAGGGCGGGGGCATTTTGGCCCCCAGGGCTATAATTTGAACAATCTTGGTAGAGGTCCACAAGATGAAGCTTCACACCAAATATCAAAGATTTGGGCCTTGCTGTTTCAGAGAAGAAGATTTTTTAATGCTTTTCCCTATATAAGCCTATGTAAAACCATAGGCCCCCGGGGCGGGGGCATTTTGGCCCCCAGGGCTATAATTTGAACAATCTTGGTAAAGGTCCACTAGATGAAGCTTCACACCAAATATCAAAGATCTGGGCCTTGCGGTTTCAGAAAAGAAGATTTTTTAATGATTTTCCCTATATGAGCATATGTAAAACCATAGGCCCCTGGGGCGGGGGCATTTTGGCCCCCAGGGCTATAATTTGAACAATCTTGGTAGAGGTACACCAGATGAAGCTTCACACCAAATATCAAAGATCTGGGCCTTGCGGTTTCAGAGAAGAAGATTTTTAAAGATTTTACCTGTATAAGCATATGTAAAACCAAAGGCCTTCCAGGGCGGAGGCATTTTTGGCCCCAAGGCTATAATTTGAACAATCTTAGTAGAGGTCCACCAGGTAAAGCTTCACACTAAATATTAAAGAACTGGGCCTTGTGGTTTCAGAGAAGAAGATTTTTTAATGATTTTCCCTATATAAGCCTATGAAAAACCAAAGGCCCCCGGGGCGGGGGCATTTTGGCCCCCAGGGCTATAATTTGAACAATCTTGGTAGAGGTTCACTAGATGAAGCTTCATACCAAATATCAAAGATCTGGGCCTTGCGGTTTCAGAGAAGAAGATTTTTAAAGTTTTTGATTAAAAAATCTATTTTTAGCTACTGTGACCCAGATGTGCAATGGACCGAAACCATTTGAACAATTTTGAAAGGGGACCACCTAAGGATCATTGCTGTGAAGTTTGGTAAAAATCCGATCAGTGGTTTAGGAGGAGATGTCATTTGAAGAAAAAGTTTACGCACACACACACGCACACACGCATGCACGCACTGACGACGGACGACGGACGAAAAGTGATCACAAAAGCTCACCTTGTCACTATGTGACAGGTGAGCTAAAAATGAGCAGAAGGCCTAAAATCATACGGCAGATAGTATATTGCCTATGGAACATTTCTATGCAAGTTTTGTCAAAATATCTGCAGAGGCTTGGCAGTAATTGCCATTTTTCTATTTTCCCCATTATAAGTCTATGGAAACTACAAGTTGCCATAGCAACCAAACTTATGAGCCGATTTTCATAAAAAACACAAACTTTCAATCCCCCAGCCCAAGGATGCTACAGATAAAATTTGGGCCCAATTGGCCCAGTGGCTTCAGAGGAGATGTCCTTTGAAAATGTTGACGTCGTAGGACAGACGACGACGACAAAGACGACGACGACGACGGACAACTGCCTATCCTATAAGCTCCCCCGGAGCCTTCGGCTCTGGTGAGCTAAAAATCTAAGCTCTGGGCCTTATGGTTTCATAGAAGAAGATTTTTTTAACTTTTATTCCATTATAAGTCTATTGGAGGTGATGAGCTCGGGCGTGGCCAATTTTGACCCCAGGGGCAGGGTTAGCAGGAATTATGTAGCTGGCTATTTTATGTTGCAAGACACTCAATATCTAAGTTCTGTGCTTCACAGTTTCTAAGAAGAAGATTTTTGAAGCTTTTTTCCATTATGAGTCTATTAGAGCTAAGGGGCCCCGGGGCATGGCCCATTTGGACCCCAGGGGCATGATTAGCAGGAAATATGTAGGTGACCACTTGCCTTTACTACATGCTAAATATCTAAGCTCTGGGCCCTGTGGTTTCAGAGAAGATTTTTGAATTTTTTTTCCATCATCAGTCTTTTGGGAGCTAAGGGGGTCCCAGGGTGTGGCCTATTTGGACTCAAGGGGCATGATTGGCAGGATTTATGTAGGTGACCACTTGTCATTGCTACATGCTAAATATCTAAGCTCTGGGCCCTGAAGTTTCAGAGGAGAAGATTTTTGAAGCTTTTTTCCATTATGGGTCTATGGGAGCTAAGGGGCCCTGGGGCGTGGCCCATTTGGACCCCAGGGGCATGATTGGCAGGAATTTAGTAGGTGACCACTTGCTGTTGCTACGTGCTAAATATCTAAGCTCTGGGTGCTGTGGTTTCAGAGAAGTAGATTTTTTAAGCTTTTTTCAATTATGAGTCTAAGGGAGCAAAGGGGCCCCGGCGCATGGCCCATTTGGAACCCAGGGGCATGATTGGCAGGAATTATGTAGTTGACCAATTGCTGTTGCTACATGCTAAATATCTAAACTCTGGGCCATGTGGTTTCAGAGAAGAAGATTTTTGAAGCTTTTTTTTCCATGAGTCTATGGGAGCTAAGGGGCCCCGGGGCGTTGCCCATTTGGACCCTAGGGGCATGATTGGCAGGATTTATGTAGGTGACCACTTGCCGTTGCTACATGCCAAATATCTCAGCTCTTGGCCCTGTGGTTTCAGAGAAGAAGATTTTGGAAGCTTTTTTCCATTATGAGTCTATAGGAGCTCAAGGGCCCCAGGGCGTGGCCCGTTTGGACCCCAGGGGCATGATTGGCAGGAACTATGTAGGTGACCACTTGCGATTGCTACATGCTAAATATCTAAGCTCTGGGCCCTGTGGACTCCGAGAAGAAGATTTTTGAAGCTTTTTGTTCCATAATGAGCCTATGGGAGTGAAGGGGCCCCGGGGCTACGCCAAGTTTGAACCCAGGGGCATGATTGGCAGGAATTATGTAGGTGACCGCTGGCTGTTGCTACATGCTAAATATCTAAGCTCTGGGCCCTGTGGTTTCAGAGAAGAAGATTTTTGAAGCTTGTTTTCCATTATGAGTCTATGGGAGCTAAGGGGCCCCGGGGTGTGGCCAATTTGGACCCCAGGGGCATGATTGGCAGGAATTATGTAGGTGACCACTTGCCTTTGCTACATGCCAAATATCTCAGCTCTGGGCCCTGTGGTTTCAGAGAAGAAGATTTTTGAAGCTTTTTTCCATTATGAGACTATAGGAGCTAAAGGGCTTCGGGGCGTGGCCTGTTTACACCCCAGGGGCATGATTGGCAGGAATTATGTAGATGACCACTTGCCATTGCTACATGCTAAATATCTAAGCTCTGGGCCCTGTGGTTTCCAAGAAGAAAATTTTTGAAGCTTTTTGTTCCATTATGAGTCTATGGGAGCGAAGGGGCCCCGAGGCGTGGCCAATTTGGACCCAGGGGCATGATTGGCAGGAATTATGTAGGTGACCACTTGCCGTTGCGACATGCCAAATATCTCAGCTCTGGGCCCTGTGGTTTCAGAGAAGAAGATTTTTGAAGCTTTATTCCATTATGAGTCTATAGGAGCTAAATGGCCCCGGGGCGTGGCCCATTTGGACCCAATGGGCATGATTGGCAGGAATTATGTAGGTTACCACTTGCCGTTGCTACATGCTAAATATCTAAGCTCTGGGCCCTGTGGTTTCCGAGAAGAAGATTTTTGAAGCTTTTTGTTCCATTATGAGTCTATGGGAGCGAAGGGGCCCCGGGGCGTCACCTATTTAGAACCCAGGGGCATGATTGGCAGGAATTATGTAGGTGACCACTGGCCGTTGCTACATGCTAAATAACTAAGCTCTGGGCCCTGTGGTTTCCAAGAAGACGATTTTTGAAGCTTTTTGTTCCATTATGAGTCTATGGGAGCGAAGGAGCCCCGAGGCGTGGCCCATTTGGACACCATGGGGCATGATTGGCAGGAATTATGTAGGTGACCACTTGCCATTGCTACAGGCCAAATATCTCAGCTCTGGGCCTTGTGGTTTCAGAGAAGAAGATTTTTGAAGCTTTTTTCCACTATGAGTCTATAGGAGCTAAAGGGCCCCAGGGCGTGGCCCATTTAGACCCAATGGGCATGATTGGCAGGAATTATGTAGGTTACCACTTGCCGTTGCTACATGCTAAATATCTAAGCTCTGGGCCCTGTGGTTTCAGAGAAGAAGATTTTTGAAGCTTTTTGTTCCATTATGAGTCTATGGGAGCTAAGGGGCCCCGGGGCGTCACCTATTTGGAACCCAGGGGCATGATTGGCAGGAATTATGTAGGTGACCACTGGCCATTGCTACATGCTAAATATCTAAGCTCTGGGCCATGTGTTTTCAGAGAAGAAGATTTTTGAAGCTTGTTTTCCATTATGAGTCTATGGGAGCTAAGGGGCCCCGGGGTGTGGCCCATTTGGACCCCAGGGGCATGATTGGCAGGAATTATGTAGGTGACCACTTGCCATTGCTACAGGCCAAATATTTAAGCTCTAGGCCCTGTGGTTTCAGAGAAGAAGATTTTTGAAGCTTTTTTCCATTATGAGACTATAGGGGCTAAAGGGCCACGGGGCGTGGCCCGTTTAGACCCCAGGGGCATGATTGGCAGGAATTATGTAGGTGACCACTTGCCGTTGCTACATGCTAAATATCTAAGCTCTGGGCCCTGTGGTTTCAGAGTAGAAGATTTTTGAAGCTTTTTGTTCCATTATGAGTCTATGGGAGGGAAAGCGCCCCGGTGCGTGGCCAATTTGGACCCCAGGGGCATGATTGGCAGGAATTATGTAGGTGACCACTTGCCGTTGCTACATGCAAAATATCTCAGCTCTGGGCCCTGTGGTTTCAGAGAAGAATATTTTTTTTTAGCTTTTTTCCAGTCTACAGGAGCTAAAGGGCCCCGGGCGTGGCCCATTTGGACCCAAGGGGCATGATTGGCAGGAATTATGTAGGTGACCACTTGCCATTGCTACATGCTAAATATCTAAGCTCTGGGCCCTTTGGTTTCGGAGGAGAAGATTTTTGAAGCTTTTTGTTCCATTATGAGTCTATGGGAGCGAAGGGGCCTTGGGGCGTGGCCAATTTGGACCTCAAGGGCATGATTGGCAGGAATTATGTAGGTGACCACTGGCAGTTGCTACATGCTAAATATCTAAGGTCTGGGCCCTGTGGTTTCAGAGAAGAAGATATTTTAATTTTTCCCATTGTAAGTCTATGGGAGCTATATGTTGCCATAGCAACCAGAATTCAAATCTGATCAGCCCAAAAACCTTATGCAGCCTTTCCCCCTACCTCATGATGCTTCTCATGAAATTTGATCAAGATTGACCATGGGGTATTAGAGATATACTTATTTGAAATTGTTTACGGACGCATGGACGGACGCACGGACGATGGACAAAAAGTGATCACAAAAGCTCGCCTTGTCACTACGTGACAGGTGAGCTAAAAACACGAACCAATCACTATTTTTACATGAAAATTATATCACATGTGCAGAATGAATTGCTTATTTACATAGTGTTCTTTATTTTCACATCTCTGCCTCCAAATTGTCTTTACAGGAAAAGTCTACGAATTTTTCGAACAACCCTCGTACATTTCAAAATTTAGGGTGCACACTTTGCCTGGAAAGGCTTAGTCCTTCTAAGCGGTAGAAGCCTCCGTGGTGCACTGGTAATGCTACTAGCCCTGTAAACCAGGAGTCGCAGGATCGATCCCGGGCTTCTCCAGACTTTCGAATGAGTCTTTAAACTGAGGTCCCATCTCTGTATGATCTTAGCTGTTGGTGGGACATAAAACTCAAACACTCACTCACCCCTTCTAAGCGGTTTACCAGTACTCATGGGTGGTCAGCTTTAGCTATGCGTGGAAGCAACATACAGACCAATATATTTCTCAAAGCCCCGATGGGTGGGGCGAACCAGATAAAGATGAAATGACGTTTACCAATCCACACTTTTCCTGGGCAGGCTTATACGTAAGTGGTTAACCAGTACAGTGCACATTCTTTCGCCTGAAACTGACAACAGCCCTTCTTGAATCAGCGGAAGGGAGAGAATGACTGTAGAAAAGATTTCATGATCAATCTTCACGAAAAAATGTTGCCGCCCCCGGCAGGTATAGAACCTGCGTCTTCCTGATCACCAGTCAGACGCATATCCAACTGAGCTAACCGAGGCTGGCGATTCTAACCAAAAAGAAGTTCTAACAAGAAAAAAGGAAAATTATCCCTTAATTATCCTGGGCCCAGTTGTTCAAAGCATCGTTAGCTTAACGAGCTAGTTAGGGGTCATATTGTTAACTGTTCTTGCAAGTACAATATCGAAAATTTTGGCATTTTTGCTGAAAAAATGTGAGCAGCTTTTGCGGATGCAAAAGCTGCTCACATTTTTTCAGCAAAAATTTCAACAAATTTGCCATATTTAATGATCAAAGTTTTAACGATACGTTAACTAACGTCGTTAGTTTTGAACAACTGGCCCCAGGTTTTTATCCCCCTTTCTCCTCCATATCTGACTCTATAGAGATTCACCATTGAATACTATTTTATTTGTATATTTCTTCAGTACCTACCTGCATTAGGGTAACAGATGGTGTATGCTGGAGTGTTCAGGCTAACAGCTTCCAGAAATGGTCTCATTTCACTCGGTCCCAAGGCACAGTTTAAGCCAAGGCTGGAAAATACCAGAAGTTATCTTCAGGGAAAAGGATGTACACCGAGACGTCAATGACACGAACACCTATGGCTCCTTTACCATGGCTGTTTTTGTTTGTTTGAATTGAGGCTTTATGTCCCGCGACAACACTCTTTAGGTTATTTTGGAGACATTGCTTCCAATTTTGTGGGACTTTTACCCGACATCGAGATGACAAACCAACAGGGTTTGTATGCAGGGATATTCCAACTTGTACCATTTTGACTGGGCAGGCTTAGGCTTTCTAAGCGGTTTACCGGTACTCATGTGCAGTCCGTTTCAGCTCTGCGTGGAAGCACCATGCAGCCCAATCTATTTCACCAAGCCTCGATGGTCGGGTGCCTTTTACCAGGGCTGTTTCGGACTCGTTTCGAGTGTCTAGAAAAAATTTTCCATAGCTGCAGGTATTAATTTATTAAGGATAATTAAGGGAGAATTTTCTTAGCTTCAAAATGTATGTTGTGTGCAATCATTAGACTCCCCTCAAGGCGATTCTAATGAGTGAACACAACATACCCTTATCTTAAAGACAAGAGGGCCCAATGGCCCTATATCGCTCACCTGTGTACCAGAAAATCATTAGTGTAGGAGACCACTTGATATTGCTACATACTAAATATCTAAGCTCAGGCAAAGCGGTGTCCATGCTTATACCCTACTGGTTTCATTGGGCAACAGGGCTTGAGATGTAATTTCATCTCAATGTCTGGTAAAAGTCCCATAAAATTGGAAGAGACATCTCCAAAATGACCTATACAGTGTTGTCGGGGATGTAAAACCTCAAATCAAACAAAATCTGTGCCTTATGGTTTTGGAGAAAAAGATTTTTCTAAGTTTTTTCCAGTATCTATAGAAGCTAATGAGCCCTAGGGCTTGGCCAATTTTGACCCAAAGGGCATGGTTGGCAGGATTTATGTAGGCGACCATTTTGTGTTGCTATATACTAAATATCTAAGGTCTGTACTTCATGATTTCAAAGATGTTTGAAGCTTTTTTCCATTATAAGTTTGTTGGAGTTAAGGGGCCACAGGATTTGGACCCCAGGGGCATGATTGGCAGGATTCATGTAGGCGACCACTCGACATTGCTACATGCTAAATACCTAAGCTCTGGGACTTATGGTTTCAGAGAAGAAGATTTTTGAAGATTTTTTTCCCCATTTTGCGTTGTTGTTTTTTTTCTTTTTTTTTTTTTTTATTATAAGGGCCCTGTGGTTTCAGAGAAGAAGATTTTTGAAGTTTCTCCAATTGTAAGTCTATGGAATCTAAAAAACCCTGGGGTGGGGCCAATTTGGATCCCAGGGGCATAACTGGCAGGATTTATGTAGGTGGCCACTTGACGTTGCTACATACTAAAATCTAAGCTCTGGGCCTTATGATTTCATAGAAGAAGAATTTTAAGTTTTTTTTCCATTATAAGTCTATTGGAGGTGATGAGCTTGGGCGTGGCCAATTTTGACCCCAGGGGCAGGGTTAGCAGGATTTATGTAGCTGGCTATTTTATGTTGCTAGATACTAAATATCTAAGTTCTGTGCTTCACAGTTTCTGTGAAGAAGATTTTTGAAGCTTTTTTCGGACTCTAGGGGCATGATTGGCATGATTTATGTAGGTGACCACTTGCCATTGCTACATGCCAAATACCTCAGCACTGGGCCCTGTGGTTTCAGAGAAGAAAATTTTTAAGCTTTTTTTCCATTATGAGTCTATAGGAGCTAAAGGGCCCCGGGGCATGGCCCGTTTGGACCCCAGGGGCATGATTGGCAGGAATTATGTAGGTGACCACTTGCCGTTGCTACATGATAAATATCTAAGCTCTGGGCCCTGTGGTTTCCGAGAAGAAGATTTTTGAAGTTTTTTGTTCCATTATGAGTCTATGGGAGCGAAGGGGCCCCGGGGCGTCGCCAATTTGGAACCCAGGGGCATAATTGGCAGGAATTATGTAGGTGACCACTGGCCGTTGCTACATGCTACATATCTAAGCTCTGGGCATTGTGGTTTCAGAGAAGAAGATTTTTGAAGCTTTTTTTCCATTATGAGTCTATGGGAGCCAAGGGGCCCCAGGGTGTGGCCAATTTGGACCCTAGGGGCATGATTGGCAGGAATTATGTAGGTGACCACTTCCCGTTGCTACATGCCAAATATCTCAGCTCTGGGCCCTTTGGTTTCAGAGAAGAAGATTTTTGAAGCTTTTTTCCATTATGAGTCTATAGGAGCTAAAGGGCCCCGAGGCGTGGCCCGTTTGGACCCCAGGGGCATGATTGGCAGGAATTATGTAGGTGACCACTTGCCATTGCTACATGATAAATATCTAAGCTATGGGCCCTGTGGTTTCTGAGAAGAAGATTTTTGAAGCTTTTTGTTCCATTATGAGTCTATGGGAGCTAAGGGGCCCCAGGGTGTGGCCATTTTGGACCCCAGGGGCATGATTGGCAGGAATAATGTAGGTGACCACTTCCCTTTGCTACATGCCAAATATCTCAGCTCTGGGCCCTTTGGTTTCAGAAAAGAAGATTTTTGAAGCTTTTTTTCCATTATGAGTCTATAGGAGCTGAAGGGCCCCGGGGCGTGGCCCGTTTGGACCCCAGGGGCATGATTGGCAGGAATTATGTAGGTGACCACTTGCCATTGCTACATGCTAAATATCTAAGCTATGGGCCATGTGGTTTCTGAGAAGAAGATTTTTGAAGCTTTTTGTTCCATTATGAGTCTATCGGAGCGAAGGGGCCCCAGGGCGTGGCCAATTTGGACCCCAGGGGCATGATTGGCAGGAATTATGTAGGTGACCACTGGCCGTTAATACATGCTAAATATCCAAGCTCTGGGCCCTGTGGTTTCAGAGAAGAAGATATTTTAATTTTTTCCCATTGTAAGTCTATGGGAGCTATATGTTGCCATGGCAACCAGAATTCCAATCTGATCAGCCCAAAAACCTTATGCAGCCTTCCCCCCTACCTGATGATGCTTCTAATGAAATTTGATGAAGATTGACCATGGGGTATTAGAGATATACTTATTTGAAATTGTTTACAGACGCATGCACGCACACATGCACGGACGCACGCAAGACGGACAAAAAGTGATCACAAAAGCTCACCTTGTCACTACGTGACAGGTGAGCTAAAAATTAAAAAGATATCCATTTAAGGGGAAATGGAACACTGTCAGGGGAGGCAACTCCTGCAAAAGTATTTTTGTCTACCATGTCAAAAGGGGTCAACTCTTAAAGGAAAGAATTTGCTCCTCAGGAGCAAATTCTTTCCTTTAATAGTAGACCCCTTCTTCAGTGGGAAAGGGCTTATAGAAAAGCAAACAGGAAGTCCCGAAAGTTGTGTCCCTTTGAAAAATGGCGGAAAAATCATCCAGGTGTTCCCATTCCCCTCAATGCCTCCTGGCCTGGTGCTATGATTAACCTCCAGTGGCTCAAACTACCCCTATCTCAAAGAAATTATCATGTTCCCAAAGGTACTGGGGCAAATGAAGTTTGACTGTACAAGATACAGCAGAACCTGTCATAGTGGTCACCTCTATTAAGCAACCCGTCTTAAGCATGCAGGAATTCGGTTTCCAAAGAAGGAAAATGCATTAAATTTCACCTGTATTAAGCAAGCACCTGTCTTAAGCAAGGGTATTTTGATTATCCCTTAGGTGCTTGCTTAATACAGGTTGGACTGTATTACAACTATCATAATTATATATTCTGTTGTTCTGCTGTAGGCATTGTCTGAGACACTTACAGAATAACTGTATTCATAATTACCATTGGGGGAAGTATATCGGCAGTTTTGCGGTCGAAAATTTTGTTTTAAGTTGATGCATCAGCGTAGCCGTGAAACAGAATTTGCAACCCCAAAACATTCTGACGTTTCCAATCAGATGTCGCATTACATACGTAAGGGCATTAGAGTGTCTTTCAATGCCACTGTAACATGTTCGCACAAAATATAGTGCTCAAATTTTCAGCATTTCGTTCAAATCTTAAATCTGACGTTAAATCTTTTTTTTATATATTTATGTAGGACAAGGTCAAATATGTATCCTTGCTCTGAAGTTGTCGTTTGTACCAAGTATCATCTATTTAGCTCTTACAGTTCTCGAGAAATAGACTTGAATATTAGGATAAATGCTAGGGTTGTCACAAATGTTGACAGATTGATAAACGGATAGATGGAAAAACTGGACTACTTTATTGCACCATTCTTAAGAGGAATGGATACATCTTCAGGGGAGTTAACTCCTTCAAAAGACTTGATGTCTCCCATGCCAATAGGGGTCAACTCTTAAAGGAAAGAGTTTGCTCCTCAGGAGCAAATTCTTTCCTTTAAGAGTAGACCCCTTTTTCTGTGGGACAGAGTTTATAGAAAAGCGAACAGGATGTCCCGAAAGTTGTTTCCCTCTGAAAACTGGCAGAACTAGAGCTATCACTAAAGGTGTTGAATACCCCCACAAAAACTGCTTTGATAGTACAACAGCGCCATTTTGCAATTTTTTCACTTGAAAGGGGCCATAACTATGTCGAAAAATGACGAATTGTAGTGGAAATCGAACTTGACCTGTATTTTATGATGATACATCAGTGTACCAAAAATTATAAAAATCGGTGAAGCGCTTTTTGAGTTATCGTCTGGAAACCAAGTCAACAGACCGAACGACCGACAGACCGACCGACAAGCTCACTCCTATATACCCCTCCCCCAAATTTCATTTGTGGGGGTATAAAAATCTGCCAGATGTACCCATTCCCCTTAAAGCAGGCACAAAAAAATACAGCTATCCTTACCACATAGGATTGGCATGAGATACACTAATAATGAAGGCCTCGGTGGTCTGACCAGACAATGTTCTTCCACTTTTGTCCACTATAGTACCTGACACCTGCAAAATATTATAATCATTTGTTCTGGAGTATAACAGTCTAGTCAAAACAATTAACCCCTGTCCTGCTCCGCCCGGACATATCTGATCTTTCAAACAATGTAGATCCAGATCAGATGGCTTCTGAAGAAGCCATCTGATCAGGATCTTCATTGACTGTCATCTGTTTATGAACTTGTTGCAATAATTTGCACCAAGTAATCTGATTGGTTGATAATCAGTAGTGGGTGTGGCTTATATAAATATTCAATAGGACAGGAGTTAAGGTCATGTCACGGTCAAGAAATAGAGGATCTTACATGAGTGTTCATGTATTATTGAATTTATTAAACGAGTTGAGGAAACGGGATAAAATGCGAGGCTTTGCCGAGCATTTTATCCCTTTTCCTCAACGAGTTTAATAAATTCAATAATACATGAGCACGAATGCAAGATTCTATTTATCATATGACATTTAAAACGCATTTTATTCACGATTGTTTACAAAAATGTCAATATTCCGCCATCAGTAAACGCGACGCCGTTAAGGACGTCGTACATGTAACGTTACGGAACGTATCTAGCTAATTTGCATATTTAATCCACTAGTGGATTATCGAAAATAATGCATGGCGTTATTACACTCTCAGACGCGACGTCATATGATAAAGACAATTAACCAACCCACACTTTTCCTTTGTAAATCATTCTTTCTCTAGAAACAGATTTTGTTTTGTTTTGTTTGATTTGAGGTTTAACGTCCCCGTCGACACTGTAAAGGTCATTTTGGAGACGTTGCTTCCAATTTTGTGGGACTTTTACCCGACATTGAGATGAAATGACATCTCAAGCCCTGTCGCCAAATGAAACAAATAGGGTTTATTAGCATGGACGGTCCGCCTCGCACCACGGTTCCTGGACAGGCTTAGATCCTCTAAGCGGTTTACCAGTACTAGTGTGCGAGCCGGATTCACCTCTGCGTGGAAGCATCATGCAGCTCTAGAAGCAGATAACAGCCACTGTTGGGTGATACTGAAAAAGGTGATATGACTCAATTTTAAATATAGCTAATTTGCATAATTTATGCAAATATATGCAAATTATTTGCACTGTTGGCAACGTCTGAACTGGCTTTGAGTGTCCCCATTCAATCTGCACAATAAGAAAGGAGTACACTTATGAAGGCGAAGTTTTTCAATTTTGTTTGCATGTGCCTTTGTATGATACACTGGTAATTGGATGGAGGGATTACCTATCGCCATATAAATTCAATCCAGTGACTAACATTCCTTACAAAATGATATATATGTATGAATGATGACTTTCAGACAACTGTAAGATCACTTTTTCCATGATGGGTCAAATATATTTCTGAGAAAACTAGGGCTGATTTTTCATGGGAGTTGTCTTCCAGCAGATAATTCACGTGAAATACTGAGCTTGATTTTCCCTGAAAAAAATCTGAACAACTGGTTCACACTTCTGTTTTTTTTTGTTTTGTTTTGTTTTTAATGGGAATGGGTACACTTGTTAGATTTTTCCCCCATTTTTCAAAGGGAGACAACTGTCAGAACACCCTGTTCGCTTTTCTTATAAGCCAGTCTCACTAAAAAAGGGGTCTTCTCTTAAAGGAAAGAATTTGCTCCTCAGGAGCAAATTCTTTCCTTTTAGAGTTGACCCCTATTGACATGGGAGACAAAAATACATGTACTTTTACAGGAGTTGCCTCCCCTGAAGGTGTATCCATTCCCCTAAAAGGCAAGGGGCCAAGTATAAAAGCCAAGGGGTCTGAAAAATGGCCAGGTCGGTTCCAGAATTAGCCATGTGGGGAGGGCGGGCGGCACCCGATATTTTTTTGTACGGGTGGTGGGGTCGGGTGAATATTGTATTTCACGGGTGGGGGGGTCCAGAGAAAATTGAATTCCATGCCTGGTGGGGGTCATTGTCAAACCCACAATTAAATCATTATGGGTAGAAAACTACTCTAACGGTAATTAATTAATTACGGGTAGAAATTCAACTTCTCTCTTTTTTAACGGCGGTGAAACGCCCGAATGATTCTGAATGTTTGCTTACATGTTTTTGGGTAAAACACAGAACTTTGGGTGAAACACAGCGTTTACAGAGGATTCCCCACCAAACAAGTTCGCCATCGGACGTTTCGCCACCAAGAGTTTCGCCACTATGAGGTTTCGCCCCACGAGAGGTTTCGCGCATCTTTTATAATTCAGGGATGTGATAGTTCCGCGGAAACGCTTATAACCGCGGATCGGAGGTCCGATTTTGACGATCTTGTGATTCATGCAGATTCGAGGAGAAAATTGGGGGGGGGGGACGATTTTCCGAAAAAAGACTCCCAGGTAATGACCAAGTATGACTCTGAGGTAATGGCTAAGTATGACCGACTCAGTATTGGAAGATAGATGGATAGATAGACAGTAAAGGACAGGCATTTATTGTGAACATGCTAGGAAAACGAGTGGAAAAATCAGCCATCATTGTTATATTTATGATAAATTTGTTGGATTGGAGGCACAAAAAGGGGCGTTTAAGGTATGTGGCATTTAATTACATTTATCAATTTTCCAAAAGTTCTATCAATTGAAGAAGAAGGTGTTCTGGAAACTTTGTTTACTTTGCATTTCAGATACCCCACCCACTTCTTCTTCACTCTGTCTTTGCCCAACTCTTTTGAAGGCCGGGATTATTATGGGCGGGGGGTGAACAAAGCTGGCCAGCGCCTAGTGGGGGGAACCCCTGCTCAATTTTTTTTTAGGTGTGGACTTAGTTTTTTCATGCAGAAAAAATTTGTCAATTCTTAGGGGTTTTAGGGGGTTCTGAATTGCTAAAATCAAGGAGCTTCTGGGGGCTTTGCCCCCTGGGCTCCCACCAGGGCATTGCCCTGGACTCACAAGGGGGCCTAGGCGGCCCCCTTGACCCCCAGCCAATTTTTCAGTTTTG
The DNA here is from genome assembly GCA_963580285.1 of Lucinisca nassula. NCBI lineage: Eukaryota > Metazoa > Mollusca > Bivalvia > Lucinida > Lucinidae > Lucinisca > Lucinisca nassula. The sequence goes on from OY757012.1 coordinate 21,285,912, forward strand.
TTTGTTTGATTTGAGGTTTAACGTCCCCGTCAACACTGTAAAGGTCATTTTGGAGACGTTGCTTCCCATTTTGTGGGACTTTTACCCGACATTGAGATGAAATGACATCTCAAGCCCTGTCACCCAATGAAACCAATAGGGTTTATTAGCATGGACGGTCCGCCTCGCACCGCGGTTCCTGGACAGGCTTAGATCCTCTAAGCGGTTTACCAGTACTAGTGTGCGGGCCAGAGTCAGCTCTGCGTGGAAGCATCATGCAGCCCATATATTTCTTCAAGCCCCTATGGGCGGGGGCTGTCAATTTTTCAGTATTTGGATTTCTGGCAACTTTCACCCATGCATTTAAAGGCAGAGATGTGTTTGTCATTTACATGGAAGTATTCAAGGAACATCTCAGAAGCTTGTAATGGAATAAAAAAACTTCACAACAATCTTCTCAATTTAAAAAAAAAATGCCCCCAAAAATGTCACAAATATAAAGGCTAAAAAGGGTCTTAGAATGCACCAAAATGCACCAAATTGCACCGGTATCTCGATTATGTGGTGAATACACCATTTCAGAACAACTGAGCAAGAAGTCCAAAAAGACAGTAACTTTGGGCCCATTAACATTTGGGCCCGAAGTGATCCATAGTACAGCGATAATTGTATTTTTGGGTTCGAAATAGCTCCCAAATCGGATCAAAAATGTTCTGAAGCATGCTCCAGCTTAATAGAAAAACCTTCACAATAGAAGCTTCATTTTCCATTCGATCTTCATGAAACTTCATCTGACAGAATGTTTGTTTGAACGATTATTATCTAGGTTACATTCAAATATGGGTCATGTGGATTCAAAAACTAGGTTACTAGGTCAAATCATTGAAAAATATTGTGTACATAATTGAGGCTTCATATTTTGTAATGAATGTTCATTAAACTTTATCAGATTGTTTGTTTTGACAGTGTCTGGGCTAAGTTCCAATATGGGCCATGTCGGGTACAAATCTATGACACCTAAGGCCCACCCAGACACGGGTATTTTATAGGAAGGATTTTTTGAAAACTGTACCTAAATGTTGTCTTTGTTGTCTGCTTCATCTTGCAAACCTTTCAGACATTTTTGCATGTACAGGCAAGCAGTGTGAACCCTGGTCAGACTGTTTCTAGAAAAAACAGTCTGATATGGGTCCACACTGTTTCCAGCAATGACTTGTAAAGTTTTATACCTGCAGACAACAAAGCAGACAACAATTGGTGTGACTGGCATCTTAAGGGCCTATAAGCTTATAAGCCATGTGTGTTGACATTTTACAGTTTGGTTTGGTTATTAAAGTAGTTTAATATTGGTCATTTGTTTCCTGTTGTTTTTGTCGCACCTGCTTATAGCCGTCTGTCAACATTAACGTCGAGGTTCGACATTTATGTCATCATTTACTTCAAAGTTAGTATTCTAATCGACTACAACCATCACACCTTCCATGAAACATTAATATGACGCTGTAGAAATTCTTCTTTAGAAAAGTAGAGAAAATTGCAAAATTCTGAAGGTTTACAGTTGTCAAGGCGAGTGAGAACACCAACAGAGAAGGTAAATCTTGTCTTGAAGTTGGCCCCAATTTTATAAAGGTTTATTTTGCTTGAAAGAATCTGCAACTTCTTTACCCTACCCAGTCTTTTTGTGCAACAGTAGCCCCATACATAGAAAAAGTATTACTTATTTGAAAACTAAGAAAAAAAAGCTACCAAACCTGCAGGTGTTCCATGTCACCTTAAGTGACTAACAAAAACACAAGCAACAACACTGCCAGGTACAAATCTATTTTTTAAAAAGTTTATAATAGCATAGCATATTTTCAGATGTCTAAATTGTTTTTAATTTCACTATGAAATTAAAAACTAATCCTTCATGTGGCCCTCTGATTTCAACAACCATGATGTGTTGTAGTGGTTGAGTACTCGCTTCATAAAGTAAGAGTTGTCCGTTCAATTACTGAACTTACCAGACTTTTGGATGAGTCTACATATGATCTTAAGAGTTGTTGAAACATACAACCCAAACACAAAAACCTTGATGGACATTCCTATGAGTAATGGTACTAAACACAGATATCACCAGCCAAGGCTCTTGTGAGCTTGTGCATTTGTACAGTATCACCAGAGCCTTCACTATTTGCACATATGCAGTACAGAACTAGACAGAGGTTCTTGCAAAATGTCTGCCTTCTAGCCCGATTTATCCCTTTGATGTAAGTCTCCAGAATCAACTGGTCAGGAAACTGGACAGTTCATTTCTTCTGACATGCAGATATTTCTCATTCTTGAAGGGACCCCTGAGCAGCATCCCTCTTCTTTATACTAATTCAGATGTGACTATAGGCTTGAAAAACCTATATATTCTTCTATGACATGTTCTAAAAAGGAAACAAAGTATACAGCTGTTGAGTACAGTCAAATCACTCTGGCCTTTAACCATTTTAACATTTCTTTATTTATTCATTGTTTTTGTTTTTTTTTGTGGGGGGGGGAGGGTAATTTTATACATACATTTTTTTTTACGGTTGGTGGGGGTAAAAAAAAAATTTTATGGACTGTGGATGGGGTATTGAATTTATTCTTAAATAGGGGGTGGCGGGGTTCTCATTTTTTTTAAATTCATGGGTACTGGGGGTCAGGGAAAATTATATTTTACGGGTGGTGGGGTTTTTAAAAAAGTGCCTACCACCCACCCACCACCTGACTAATTCTGGAATTGCCCCCAGTGCTTTCCCTAGTTCACATACAGTCAACATGTAGCTTTCATCACAGAAAATCCAAAAATGCAAAGCACTAACCACATAAAAAATTATGAAACTTGGCACATTACTTTTTTAAGACATAGACATTAATTTAATACGAGAATTGAAATGAAATTCCATTCCATAGTTTGTTTTTCAGAAAATCTTTTTTGCTGTCTGCTACAAAATTCAAATTTACCACCAGGTATAATTGATAGCAAGTGGGAGGGCTTATCAGAGTTCATAACCTCTACTGCAGCAGCTGAGAAGTGTAGTTCCTTACACAAACACACACACACACACAAAATCCAATAAAACTACTGGTTACAATGCCAATATATTCAAACTGATAACTGTGTAGTGAGACAATAAGCCCATCCCACTTGCCATATTGGCTTAATTGCTGACCGGTAGGATATTTTGCTGTTTGATACCTGGCCTTTAAGTTGTAGTAACTAACAATGACAAAATGCTGAACAAACTCTAAACCTGACTCTCTTTCTCAAAAGCAAGCAAAAGATACAACTCCTTGAACCATTTCTGACACTTTAAGGGTTTAAAAGAAATAAGTGCCCACTTACAAACACTGGACAGTTTCTGTTCTCATCTTCAAACAGCTGCTGTATGGCAAACAGTGCCGCCTTTGAGTTCGCAGTGTCAAAGATTGTCTCGACCAGCAACACATCTGCACCACCATCTAGCAGTCCCCGGGCTTGCTCAGCATAGGCAACAACTAGTTCATCAAAGGCTGTAATTGAAAATGTAGTTGAAGTTCAATAGCTTGAAAACCTTTAGGACTATAAACAAGAGGACCAAGCTGGTCCTGTAACGCTCACCTGAGCTAACAGTTTCAAAGTTTCAGGAAGTGCCAACCTTTACTGAAGGATTAATGGAAGGACATGGTGATGACAGGGCAAGCAATTTCTGCAAATCAAGTAGAATGTAACTCTATGATAAATAGGCTGACCTCGCCAGTTTTCAAACTCATTCAAGCTTTTATTCCTGACTTGCGAAGAAGATACGATATAAACTGATGAGGCTATGGTGATTACAAGTTCAAAAATAAGCAATTAACTGCTGCAATCAAAGGGATGTTACTCTATGACAAATAGGCAAACCTCACGAGTTTTCAAACTCCTCCGAGCTTTTCTGCCTGACTTATTTGTTTGTGTCATAAAGATCCGATCAAAACTGAAGGGGCAGCAGTGCTAACAAGGTCAAAAACAGGCATTTTTAAGGAATCAAAGGCAAGTAACTCTATGATAAATGCCCCGACTTGGCCAGTATTCAAACTCATCTAAGGTTTTATTCCCAGTCACCTTACATATTAGTTTCAGAAAGATCCGATCAAAACTGAAGGGGCTACGGTGATGACAAGGTAAAAAATCAGCATTTTCAGCAATCAAAGGGACGTTACTCTACGATAAATATGCCGACTTGGTTGGTTTTCGAACTCATCCGAGATTTTATCCCCAGCCACCTTACATATAAGTTTCAGAAAGATCCGATCAAAACTGAAGGGGCTACGGGGATGACAAGGTCAAAAATCGGCATTTTCAGCAATCAAAGGGACGTAACTCTACGATAAATAGGCAGACTTGGTTGGTTTTCGAACTCATCTGAGGTTTTATCCCAAGCCACCTTATATACTAGAAATGCACCAGAAAGCAACACAATTGAGTAGCAAAAAATTACAAAGGGCCATAACTCTAACAAAATTTTATCGAATTGGTTGAAAATTTAATCAGGTAGTCTCCTCCTTAGTCCCAATCACTATACCAAATATCAAGGCTGTAGCTCAAATACTTTTTGAGATATCTTGCTAATGAGAATTCTATGTTATTTAATTAAAGGGGAAATAATTCAAGAAGGGGAGATAATTTGGACAAGAAAAAAAATACGGGTCAACTATTTTTTCATGAGGAACCCATATATGAAATTTCAAAACACTAGCATACACGGTTCTAAAGATATGCTATGCACAAGAAAGCGTGACGTACGAACGGACTAACGGACGAACGGACGGACAAGCCAGAAGCAATATGCCCCCCAACTTTTTTAAAGTTGGGGGCATAATAAGTTTCAGAAAGATCCGATCAAAACTGAAGGGGCTACGGTGATAGTGAGTGAGTGTTTCAGTTTTTACGTCCCACCAACAGCTAAGGTCATACGGAGACGGGACCTCGGTTTAAAGACTCATCCGAAAGTCTGGAGAAGCCCGGGATCGAACCTGCGACCCCTGGTTTACAAGGCGAGTAGCGTAACCACTCGACCACGGAGGCTTCTAAGGGGCTACGGTGATGAAAAACATTTTCCCATTGTAAGTCTATGGGACCTTGTGATTGCCATAGCAACCAAAGTTTTCATGCGATTTCAAAAACAAGCTTATGTCATCAATGTCGCACCAGAGGCATGCTACAGATGAGAAATAATTGAGATCAGCCTGCAGGCTGCAGAGATTTAGTGTGGACGGACGACGGACGGAGGGACGATGGAGGACCCACTATACTATAAACTCCCCTGGAGCCTTTGGCCCAGGTGAGCTAAAAATTGTTCAAGATTTTGATTGTTTGTGTTGAGGTTGTATGTCCCATCAACACTATTCAGGTCATTTTGAAGATATTGATTCAAATTTTGTGGGACTTTTACTCAACACTGAGATGAAATGACATCGCAAGCCTTACCGCTAATAAGAAACAGCTAGGATTTAAGAAGTGGTCCAATGGGCACTACTTTTCCTTCGCAGGCTTAGACTTTCTAGGCAGTTTACAAGAACTTATGTTCGGTTTAGTTTCAGCTCTGTGCGGAAGCACCATGCAGCCCAATCTTTTTCTCCAAGCCCCAATGGGCGCTGGCGCAAATTGTTTGAGACAAGGATAGGTAAATTGTGCATGAAATGTCAAATCCTGTTTTCTGGGGAAAATAAGAATACAGGGCTTGACATTTTATGCTTTGGGAAACAATTTGTATGAAATGTCACATCCAGCTTTCTGAGAAAAAATAAGGAAAACATATCAAAATATTGTTTGCTGAAAGAATACCAAGCATGCAGAGTGTTCACTATAAAATAAGAAACATTTCCCTTAACCCATTTTGTACCAGAAATCCCAAAACGGCAGAATGCGGCGTCTGATCAGGGCCTACACTGTTTGCAAAAAGTTCATGCCACTTTCTGAATAAATTTTGAAGAAAACACAATCTGACACCCCTAAATTTTGAAACGGACTCCTGCTATATATAAGAAGGAAGATTCCATTTGGTGCAAAAAGTGTTAAAATCATCCTAAATATACAGATATCTGGAGTTATGGGAAAAAAAATTTACAGACCCCAGCTTGAGTTCAAATTATCTATTTGTTAACCCTTATCCTGCTGAATAAATTAAGCCACACCCATTTCTGATCATACTTAAGCAATCAAATTACTCAACATAAAGGATTCATTTAACTCACAAACTGAATGACAATCATTGAAGATCCTGATCCGATGGCTTCCTGCTGACCCTGTGTTGAGCCTGCAAAATGATTTACAATCTTGTGGTCTGAAGTAACACCAGCTTCACATCTTGTTTGTTACTTAGAAATTCACCAAAATTCATTCATTTCTTTCCTTTAATTCTTTTTTTTTTTTTTTTTTCAAGATATCTAGGGACTTCTCATCACGTGAACAAGTCCGTGAAATGAAGACTCCCCTAAACCCCACTTTTTAAAGAGAAAACTGGGGTTTACAGGTGTAAACATTATTTTCCTTATTTCTGCTCCAAGACATAGGTTGTGGGTACTCGTTAGAACTGCCTCATTGCGGTTCTAACGAGCACCCACGACCTAAGTTTGAAGTATTTATAAGAAAAATATCAAGGATTTTCTTAAGAAAAGTAGCCATTCTAGAGATGAGAAATATGCACTATGCAGGGCTTTAGATAATTTTTTTTTCAAAAGAGTACAGTACTCGTCCTTTTTTAAGAAAAGGAGTAACGAGAAATTTTAATGAGTACTAAAAAATAAACCCAAAAACTTTATTTTGCAGCCTCGACATTACACAATGTTTTTATGGACTGATTTGGGGCCAGGTGTACTGTTTGTTTTCTTATAGATACACATATTCAATATCTGTGTCTATTAGAAAACAAGCAGTACGCCTGGCCACAAATCAGACAAAACAATGCCATATTGAAATCTCTTCTGAGCAGTTTGTTGAAGGAGAAATCTAACTTTTGTGGTTCAGTTCTCTTGGCGGATAGCAGGACTTCAATGGCTGATTATTGTGGCCAAAGAGTTTCTAAAAAATTAGAATATCAGCTTCACTTTATTGTCCAAGATATGGAATGAAACTCATATTCTTTAAAACTTTTATAAAATTTTCCTTTTCAAAACCATATTCTCAATTTCAGCATATATTGTCCATGGATATTTATTTTCTTCCACCCTTCGATCGTGGGACCCATCGCGTTTCCTTACAGGCAATGTTATAATCAGAACCAGTTACTGGATCAAAAATCTGTCAGGACCTTTTCACAAAAAGTGCGGCAGAGACAGACTCATGATCAGCTGAAAAGAACTTAAGGAATGTGCTCCAGTTAGGATTTTAGGCGCCGGATTTTAAGGCAGAGGGGCGCTGGGCTGGGTAGGGCACTATTGCATGAAAAAAAAAATGGGCACCATTTTTTGGTTTAAGAAATGCCATTCAAAACGTAATGATCAATTGGCTTCTCACTGAATTCTCTACTGGAATTATATACATATATATTTACATGCATTTCACATTTAAGTGGTGTACTGGGTCGAAGCAATAGAAACGTTTATTATTTTAAAAACATTTGAACATTTAACTTCTAGGTTTCTTTTAATATAGAATTATAATATTTAAATAAAAAATAATTTGTTTGATTCATCTGAAAGCGCGTTATTAAAGCAATACAAAAAATAACTGATGACTGAATAAGTAATCTGTTCAAGGGAGACTACTCAATAATTATCTCCATGTCATTTGAGGTTTCAGAACTCAGGCTGAACTTGCGTCTTCACTGGTTGCAAATGATCTGCAAAGACTCTAATCAAAATGCGAAGCTAGTGTTTGCAATATCCCCGCGGCTTGATCAGTCTGCGACAGTATTACAATTAAACAGTGTGTATACCGAGCTGCGTCGCACAACACCTTGCAAAGACCCAGATCAACATGCGCAACCCGGGCAACCTTTTTTTCACCTATCTCTGAGTACCCATGCAAAAGGCTTTTGGGGTCAGCGAAGACTGAGCAGTTTGCAATGATGCGCAGGCTACTCAGAGTCTTCACTGGTCGCACGATACTCGAATACTTAGACCAGCATGCGCAACCACTATGTGAGTCAGAACAACATGCGCAACAACTCCGTTTGGATAACCCAGCTTGTAAAATCAGCGATGCGCAGACTGATGCGCGTCGATACTGTTGATCAATGACCTGCTCATCCAATCAATACGGCTAATGAAGGCTTGCGCGCATGGGCTGACTGATCCGAGACTTCACTGCTCGCTGGTCTTACTGTAGTTCATATTACTCCGGTTTTCGCCCACCTGATTAACGATCTGCTCGGCTCTATATGTGATATAATCTTGAAAGGACCGTAACCCCGACCCCAATAAAACTTGATTCCATTGAAATAATTTATGAATGCATAATTTTCCCGTGTGAGAATTTCCCGCCTTTTATTACACACGTCATTTATTTCATGTGCGTTCCAAATACGCTCTCAAAAAATATTAAATGCGTAATGCTAATTTGTTTTTCGTACCTGATACGCAGCAGATTTGAAAAAAAGGAGTATCCTCCCAATTATTTTCGTAATTTACGCGGTACGCAGCCTTATCTAAAGCCCTGACTATGTCACACGGGTGTGTTATTGTAATGTGTTATTCTATACTTACTGATATTACGGAAGTCTGGTCTATCCACCGAAGGTGATATCGACAAAGTTCTGTTGGTCGGCCCCATAGCACCTGCTACATATCTCTTGCTCCCTAGAGAAAATGACACAAAACTAGATATATTTATAAAAAAAAAGCTATGTATCCCAGAAAAAGTACGACCCCAAGAAAACTGTGATTTTGAAAATGACTTTAAATGTGGTCAATGTCACCAAATGATTCCGAAGGAAAGAAAAATCAGAGCCAGGGTATGCCAAAACCTACAATAACATGGCTTGCAGACCAACCCAGTATGATTGGAATTTTCCCTTACCATAAAAACCCTGAAAATTGGGACACCTTGAGGACTTGCTGGAATTCTCCTAGAATTTTAACAAATTTGTTTCACAATCAAGCAAGGAGTCTGAAAAGTGCGGATGGAATGGCAAACAGTGCATTGTTTGCTTACGCCTACATGTCCCAATACTTACCATCATTAAGGAAATATGGTATGTTGGTTGGTTCTTTTGAAGTTCAACAGCCCAGTCCACACTGTTAACCCTTATCCTGCTGAACCCGGATATGTCTTAGCTTTCAAACAATGTAGATCCAGATCAGATGGCTTCTGAAGAAGCCATCTGATCTGGATCTTCATTGTTTGTCATTCAGTTTCTGAATTTGTTGCAATAATTTGCATCAAGTAATCTGATTGGTTGATATTCAGTAGTGGGTGTGGCATATTTAAATATTCAGCTATATCCTGCTGAACCCGGATATGTCTTAGCTTTCCAACAATGTAGATTCAGATCAGATGGCTTCTGAAGAAGCCATCTGATCTGGATCTTCATTGTTCGTCATTCAGTTTCTGAATTTGTTGCAATAATTTGCATCAAGTAATCTGATTGGTTGATATTCAGTAGTGGGTGTGGCATATTTAAATATTCAGCAAGGTCATGTCAAACTGGAGAGTTTCACTTACAACACGTTTCCTTGGCAACTGCACATATATGAAGGTCAGTCTAATCAGGGTCTACACTGTTTGCCCTTCCGTCTGCACATTACACTCCTTGCTGTTTGTTAATTTTTTTTGGAGAATTACAGCAAGTTTTCAAGGTGTCCAAATTTTAAGGTAGACCTGTTAACTGTTCTAGTAAGTACAAAATCTAATCCAGCGGTATTTTGCTGAAAAAAAAAAGAGCAGCTTTTGCATCCTGTGAAAGCTGCTCACATTTTTTTCAGCAAAATATAAGCATATTTGTCATATTAAATGGTCAAAATTTTAACGATATGTTAACTAATGTAGTTGTTTGTTTTGAACAATTGGCCCCTGATAACCAGTTAGAGGTGCATCCGACAGAGCCATAGAGACAGGGCTTGAGCAACTGGGCTCTGTCAGATAGCCAATTCTACCAAAATTCTGTAACCCACTGTATACTGGTGGACTCTTCCATTGTTGTGTGTTGGACAAGTCCATTTGTCATTTAAAAGGTGGTGGGTCTATTTTTTTCTGTTCTGATTCTATTTTCGACTAACAATCCTGTTAGCAAACAGTGTAGACCCTGATCTGATGCCGCATTATGCAGCATCTGATCTGGGGCTGCACTGTTTGCCTACGACCCTTTAATGGGTCTCCAGGTAAGAACAGGTCTAGGGAAACATTACCCAGACAAAATATTTGACATCAAAATAAAATATTCAAAATTTCCTTATTGAAATGACAGGGCAATGATCAGACAGATCTGCAATGTCAAGCCACAGGACACTGTCACCATCAGGTCCAGTGAGTTACTTGAGCGTCTTGGCATTGAAACCTGGACCTCATCCTGAAAGAGAGAAGACTTCGCTGGTATGGACATGTGGAACGCTCCAACGGTGCAATCAAGACTGCCTGTGACATACAGGTAAGTGGAAAGCGGGGGCCAGGAAGGCCCAAGATGACCTGGAAGCAACTAACAGAAAGAGATTGCAGAGAATGGAAGCTCTCTGCTATCGATCCTCATGATAGACAAGCCTGGAGATCTGGTGTAAGATCTGCCATGCGTGCAGCAAGCCAGCTACCTGGAAGGGGGCCCACTTATGTGGACGTTGCCCCTGTACCTGCACGTTAATCAAAAATCCGTTGATGATTGATGATGATGATTTGATGGATTACTAGCCTAATATCTCTAAGTCTAATAGTATGAAATCTCCAGTAGGTGCTTAAGTCTGGATTTAGGATGTTGAAAGTTACATTACATGTAAGATTTACGCCATATTATTCCACAAAATTCCGCCCCACCCATCGGGGCTTAGAAAAATAGATTGGGATGCACGGCACTTCTGAACAAAGCTGAAACTGATCACATGAGTACTGGTAAACCACTTAGAAGGACTAAGTCCAGGCAAAGTGGTGTGAGTCAGACCACCCAATGTATATAAGCCTTTTCAAAGTTTTGGTTTCATTGGGTGGCAGTGCTTCAGATGTCATTTCATCTCAATGCTGGGTAAAAGCCCCACAAAATTGTACCTTGCATCTCCAAAATGACCTAAATAGTGTTGATGGGGAAGTTAAACCCCAATTCAAACAAACAAACAATTCAATAAAATTAGTACTTTGTTCAAAATGTTACGTGTATTCCAAATTTATCTGAAGGATGAACATTTCTATGAAAACCTGCAAACATACCTGTGGCTTTTGAGACATCATCACATGCTCTTTTTGCAATCTTTGCTGCTTCTACATTCAGTCGATACACCTGTAATGAACCCAGATCTGATTGATAAAAGCATTGTCAGCTTTACAAACCCATAACTGGACAAAACGTTAACAGATCTGCCAAGTTTCATATCAAATACAGTTGTATTTTTGCTGACAAAAATGTGACATGTTTTTGAATTGCTGCTGAGCAAAAGATGCTCACATTTCTTTCAGCAAAAATACTACAAGAGGGCCATGATGGCCCTGGATCGCTCACCTGATGCACACTGTAAAGGTAACATATTAAGGATTTTAACCAGGTGATTTCTTTCTTAATTCAACATGAGCCATATTCAAACTTGGCCAAGACTGGAACAAACACCTCTAGAGTGTTCACAAGAAAAAGTTAACCCACAAGTTAACCCCCGTGTGGTGTGCAACCACACGACGGACGACGCCAAATCTGAGAAAAATCATGAAATAATTACCTGATTGATACGAACTGTTTTGTAGGTGAATGTCCTTGGGATGGTATCTTCAAAGATATTATGTCCTGAACACACGACTTCTTCAAATCCAGACATTCATTCTCGTCATACAAATTGATGTCGTCATAACATGTCAAATCCAAATTTTGTAGTATGTTTCTTTTTTGCCACAGAGGTTACATAATTAAACATTAACATTAACTTTTAACATTACATGTATAATGAAATTTACATATAGAAATACTCTAAAGTATGCCTTATTGTTCACAAGCATATCAAATCTAACAACAAATTTGTAATAGTTAGTGACCAATACTTACAAAGTTTTGCATTCATTTTGTGCTTTACATAGTATAATTCACTTGCCAGATATCATAAAACATGCATTTTAATAAATACATGTATTTCTTTAACAGTAGGGCAATGAAACATATTTGCTTACAGTTGTAAAAATACTAATAATTTTATTTAATCAAAAATAATGCTGTCTATTAAATTGTATACAAAAACACCTAGTAGCTGTAATGTTCTATAAATTGTCTAGTCAGCAAAGGATTGGGCCTTTGTGTACATAATGGAATGCTGGTCATCGCCTACTCTGTATGGATGAGGTGTTTTATGGATCCAAGTCTTGTCATGGAATATATATTCATATTAAAATTTGTCTCAATCCATTTGAAAAATGATGTGAGTAAGGCTGTTCCTTAAATCAAGTGCTTTCTTTGGGCGGAATGGGTTTGAAAAGTCATTTTCATCTCAATAGCAGGTAACAGTTTCACCAAATCGAAACCAGCATCCCAAAAATGATCTAAATAGTGTTGGCGGGGACATTAAACCTCAAAACAAACTAACAATATCTACCAACACTATTGGTGATCTATATCCTCACAGATCATTTGCAAACAGAAATATTTCTTATGTCAAATTATCTAATTTTGAAAACGTATGCAGTAGATATGTATAAGATAACAGATTGAAGTTTCAAGGGCAACTTTCGACTTCACAAGTTTTTCTTAGATATGTAGCAAAGTGTCTGCTATAGAGATCAAATAATCTTAAGTTTGTGACATGTACTGAAACTAATACACACATACTGCAGAATCTATGTAACGCCATTTGCCAAAAAGGCATGTTAAGTAGCATAAAATCTAACATACAGTAAAATTCTACTATCAAGTAAAGTAGAAGTAAAACAAAGATCAGGAATCGATACAATTAACTTACACCATCCACCAAAGGGAAAGAAACACAAACACAAATCGACCAGACCATAATGGAAACCTAAACAGAGGAAGGCCGAAAGGACAGTTACTGTCCCACAAAATGGTCTAATGGCCATCCAAAATAAAAAGACACAAGTGATACAAACACTAAGTAACAAACAAACATAAATCAACCGCCACAGAAGTACCTGCTTGGAACGGTCAGTAGAAAGAATTCCACTGGAGGCTTAAAATCAATTTTACGTGGCCACAATCCACGCCTTTACTTCTGTGGCGGTATAGACAATAATTTTGTTTAGTCCGCATGAGGGCTTCCTAACTCAACCTGTTGATATCGAGACGTGCGTTTGTATAAAGACCGCTGTTAAGAATTCCATCTGCCAGCCCGTTATTGGCTTTGCCTTAAATTTTTAATATCTGTTATTAAGTATACAAAACTGATAAGATCACTTCTGGTCAGTCCCAAAGATGGTCTTAATACAGGTAGCCTTCGTGCGGACTAAACAAAATTAATGTCTACCGCTACAGAAGGGCGAGGATTGTGGCCACGTAAAATCAATTTAAGCCCCCCAATGGAATACTTTCCATCCCCGATGGAATTCCTTTCCATTGACCTTTCCAAGGCGGTTCTTCTGTGGCGGTTTATTTATGTTATTGTTTGTCACTTATTGTGTGTTTGACATGTCTTTTTATTTTGGATGGCCATATGACCATTTTGTGGGAAAGTAACTGTCCTTTTGGCCTTCCTATGTTAGGTTTCCATTATTGTCTGGTCGATTCGTGTTTGTGTATCTTTCCCTTTGGTGCATTTGATGGGTGGTGTAAGTTAATTGTATCGATTCCTGATCTTTGTTTTACTTCTACTTTGTACTGTATAAAAAGAAGTTATGTAATGTACAAGTTATTTCTATCCATACATGAACTAGTTTTCCTATCTATGAACTTGTTAAAAAGAGAATAACATATTCATTTCATATTATTGTCTCCAGATTCAGTATTAACTGAAATGCACTTGGAGGTGTCTTTTTTAAATAAAGTACGCTGGAGGATCATGATGGCCCTATATCACTTATCTGAGTATCATGGCACTTAGGGAGAATATTACATCAAATATCATCAAATCATAAAGGAAAACATCTGAACAGAAAAGATTGACAAAGAAATCAACAAGACAAACATTTTGAGCAATATTCACTATGATCACTTCAAAAATGTATCTCTAGAGTGTTAACAAGATTCTAATTTCTTTTGGCTTCATGACCTAGTTTCTTACCCCAAGTGACCAGGTTTCACGGTCATCAAGACAAACATTTTGCACTTTAGATAAATGCTGATTGCTTCAAAACTGTGATCTCTACAGTATCAACAAACACTTTGATGTAGCCTGCTGACCTAGTTTTTAACCCCTAGTGACCGAATTTCAAACTCCAACTGGAATTATCAAGCCAAATATTTTGAGCAGTTTGTTGACAGTTACTTATAAAATGTGATGTCTTGAAAGATCACAAGATTTTTCCATTGATTTGATTAGGGATCTAGCTATTGACTCAACATGACCCACATTGAAACTGGACAGAGATATCGTAAAGATGATAATTCTGAGAAAGCTTGATGAAGACTAAGCCAAACTTTGATTAGGCCGTAAAACATCTCCCTGCCCTACACCATAATGTAGTTTATATTTTCTTGTCCTTTGGGATTACTGATTCCTTTCTTTTTGTGGGTCAATGGCCGAAACTTGCTAGTGTGGCCCAGAAAACATGTCCACTCCATATCTTTCTTTCCTGTGGTATATTCCTTACTTCCAAAGGATAACCTTTTTATAGAATATATTTGAATGTCCACAAAGTTGTTTGTGTGATATGACATGCAAGTTATGATCTGACATGACCCATTTTCAAACTTGACAGAGATATGGTCAAGATGATCATTGATAAAGGTAAGACCAAATCTGTGTCATCCGGAGTGTTTGTATGATTTCACGTACTGGCATACTTTTTTCAACCAACATGACCAATATATTGTCAAGATAATTTTAGCAAGTTTTATGAAAACTAGTGTTGAAGTACATGAACAAATACATGTCTGAACCACAGTAAAAGTAAGGGTGAGGGTTGGTATTAGAGTATACTTAAACCCACCAGTATTATTTACTGACCGTTCCAAGTCGGTGCTTTTGCTCTGGTTCCTTCCTGTTTTGTGTTTGTCAGTTTGATTTGAGGTTTAACGTCCCCGTCAACACTATTTAGGTCATTTTGGAGACGTTGTTTCCAATTTCATGGGACTTTTACCCGACATTGGATGAAACGACATCTCAATCCCTGTCGCCCAATAAAACCAATAGGGTTTATATGCATGGATGGGCCGACTCACAGCAGTTTTCCTGGGCAAGCTTCGACCTTCCAAGCAGATTACCAGTACTAATGTGCGGTCGGTATCAACTCTGCGTGGAAGCATCGTGCAGCCCATATATTTCTTCAAGCCCCTATGGGCGGGGGCAGTCCTGTTTTTGTGTAAATATTTCTTATTCTTTCCCTGATAATATAGGTTGTTTTGTAAATGATTAATATTCTTTACACCTTTTTATTGTTCATTTTAATTGACCTTGTCTGTCCAGTTTAATGTTTGTATTGTTGGTGGTTCTTGTTCTTTCTCAGAGCAGGAATAAGGAAAAAATTACCCCTGCAAACCCCAGTTTTACTATATAAAAGTGGGGTTTATGGGGGTCAAAATTATGAAGGTGTGTTTTCGTAATGGATCATTCTGTAAAAGTTTGATGATGATTAGATATGACCTTTAGTGTTCACCAGAATATATGATTCGCAAATTATGTACAAAAAGATAAACAAACAACAGCACTGGACATAGCATGATCACAAAAGCTCATCATGCCCAACTGACAGGTGAGTTAAAATATTGGTGGCACCCAAACATTTGCAATACCACCAGCAATAAAGAACCTTATCACCATTTTGCAGTGTATTTCTGCGTCTTTTGACATGCTGTAGCTCTAGCTGAAAACATGCTGATGCATGTTCACAGCTGTAGCTCATAACACATTGATTTATACTGTACCTAATGGTACAGTTAACACACAGTGATAAGGTTAATATTGTATTTAACCAGGCAGGGTGAATACTTTCAAAATACTGGGTATACCATAGATTTATGAGTGGAAAAACACAATTTTATGGTCAGACCAATAGGTTTCTATAGTTCCTGATTTTCCTCGTTCATTTGTAAACACAAGATCAAGAATTGAATGGTTATCAGTTGTAGGCTCATCCATAAGCAATTCACAAGAAAACTGCTCACACAACTTCAGCACAAATGACTTGTGCTGCTCTAAAGGATGGATGTTAAAATCACCAATTATGATCAATGATTTTGAGAAATCAACCCGAGGTAGAAGTTCTTTTTCTAAGACTTTGATAAAATCATGCAATGACATGTGAGGTGATTTGTATAGGTTGACAACCTGTCTATTTATTCCAAAATGCCTGATATCAAGAGCTGAAAATTCAAGTAATTTACTAGAAAAGGTGTGTTCATTCTGCACAGTAACATTTTCTTTTACATACACAGCTATTCCATGTGGTGGTCTGTTGGTTGTGTTGCTAACAGACTGGTCATTTCGATAGAGATGATAGCCTTCTATATGGTAGTCACAGTTTTTATCCCCACTGTACAACCTACTTTCTGCAAGACCAAAAACATGTGTTGTCAATAGATTTCTCTCATGTCTGATGTCATCAATATGCAAATGCAGTGATCTGCAGTTGTTGAAAGCCACTTTAAAATGAGTCTGCATATCAACATTATCTAACGGTACATAACAAAGTTTAAGAACTGCATTATCTTGCAACCTTTTCATTTCAATTTCAACCTGATTATCAACTGTGAGAGCTTGCTCATTGAAATTTAAGATTTGAAGATTTTTCATGGAAGTCACACGACTCAAAGCAACATAGTGAAGATGCGGAATCTTCCGTACTCTTCTTTGTGATAAATCTACAACAACTTTTTCAAGTGTACTGCCCTGAGCTCTGTGAACAGATCGGCCTGCAGATGGTTGAAGTGGAAATTGGATCCTCTGAAAAGTTTTTTTGTTATAGATGAAAGTCCTTTCAGTGTCAAATACTGGTGTCCAGTCATCACTTATTTGGTTATGGTAAAACCCTCTGTTCTTAAATTTCATCCTTGTTTCCATTCCAGCTTTTGCAGCATCAAATTTGACCCAAATGATACTTGGTCGTTTCGTCTCAACCTGTTTGTATTCAACATATTTCACAACACAGGTAGCTCCATTTGCTAAACCATCTTCAGTGTTTGCATTGACAGTTAGATCATATATCATACCAACAACAATAATCAAGGAACAGTGAAGATTTGCAGTTTTATTGGGATCTGTAGGCAATTTGTCAATTGCTTCTTTTTGTTTCTGCTTTGAAAGGTTAGAAGAAACAACGGTATCATTACATGGTATTATGACCTTTTCTGCTCCAATTCTATTCAATGCTGAATCATTGAATGAGTGCATGAAGAAGTTTTCAGCAAACAAGTGTGGCACACTTATTTGATACTTGTCATCTTTTGAATCTATCTTACAATTGTTCAATTTCTTTTTGTCTTCTTCTGTAAGTGCATTTTTTCTCAATCTGTTTAAGATTTCTGCAAATTCAAAGTCCTCTTTTTGCCTCATTATCTCTGTTAATTCAAACATGGTGAAATAATCTCTCCAAAGGTTATTAGACAAAGCCGAAGCATCTCTGGTTAGATCATTAAATACCCAATCACAGTTCACAGGTTTTAACTGATAAAAGTCACCAACAGCAATAATACTGACACCTCCAAAGGGTTCTCTTGTACCTTTTAACTCCTGAAGTCTTTGGTCAATGAAACTTAGCATTCTGTTCCCTACCATAGAGATCTCATCTATAATAACAACTGATAAAGCTTTGTATTTTGATCTAAATGTGTTGAGACTATCACATGTCAATGTCTGGTCAGATTGTTTAAATTTTTGTTTAAAAGCTGATGAGATTGTTGAACCTCCAATGTTAAATGCAGCTTTGCCAGTATATGCACATAGGAGAATTCTGATATCCTCTGTATTTTCACCTTCTTTCAGATTCAAGTACCTATATAAGGTCTGGTACAAAGCTCTTATTACCACACTCTTTCCAACCCCTGCTCCACCAGAAAGGAATGCATACAATGGTTTATCGTATATTTTAATCCAATGAACAACATGATTGTAAAATTGCATCTGCTTGCTATTTAGTGATTGAAGAAGTAATCTATATTGTTCATCAGGTAAGATAGCCTCATTTGCTGTTATTTGTGGTGTGGAAACTGCACATCCAATTTCAATTCCAATATCATAATTTCTGTGCTCAGATACTCGGTCAGGGTTGAAGTACACAAACGAATCCGACTCTTTTGGTTCTTCTTCCAATGTGTCTCCTTCAACTTGCTGTGTACCAGGTGCAAGCTCATCATATGCATCAAATTCTGCCTCTGCTAAATCTCTAGCTAGTTCTATCTCTTCAACATGATGTTCATACTCCTTGCATTTACTGTCAATGATCCGCTTCATAGATTCATAGTGTTTTTTATATGTCAAAAAATCACCAATCAAATCAGTTTCTTCATTTCTCCAATGATGAAAAAGTAGCAGTTTCTCTCTGAAATGATTTTCTTCATCTGTTTTCATGCTGAAACGAACATAGCGTATTACTTTGTATGTTTTTCGACGTTTTATTTTCATACCATTTCTCAATGTCACTTCCTTGAAACTGCTATCAAATTTGTCATCAGCAGCATCAGCCACAGTATCCTCATTCAGTTCTTCAGTTACTTCAATTTTACTTTCATCTGGAAAGACAACTTCTAACTGAGAAACATAATCTGCTAGACACCAATTTTCCAAGAATTTTGGCCGTTTTGAGTATCTTTTTATCATGCTATCAGACATTATATTTGTAGATTCTGCTGGTAATTCATCTAATACTGTTTTGGGTTTCAGTAATTGAATGCGCTTGTCAGGGGTGGATGAGTTGATGAAAACCACATCTCTTGTGCTGTTTGTAAGAGGCATTTGAAGTATGAGGTATACTGCTTCTTGGGCACTTACTTCAACACTGTTAGAAAACACATTTCCAATGTGCCTTACTTGTTTTTTGATATCCAAGTTTCCATTCCTTGCTTCTTTAGCCGCTGCATACAGCAAATTGCTCATTCCTCTTTGAGACTTACTGATGTATGAAACAATATACATTGCACAAGCATAGGGATCAAGGACAAATTGTATGTCAATGTTTGCTCTCCACGCTTTCAAAACATTCTTGCTGTACAGGTTAACTCGTATGTCTTTTGGACTTCGTTTCAAAAAAACTTTTGATGAATTTAAAGAACTCCGAATACAAAGAATATATTCTTCCTCAGACATACAGGCCACCTTTTCCAAAAATTCATTGTAAGTCATATTGTAGCCCTCTTTTTCATCATTCATTTTCTTCTGCAGTTCTTGGTACAATTTGTAGTATTTGTCTTTGTTGCTTTCAATAGGATCTAATACCATTGTACATGGAAGTGGAGGAAGGGGATAACCAAATCTACAGATCTTATCTTTCTTTTTCCTGCATGTTCTAGAATGCTTGTGAACTTGTATTTCTGCAAGTCGCCCAATGTCATCATCATCAAGGGAACATTGTAAGAACCTATCGACAAAGTCAACAATTTCTTTGTTTGTATTCTCATTTACTTTCGGAGCCTTTTCAACCCACACTAGCATATGTATATGTGGAGATCCCCTTTGTTGAAATTCAACTCTATAAAAATAGTCTGTGACTTTTCCTAGTGGGTTGTGTGAACTTTTCAGGAAAATTTTGATGAATTCTTGAACTCTGTGATCAAAGTATCTTGAGCATGTAACAGGGTCTGTTTGAATCAGCTTGATTTTCTGCTCCCATGTCAGGTTTGCAATGTCTTTATCTGTATAATTAACATTCTTATTCAGTGTAGATAACATTTTCAACAGATCTGTCCATCTAGTATCAGCAGATGATAAAGACATGAACCATGTTGGTAATCCTAACTGGCGTATCATCGCAAAAACATGTTTTTTCCTTGTTTCAAGGTATGCAGGAGAATTTCTAATTTGTTTGAATATGTAGTACCCTTCATCCTTTTTTACAACACTGTCCATGCAAGTACTATCTCTAGCTTGTGCAGCTGTCAACATATTTGGCCCTGTTTGGCATCGCCTGACGACAAGATTTACTTTGTCATTTAGTTGTTTCATTTGAATTTTTTTCAATTTGAAGAATATATTTGGGACACTGTTTGCAGCTCGCCTATCTTGACTCCGTAATTCCCATTTGGCTATATCACTATAATGTACAGGTCTTATTCTTTCTTCATTTTCCTTTCGTCTTTGTCCACAAAATATAGTTGGAAAGCACAAATATTCTGATTCTTTATCCTGGTATATGCTTAATGGTTGTTGACCTTCTCCGGGAGCAAACGTAAAAGTGTTTGATCGATTTTCAAGATTAGCATCATCTAGGAGTGTATCAATGTTTCCAGCATCTTCTTGAGAAGTTTCCTCAGAATCAGAGTCAACATCATCAGAAGGAATATTCTTATCATCTTTAGACTTCACACAGTTATCCATTATAACACTTTGGACATCAACTGCATCATTAATTTGTTCCATAGACATGAACTCTTTTACTGTATCACAACAGTCTTCAGTCACAGTTTTTATCCAGTCCTCATCTATTTTAATATGTGTGTTCCTATATAAGTCGCTGTGCTTCATCAACCAATGAAGAGCAACAAGGACCCGCAGTGGTCTAACATTTTCAGTGAATGCACAAGACTTGAATGACATTTTCTTTTTCAATTTCACTGCAACTGTTACATTTTCGTCAAATGGTCTCGGTAAAGCATCAACTGTTGGTTGTATATCAACGGGGACATTTACAACATTTCCTTTCACTGACAGTTGTCGGCCACGAGGCAGTTCTCTGATTTGCATGAATGGTATTCGCAATGAAATCAACCTTTCTTCTAATGGAAATAAATCTAATTCATTTGGCTTTTCAGGCCAACTCATGCCATTCTTAACTGATATTTTTGGTACTTTGTCATTCCGAATGTTATTCCTGCATGTCATGCATATCCATTGTAGGTTACCAACAGACACCAATCCAGTCAAATATTTTGCTTGGGATTCAGAAGGCAGAGAATCAGCTTTAGAAACACTTTGCCTGAACCATGTTTGATGGCAGCAACTGCATACATATATTGGTCCCTTTGAAATATTGTCATGAAACACTGCTATGCAGGATTCAATATTTTCCCCATATGTTTGATGTTTGATGTTGTCTCTTTCATTTTCATAATAAATTGGGTCCTTTCTTTTCTCCCGTTTCCTTGAGCAGTCACGTGATCTTTCACTATCTTTAAATTGTTTGTCAGTTCTACGCAATTTCTTAGCCAGTCTTTCCCTTTCTAAATTAAAAGGAATTTCTCTCACTCTCCTTTTCTGAGCTGCCTCCCATTCTTGAAAGTCTTTCATCAACCGTTTTCTCCTCTTTGCTTCCTTTTCTTTTCCAACAAATTCTGCAGATTTTCTTGCCATTCTCATTGATCTCAATGTGTTATCTCTTTCTTTAATTACACTTTGATGAGACTCTCTTGTTTTTTGTTTTTTCTCTTTTTCTTTCTGTTTGAACTCAGCTGAGGTTCGTGCTTTTCTCTTTGATTTTAGTGTGATTTCCCTTTCTTTAATTACACTTTCTGCAGACTCTCTTGTTTTTTGTTTTTTCTCTTTTTCTTTCTGTTTGAACTCAGCTGAGGTTCGTGCTTTTCTCTTTGATTTTAGTGTGCTTTCCCTTTCTTTAATTACACTTTCTGCAGACTCTCTTGTATTTTGTTTTTCCACTTTTTCTTTCTGCTTGTACTCAGCTGAGGCTCGTGCTTTTCTCTTTGATTTCAGTGTGCTATTCTCTTTCTTTCCTTTCATTTTCTGCAGACTTTCTAGCTTTTCGTTTTTCCTCTTTTTCCTTCTGCTTGAACTCTGTGGAGTTCCTAGCTTTTCTCATAGATTTCGATGTATAATCCTTATCTTTTAACTTGAACTGTTCGCACTTTCTTTTGTTTTGCATATAGAGCCTCTGGTACAATTTCCTTTTGGTTTTCTGATTGTTCAAATACTGACCAATCAAAGTACTTCTTCCAAAATCCTTCCACATATCATCAAATTTTGTTTTATCTGCATATTCTGCATTTGCTTTAGTCTGTGTTCTCTTTGTCGAACTCTTCTCATTTCTCACAGTTTTCCATTCACATTCAGCTTTCTTTCTATTGTTTATTTGTCCACCAGACTCACAATCAAGGATTGCCTTGGTAATGGGTATACTAATAGCATGGCTTCCACGATTATGCACTGCAGTATCACAGGACTGTAATTCAGCCACGATGACAGGTAACATATCAAACTGCGATGCAAGGTCGATTTCCAAACTGCTATAGAAGGCATAAAGGTATGATACCAAGTCATCTATTGAATGAAAGCATGCAAGAACTGCTTTTCCATCAATATCAAACAAACCGTCATTACCATGTGAATGAGAGTCAAAAAAGAAGTACTTATCATATTTTCTGAACACAGCTGAGCAAATCGAACCTAACATTATCAACACATAAGGTGACTGCTGAAAAGCAGTATGCAGACCTTGGTGTAGT